>VZSZ01011819.1:776673-789987 GCA_013398815.1 Ibidorhyncha struthersii | reverse complement strand
GACCTGATCGAGACCTTCAGGGCGCAGCTGAGGGACGACCCCGACGTCGCCTCGGCCGTGGCCGCCATCCGCGCGCTGCTGGGCTTCCTCAAGCAGGACCGAGGTGGGCCCGGGTCCCCCCTCAGCTCCGGGAGGGACGGGGACACCCCTCTGCCCCGGGTCTCCCCACGGCGAGGCCCGTGTCGGCGAGGCCCTGGCCATACGCCTCTGCCTTCCCGCCGGTGAGACCATCCAGGGCCTGAGGAGCAGCCTGCTGGCCGCCATCAACACCCTGTCCCGGGTGGACTCCTCGGTGGCCGTCTCCTCCGGCGGGGAGCTCTTCCTGCGCTTCATCAGCCTCACCTCCCTGGAGTACTCGGTAAGGGCAGCTGCCCCCTGCCCAGCCATGCTGCCCGCTGAGGGGGACCCTCCCGCCTCACAGCAGGCATCGCCGTGTTTTCCAGGACTACTCCAAATGCAAAGAAATCATGATCGAGCGCGGGGAGATCTTCCTCACAAAAGTCTCGCTGTCGAGGAACAAAATCGCCAAGCTTTGTCATCCTTTCATCAGAGATGGTGCCGTAAGTAGGCTGAGGCAGGGTCACTCTTGCTGCTTGCAGTAATGGCAAAACACAAGGGGAGGGGAGC
The DNA here is from genome assembly GCA_013398815.1 of Ibidorhyncha struthersii. Lineage (NCBI taxonomy): Eukaryota > Metazoa > Chordata > Aves > Charadriiformes > Charadriidae > Ibidorhyncha > Ibidorhyncha struthersii. The sequence continues at coordinate 789,360 of VZSZ01011819.1, read as the reverse complement.
AAAGTTTACTAGCGTTCACACCGGCCTTGTCTGATGGCGACTTCTGCAAGTACATAGGTACATCTCCCTTTGCTTTATTTTGTTAAGACTTGTTTCCTTCCCCTGCTTCAGTTTCCAAGCAATCCAACTTTAACTTATGGTCTACCTCTAAGAGGTGCTGAGGAGTCACAGCTTCAGGTTTCCATTTAAATCACCCCTTGGCCACGTAGCTCACAGCGTGGTTTGCTATCCTGTGATTTGTAGAACGCAAGTGACATACATTATTATTTAACGTTGACGGACAATTGTGTGAAATAAAAGCCATGACACCATTAAAAAAAGTAAAGGTTTCCCAAAGCTCAGCAAAAAATAATGTCTGATTATTGTTTTTTGACAGCGAATATTGACACATGCCTACTCAAGAGTGGTCCTCAGAGTGTTAGAAGCAGCTGTTGAGTCAAAGAAGCGATTCAGCGTTTATGTTACTGAATCACAGCCAGATCAAGCAGGGCAAGTACTCATTAATTTGTGTTTTATCTTGCTTAACAGGGTAAGTTACAGCTAGCATCAAATCTGCCATACCTTAAGAAAAGCTGCTAAGCTTGTTTGCAGCATTTTAGTTAGTAATTGTCACTAATAATATGACATTATTCTGGACAAGTAAAAAAAACAATATTGGCAAGTAGTTTCCAATACTAAATATTCTCATAAGAGCGTTACCTAAGTTTTCCTCAAAAGTTTACACACATTTTCAGTCAGTGCCAGGCAGCCTACATTTCCCCTGGGAGATGGGAGACAACTGATTTCTAGTAGTATCCTTCAGAATTAGGCTAAAATAATCAGTATTATCTTAAACATAGCAAAGTAATACATTTACCTAAGAACGCTATTTGAAGATGCCAAATAAAGTATATTACTGATAGCAAGAGAAGAAGCTTTCCCTCCTCAGAGCATACACTGTTGCGTAAGTGAAGGAGTAAATCCTGCATACTGGATAAATACACGTTGCTAACCAGTCTTTCACTGGAATCAAGGAGGTTCAGCCAAGTGAAACACACGTGATTTTCAGACTTCACTGAAACAACTTCTAGCAATGCACCCCATACTTTATTTCTTGTTTCCTATACTCTGTTGATGGAAAAGCTGAGACAGTTTAGGTAATCTGTCGTCTTAATAATAGTTCCCTGACTTATCTTTGTCGATGTGATTTCTGATGGCTAAAACAAACTGACTTGACTTTTGTTGGGTTTGTTGTAATCTGATTGTTTCCGTTTCTTTTTATTTTTTTCAAAATAACTTATTTTCTGTTAGAGGATACATCATAAACTGAAACTACAAGCAAGGGAACATGGGCCATCATGGGTTTCAGTCTATCAGACAATACTTTTCTAGCATTGTCTTCAAAGAAAAGATTTTTAAGCTTCAAACATTTTTTTATTAGGCAAAAAATGGCAAAAGCCTTGAGGAAGCTGAACATTCCCGTGACTGTGATTCTGGATGCTGCAGTTGGGTAAGCCTGATCATTAAATCTTAGTATTCTTCATCAGAATTTTATTTTTATAGTGTTATATGTAACTTTCCTAGAAGCTTGTTCAAACTACAGAGGTTGTTACTTAGTTTGTCATAGTTGTTGAACAAGCTAAACAAGTTACATCTAAAGGTGCGCGATCAGGAGAGTATGTCTACTACAAAACAAGTACTTGATGTTTGCATATTAAATGAAAAATGGAGTCAGACCTAAGTGTAGAACTTGGGCATATGTTTAAAAAAAAAAAAAAACAACATAATAAACCCACCAACCAAACACACAAAAAAAACCCACCAGCAAAAAAAAAGGAAAGCAACCAAAACTGAGCTGCTACACGAAAAGGCTACTTTTTCTAATTGGCATACCTGTTATCATTTTGGGGTTTCTTAAGCTATTTGTTAAATTACCAGTGCTTGGTATAAGTGCAAAACATGACAAAAGAACAAACTATAGTAAGTCTGAATCTCAATTCTTGCGTAAGTGCAAAATGCCCAAGAGACTGTGTCCAAGAGAATACATGCCAGTCTGCTTACCAAGGCACCTCTAATCGAGGGAAGACAGAGGCTTGTGCGGACAAGTCTACAAGTTATGTTGGACACATTAAGTCTATTCACATCATGAAGTTGATGATTTTGTTTTTAGATCTGTATTTACAATTAACAAAACACATTGGATAGATGTAAAAAGGGGGGGGATTGGATGAGGGGCATCCTATGTATTTGCCCAAGGTTATTGCAGTGCGGTTGCACTTCACTGTGTAGTTAGTATCTCAACACAGGCACCCACGTCCTGTAACTGAGTATTGTTCCTAGTCAGATTTCAAACTTTTTCCAGCATTTACACAATTGCCAAGGTCAGCTATGGCTGGAGAATATATCTTTACTTAATATTCCTGCCAGGGAAGCAGATGAAAGCTCGCTCCAAGGATGTGTAACAGCACATGGACTTGGATAGGTAGATGAAACTAGTTCAGAAAAGTGAAAGACTGTTTGAATTACTAATTTCTGTTCTGTTCAGCAATTCATTTGTCACATTACCCAGTAAGACTTGGATTTTTTCCCCCCCTTTAAACAGCTACATTATGGAGAAAGTGGACCTGGTGTTAGTTGGTGCTGAAGGTGTAGTTGAAAGCGGAGGCATTATTAACAAGGTAATAGGTAGTAAGTTTATTACATCATTTTGTAAACTCTATAGACTTTTAAAGTTTGGTTTCTTTGAAGAATTCAAGGCTTTCTGAAAAATCTTTTCTATTTTGATGTTATCCAGTAAACATCTATTTATTGTTGTAAACTGGGCAATATTATGTCACGCTAGCAGTGAGTCTGCCTGTTGTTTTCCATCTGTCTCCACAGATTGGCACGAATCAAATTGCTGTGTGTGCCAAAGCACAGAATAAGCCATTTTATGTGGTAGCAGAAAGTTTCAAGTTTGTAAGACTTTACCCTCTGAATCAGCAGGACGTCCCAGATAAGTTTAAGGTAAGAGAAATTCAAATTACTTCTTAGCCAGCTAAGATGCACTTACATGTCCATGAAAAATTTTCATCTAAGCATGTCTTCGTTTAACTGGATCTCTCTACTGTAGCTTACTTCATATAATATGGAGCTGCTCCATGTTACAGTCGCATGTCAGACAGCCATAATTTGTCATAATACTAACATCTAGTTCCCAAAGCAGTTCCTCTGGGGCACAGGAGCAGCTGAGGGCAAGAAACAGTTAAGTCAACACACTTCAGAACTACAAGTTGTAAAGCAGATAAAACAGTTGAGACCAAGGTGGCACCAGCCAATGCCTCATTTTAAAGCAACTGACTTCCTTCAGTTTTACCACAAACATCTGCTCGAGACCCAAAGAGGTTTTAACTTGCAGTTGTGTAATAATTAATGGTCTCCCATTTCCTTCTAGTACAAAGCAGACACTTTGAAAACAGGTCAGAATCTAACAGAGGAGCATCCCTGGATTGACTACACATCACCATCGCTAATTACATTACTGTTTACAGACCTCGGTGTGTTAACTCCATCAGCTGTCAGTGACGAACTTATTAAACTCTATCTGTAACAGAGGACTTGGTGTACAGGAGACATCATCTCCTTCAATGACTTATCACAGTTCTAAGAACTTGGAAGATGATACAAGTTACGTGGATGTGGTAAGGAGACAGCAGTATAAGGATTAACATAATTATCAGCCTTCTTGAGTTTTTAAAGCAAAACATTACATATGGATGGACCACTGTCAAAAAAAAAAATCCCAGAGTTACTACAGCTTCTAAAGACCTAAAATAAATTATTTTAAAATGGGTGGAGTATTTTGGTATTGTAAAATAAAATACCTTATTCAAGCTCACTCTGAGGTATGCTGTTACTTACTGATCTGTGGTATGTGCCTGAAAAAAAAAAAATTAAAAAATGCACAAGGCTGCTAATGGAAATCTGCAGCTCCTGCCATGCCATACCAGAGCGGTGCTTTCAGCTTTGTTCTTAACTACAGGCTTGTTTGTATATCTTCATGGACGCCAGGTCTCTTTATTGAAGAAATGAGATAAATTCTGTTCTCTGCATCGTTATTTTGTTACAAAAATACAGTTTTATTGAGATTGGCAGTATTTTAATGTAAAAGTGTGGCTACAATAACTGTCAACCTACAGACTCTAAGTCAGCAACAGTCTCTGCTTTGAGTCTACTCTGGCTGCCTGTTACTCTCTTCTCAAACTCTTCTTCGCTAATTTTTCCTTTTTTTAGTCTTTTCAAGAGTCTTGTGTCATTCAGCAACTCTTCCATATCCTCATCTTCAATATCAGAGCCCTGTTGACAGTTGAAAAATACTAAATTAAACACAACAGCAAAAGGCTTTCATTCTACAGAGGTGAACACAAGAGAAGTTTACAATTCAGGTTTTGCCAGGAGTTTCCAAGCAGGGAATACTCAATTTCTACCTAGGAAACCATCTCACTTTCAGTTAACGCTTGTTGAGAACTGAAAACAGGAAAGAGGAAAAAAAATCAAGTACTGTCCACCATCATACCATACTACTGGACCTCTAAGAAATAAAAATATATGCTACCTATGCTGGCAGCATTATTGACCAAATCAGAGTGCTGAGAAGTTGTTTTAGTGTTGGGCTTTAAAAAGTTTCTCTAATTTGCCTATCAAGGTCCTACAAAGTTAATCTGCAGTCAATTCCGTCAAACTAAAATCCCACCTCTCTCTGCCATTTGAAAGTATGTACTTGTGCTACAGTAATCACATGCAGTTTAATAGAACAGGCACAGTTTACCTCTTCATGCTTCCTTTTAGCTGTTACTTTCTTTTTCTTCTCCCTCTTGGCTTTCTGCTTTGACCAGGCTTTGTTCTTTATAAATTTCTTTTTGCCTCCATTTTCCTGTCTTTCTTTTCTTTGTTGTTCTAATTGCTTTTGCCTCTGTTTTTCTCTATTTTTATCCTTAAATGAAATGGAGTCTGTATTAACAGTGACCGGAGTAAAGTCTGGAAAACATTTTCCTCTTAGTTCAGGCATCTTTGGCATTTTTAACAATGCAAAACCTTTGGCAAGGCTAGCAAAATCCAGATCTGTTAAAATAAATATTATAAAGTCAGTTTCCTGCTGGATAAAAAGTTAATTTAACATAGCAAGTCACAGAAAAAAAACCCTCACTATCCTATTTTATTGTTTGCATTCTAGACTTGATACTAGTAACATTATTAAGTCACTTTTATTTATGCTTATGTCAGCTTGGTCAAACTTGCTAATTAAATGTTTTCTCTTGAAAACAAGGAGAAACAAGTTGCTTGAAAAATCAGGAGTTTTACTTTCTGCAGCATCAGATTCTGACAAATTTGAGATCAGGAATCGGTAGTTGAAGCTTGTGGACAATAACGCTATGTTTTTTCCCAAACCAAATACTGTCTTCTGAAAAGAACAGTAAAAGATAACAGCCACTGCTGGGAATTACCTTTTATTCGGAAGATCAGATTACACTCGTGTTTGGCATAAGCCTGGACATACGACACAAACGCTTTCATCCCTTTCTCAAACACTGCCCTGTCAGCTAGGGCCATAGACTTCAGTTTTGGAAGAAGATCTAACACGTTTGTCTGTGGTTTCATTTCCTGCATGGGACACTGAAAGCCAGAAAATAAATACAAAACCAAAGGAAAAGTTCAGCTGTGAAACTTCAAACACACACTTCCCCAGTTAATCTTCAGTCAGCTTTGACTCCCCTTCCCCCTTTATTTGGCCATTTCAACTCCAGTTCACCATTCAGCCCCACACGCGGTCATCTTAGCCCAGCAAAAGAGCTCGCACACTACAGCTCAAGAGAGGGAACGTCTTCATCTCATGCCTTGTCAAGCTACGTTCTCATTAGCAGGACTACAGAGAATTTATACAATCAATCCCACTAATGCAGGACCAGACACGGGAAATTATCCAAGTTGAACGTAAACACAGAAGGTGCAGCATATAAACTGGTGGCGGGGTTGGGGGTAGGAGTGTAAGCGAGCAGTGCCCTTCTGTAAATGCTCAATCTACACAGAAATGAAAAGCCTTTCCTTACTCAGTGCAGCACGTGCTCCTCTTACAAACTCGGTAGGTAACACTGGGAGCAATCATGTTCTAACAGAGGTGTATTTGGTGATTAATAAGCAGCTTGTCTTTTTTTTTTTTAATTATGCACCTCTGCTAAAACATTATCTATGCATATGACCTTAAGTCCTACAAATTCTGATTTCAGAACTCTTATCAGTAAGCCTCGTCCCTTGCCCTCTCCTGCTTTGGGGTAGAATAAAAGTCTACTAACCTTTTGGTTGATTGAGAGAAAGTTAATGTAAGATTCTTCCATGGGAAGCAAAAATACAAGTGCGCTGCCTACGTTGCCGATCCGTGCTGTTCGACCACACCGATGCACAAAGGCACTGAAACAACACAAGACAGGTAACTTAACAAGAGATGCTCAGTCTGATTTTAAAGCATTAGACAGACAGCAAAAGGAGAAATCTGGTGGAATGGAAAATACAGTGTGCTATAGACTTTTGAACTGCACCAGCAGGAATCGCTAAAATCCAACATATGTAGCAGCCCCACTCAATTGTTAAGACTGTACGCTAAAACAAGGGGGAGTTTAAGCATATTGTAGGGAGAATTATGACATTGGAAGTTAAAATACACGGAAAAGCACCTTTCATGTGAACTTACTATATACCATTCCTTGAACAGCTCTGTCCCTGCTCTCATCTCTGTTTTCATTCACCCTAATGTCTCACCCCTTGTTATTTCTTTGATAATCTCACACCAAGCCTTACACCAGAGTGCCTCTTCACACAAATATAATCGGCAACCACCCATTCAAGTTACGCACATATAACACAGTCATTTCAATTCACAGCAGTTACAACAAAAATTGCAGTGGTCCAACCTCCCTTGTTCATACATTATTTTGTGTGTTAACTCAGACTAACTTCTAGGCAGTGATTAACATGTTTTCCGCAGTTGTGTGCTCCCAATTTATATCTAAACAGTACAGTAACAAGACCACAAGTAGAGTAAAGGTTTTTAAGATCTCAGGTTGTACCTTGCACTGCTAGGTGGGTCATACTGTAAAACCCAGTGAACTTCTGGAATGTCTATGCCACGGGCCATCACATCAGTGCAAACTAAAATGCCACTAGAAAGAAGAATAATGATATTTTCATTAAACTGTCATTTGAGAAGCGCCGGTCTCCCCCAACTGTGTATTCTGCATCCACACTGGAGAATGAGGAACAACACGTTTTAAAACATTTGGTTTTTTGAAAAGAGACACAATATTATAAGGTAGTTGCAGCTTTCACCAACTAAAATGCTACATAACATTATGAAAAGGAACGTGATTTATATTACAGCCAACATATCACTAAGAAAAAAATCAATTCCCTAAAACAAGTTCTATTTTAAATCACCACTGCATCCAACACAGCTGAAAGTAATACTACAAATGTTTTTATAAAATACCTAAAAGACTGACAGTTTTAGCATGCTATTTTAAACAGTTGTTCTTCCAGCCTGGTGGTAATTATTTTTCTTAAAACATAAAATGCTAAAATTCAGGTCTCATGCAATAAAAAAAAAAAAAAAAAGAAAGACAGCTAATGGGGTAAGAGTTTCTTAATAACATCCTGCAAAGCTGACACAGAACACTTTTCTGCAGGTAAATTATAGCACTGTGTTGCCGTGTTCTTGTTCCTATATTAACAAAATAGTATCCTGATTTTCCACTCTGGTTACCAACCAGGAAAAGGTTATTTTCACTACCAGTCCCCTATCGATGGTACATCTATAGAGCAAGGCTAATGTGTGACTGTAGCACAGGACAGTACAGTGTACCCAATTAAAACAGTAGCCCAGATAGCAGCAGTAATGATGGGCTTCATACTGCAAATGCTTGGCCAGCAAGCAGCACAAACTGCAGAGGGTCCCGGGCTGCAGGATATCCCAAATCCATATCCCTGCACCTTCCACGCTGCCACACAGATTATCTAAATTAGACTGGACGTGCTCCAGTCACATACTCACTTTGTGATCATACACTGAGTACTTAAGCATAGCTTGTGTTATTATAAATACATCCAGAACCAGCTAGCACCATCCTTCTCCTCAGCACAACGCAACAGAAGTGGCAGAATAATATTGTCAGTCAAAATTATACATCCCTTACTATTTTTACTTTTCGCTGGCTTAGCCTATTCATACGTTCTTACCCTGGAAGCTTCCGAAACTCAGTAAAAATCTTGTTACGCTTGTGTTTCATTTTCCCATGAATGCTCATTATTTTCACTTGTTTAATTAAGGACTCCAAAGCCTTCCCATAATATTCCACACAAGCACACGTGCTGTTGTGATAAAGACAGACATTAAAGCAAAATATTATGCTGCGCTTCTAATCTGGTTTAGACAGCAAAGCTAGAGTGGTCTGAGACCTTTCAAAAACATACACTATTGCCTATTTTTATTTAAACATGTACCTCATTTTTATAATTAACATATAATCACCTATAATGCCTTACTTTAAAAATGCACATAAAATTTATGTTTTGCTTAATAAGGTTGAACACAATCCTGACATGAAGCAATGATCAATCTCTTTTTAGGCACCATATTCTACAAAACATCTATTAAAATTAATCACTTAAAATGCTTGTGTCCTTGTCAACATAGGGCCCAGTTTTGGAATTTAAGTAACAAAACACCATACTGTTTTCACAATGAAACACAAACAGAATTACCTGAAAAAGACTAGATGTTTTTCTTGTTTGTGCTGTCGAAGAAAATGCACCAACTGATTAAATTTTTCATCTGCTTTGCAGATCTGCACAATGCAAAATAATAATAAAAAAAAAAAAGTAAGGAAATTGACTTGACACAAAGTGACCCGCCAGTTTCCTCCATTCATTGTGCACGGATAAATGCCTATGGGCATAATTTGTTAATACTGACCATTTGTACCACAGTTTATCGTATGCAATATTACTCTTTCGTGTATGTTGCATTAAATAAAAAAAAATATTTAAGCTCCCAGTCTTCCCATCCCCAATACCTCTCCCACATTAGTTTCTCAGGTGTCCCTCAGCCACTTCTCTGAAATTGCCAAAGTCTCCTCCCATACCCATTCACTATAAGCAGGTCAAGGAGCTGCAGCGCTGCAGCTAGTTTAGGATTACAACTACCCCTGACCAGCCAAACAAAACTCACAGAGCAGGAGACAACAGGGTTGCTAATTCAGATCTTTCTCCTTAGCTTGGTTACTCATCTTCAAAGAACCTGCAAGAGCTTTATGTCTTTGAGACTTCTGGTTCCTCTATTAATGTGATCCTAACTGGCCAAGTTAAAAACTTATTGATAGAACCTGAACAAAAGGAGAGGGAACAAAAAACTATCGCGAAGCACAGAGGTTCGCACCATATAATAGTTCTGCAGGCGTGTTGGAGTTTTCTGCGTGTTGCTTGCTGCCACTCCCTTCTCTTTCACCGAAATGCGGACAGGATTCCGGAGACCTGCTCTCACCAGGTTCTCCACCTCTTGAGTTTGAGTTGCTGAGAACAGACCTGTCCGTCTCTGCTTGGGCAAAAAGTCCAGAATGGCATTTAAACTGCAAGTAAGCACATGCAAAACATCACTGTCTCAAGACTCCCCTCAGAAAGAAGCTTAATCATTGGAAGTAAGAGTTTATAAACAAAGTAGCTTTTATTACAGAGTGCCAAGTATAGAGCATCTTCTATTGAGCTAATTAACTTTAAGACAGAAGGGACATCAATGCTTATTTGTTAAGTGTTTTAAGCTATTCCAGTGTGTAAATGATCTTTAATCAAGCATTAATACAACATGTGTTAATATACATTAAAAACCAAACATATTGTAAACTCTGTATTCATCAAGGACCCACTTTTCCTGATTCTCTTCCCGTCTTAGTAATTGCTTTATATAACCTACAGAGCAACAAGAAGTAGAAGAACAACAGAACAAATCTAACTTTAGATGTCATTGTAGGTGACACTCATACACATCAATCATATGTGAACTCATGTTAAACTTTACATGTATTACCAATTTATTATTTAAATACCTCGCTTCAAAGCCCATATCTAGAAGTCTGTCTGCTTCATCTAATACCAATACATCAAGAGACTTCACACAACTTGCTAGATCCAGCCCATCTGCTTTTCTTCTGAATAGATCCTCCAAGCGGCCTGGTGTAGCTACAATGATGTTCCCCCTGTGAACAAGACACGCAGCAATTTTCTAACTGCAAGGTAAGGGCTTTGGGGGAACTGCTCACATAATTATCACAGCACAAACCTGCACTCAAGTTGACTGCATTTGCCAATTAAACAATTTCAATTTGTCAATTCTAACTGTATTCATATTTCAGTGCCTTTCAGACACTACGGTGATGGGAGAAGAAACGCTCAGGTGAAAGCACACCATTTGTGGTAACAGAAGTTTAGAATATAACCAGCAGCTATCAGCTAGAAGAAATATTTGGTACCTCTGTGCAAAATCCAGTGGCAAATATGATTGCTTCAAAAGTTCACCATTGGTATCAGCACCAAACAGTTCCAGAAAAATCATTCATCAGCAGTGTCTCAATTTCACTAAAGCCTACTCCTAGTACAACATTTACAAAAAAAGAAGGAACTGAAATATTCAGTGAAGACAGTTTTCAGCTCACCATGCTGCACGCTGTTCTTCACCCAAATAGCACGTAAATGGTACTGATTTCACATACGATCCTTTCCTATTGTCTCATTATCGCATAGCTCACTCAAGAAAAAGAATCTACAATTTCCTCAGCATACATCCTAACACTCTCATGTAGTAACATCAAATTTTAGCATCAGCAAAACCAAAGTCCTAATTTGAAAACCCTAAAGACAAGGAGAAAAACACAGCTGCAAAGCACTGATAAAAGTTATTGACAATCAACTCACCCATGTTCTTTAAATTTTTCAACATCTTCCATGGGATTCCTACCACCAATTAACAGAATCTGACTAAAACAATAAACAGAAATATTTAGGTCATCTTTAAGTTTTGTTTGCTTAGAAATGGCAGAAGTCCAAAGAAAAAGGAACTATGGTCATGACAAGCCTAAAGTTCACTCACCTAAACCTGGGGAAATGTTTTGTGAAACACGATAACACCTCATCTATTTGAATAGCTAATTCTCTCGTTGGTGTGATAATTATAGCTCCAACCTGCACATGAAAAACACAACGAATTTGTGGAAAATAACAGACTAGAAGAAAGATTTGGGCAAAATTCTTGCTTACAAACTAAGTGAATATGAGCTGTATTTATGATCCTATTTTTAGGACAAAACATTTCCATAGAAATGCAGTACAGAAAATAACACAAAATATCTATGAAAGAGGTATTACACCAATGTGCAAAATACCTCTGCTCAAAGAACAGAATCTGATAATGACATTTAATAGCAAGTAACAGGGAAAGTTCTCTGTACCCTAAAACGTATCCAAAGTCAATGGATGCTAAAAACCATGCAAGGCTCTTCTTTGCCATACATCATTATATTTGATATTTTGCTCAGAAAACATGTTTTGATCACGTCAATAAAAAGCTGTATCTACATGCAAAGAAAGCACCCCAAAATTTATTTTCAAGTTTTAACCAGTTTATTGTTACTGCTATACCAAAGAGCTGACCACACAGTCACTTTATGCATATGCAATTTTCCTTATTCACACTTTTCCTGAAGTCATCAAACCTCATAGGCACATCATAAAAACATACTCAGAACTGAATAACTTAATCTTACCTGCATTTTCTTTAATTTTTCTTCCCGTCTGAGAAGAATTTCCAGTATGGGAATTACAAATGCTAAGGTTTTACCACTGCCCGTTACCTGTAGGAAGGGGAACAGAGTCAGCCCTTTCTTAGCTCCAGAGACAAATCAAGAAAAGCAACCAACTCCACCAAGAAAAAGCACTCACCGCTTCTGCGGCAACATCTTTGTTATTCATGAAAAGTGGAATGGTTGCAGACTGAAAAAGACAGAAACATCACAAGAACGCATGAATTGGCTATGGTGGAAATCAATCCCACAGAGGCTAAACCCCCCCGGGGACATCAAAGCTCTCGATGAGCACTGCCCGAGCACAGCCAGTGCGGAGAAGGCCAAGGGCAGCGACCTCCCTCACTGCTACAGAACCCCCTGCCCGCTCTGACCCGCGGCCCCGGCCGAGCGCGCTGANCCCGGGGCCGGCGGGGCGCGTCCCCTCACCTGCACGGGAGTCATACGGGCGAAACCGAGCTCCCGCAGCGCCTGCAGCACGCCCGGACTCAGCGCCATGGGCAGCGACTCCCCGCTCCCCTCAGTCACCGNCCCCGCCCCGCGGTCCGTCCCCGGCGGGGCCGGGCGGAAACAGGCGCTGTCGCACTTTGGTTCCGGCGCAGCGGGTTTTACCTCCTCGGTGGGAAAACTGGGCAGTAAACGCCAGACTTCGCATATAGCAAAAACCAAAATCATACTTTTATGGCGAGCGGCCTATCATAGTAAGTACTTCTGGGGGTCATACGGAAGTACTGGGAGACCCAACTGCCCGGCACTGAGTAGCAACGCTGCAGGTTTAGAATCCCCTGCAACTTGGATGGATTCCCGATATCCTAAGAGACAATTTATAAAA
>VZSZ01011819.1:737633-766205 GCA_013398815.1 Ibidorhyncha struthersii | reverse complement strand
TATGGCCGGGGCAGGCTCACGGGCTCTGCGTGGATGCTGCTTTAGCGTCGCTGAGGGTTTGGGTGTGTTGTTTTTTTTCCTTCTCTCCTGGAAGTTTCCTTCCTCCTTTCCTTTCTCCACCCCTTCCCTGGTCACTGCGTTTCCTTCCCCTCGTGTTTCCCCGACTGGGACTCCTGCTCCATCCCCTCTCCTGACGAGAGGATAATGCGGTTTCCTGCTAGGCCAGGAAAGGTTACTGACAATAATACACTTTTCTCTCTGGACCTGTGAACAGTTTAGCAGTCTAGTCTTCCTGGCACACTCATCGGGTAGGCAAGTCACAGGAGAGAGATGGAGGACCAAGTGATTTCAAGGCAGTGTTAGTGCTGAAGAGTAGGGAAGAGCACTCTCCCAGAGTCCTGCTCCATCCTCTGATGGTGACATGTTGTCCTTCGGCTTGATCTGGGGTAATCATAGTGTTCCCTGACCCCACTCCCACGAAAGTCCAAGGTAGAGATCATTTCCCATATCCTGTTACCTTCGTGTGGCAGGACAGCATGAGCTGCTCCACTTACTGCAGTGGAAGTGGCAGATCTACTCTTTAAACCATCCGGATAATGGATTGAAAGAAACAGTTCTTCTAGTTAGTGACTGTGCTAAATCATCGTTGCTGCCTCACGCCATTCCTGCTTGCACACGCAGATCCAGAATGAAGAGAAGACAGGGGATTTCTGTAAGAGACACCTCAAACTTCAAGCGCTGGCTTTAATTTAAATAGATTCAATTTTCATGTTTTAAAAAGAGTCAGCTAGGGGACATTCGCTTAGCATATGACAAATCCAGGATAATTCCTGCAACATTTTGCAGAGGAAGTCTCAAGGCAGTATCTCTGAAAAGGGTGGTAGAAGATCTTTAATGTATAAAGCCCTGGTAAATCTCCAGAGTTCGAAGTAAGAAGGTCTAGAGAGTAGGTAGGAGTACATGTACCCAACCTGTGCCTTTGCCCTTCTAACAGATCTAACTTTGAGGCAAGTGGGTGGTCTGTTGTGCTGGTCCCATTCTGTGTCTGGGCCCTCTGCTCGAATCGAATTAGGTCTTCCTAAGCCCTAGCTGACAGAAGGTTTTTTAAGGGCATGTCACCTCCAGGAAGATCTACCGTAAGTCAGAGCTCCCCACTGACTGCAGAGACCACTGTATTGCCAGTCAACAGTAATGCTTTGTCTCAGATATTTACAGAGTGCTGCCTGGTGAAGTGGATACCGACCTGGGCCCGGCAGCAACACCCAGTATCATTGTACAAGTTGATGTTGCATGTAGATGCTTCTGAAGCTCATATATGTGTTAAAAAGTTTCCTAAACGTGTCAACTGCATAACACTGTACTTGCCAGATGTCAACTGACCCCCCACCAGTTAACCAAGTCTACTCTGCCAGCTTCTCTAATAGTCACGAAATGGCTCACAAAGTGTTCAGTCAATCCAGACAAAATTTTGGTGGAAATATACTTTAACAGGGAAAATAAAATACAAAATATGTACATATTTTTTAATTGAGTTGATTCCCAGTGCACCAAGTCCCTTTAGAACAGTAGTGTCACATCCATCTGTGTTCCATTGTGAGGGTTTGAAGACTTAACGCCTTCACAGGACAGGTACTGGTAAGCAGAAGAAGTCAGAGGTGGAGAAATAGTTGTGACCCAAAAGCTTCCAAAAAACAATCCAGACAAGCTTTTAGTGGTCCTTGCAAGCATCAGTCTGTGAGATTTTAGAACTTAAAATCTTTAGATGTGAATCTGTTTTGCCTATAAACCGGGCTTAGCACTGCCTGGAGTTTCCTGAGCTGGCTGGCACGCCTGATGCTTCTACTAATGAGGGTTCAGCATTTAATTTCTGCTACAATTCATTGAGCTCTTCCATAGCAATAAATAAGAAAGTTTGCCTAGTCAAACCTTAGTATAGTTGTGTGTTTGCAGAGCGGCCACACATAAATGATAGAAGTTTAGATAGTCTGGGTTTTTTTGTGTGTTCTATTTTGTTTTTAGCAGTGTGCTTATAACTGATGAATGTGCTGGTGTATTATCTAAACTAGGTCAGCACATTATTCTAGCTACAGAGTTGTAATATGCAGCATCATTGTAAATAGCCTAGGTATTTGGCAACATAAAGTTTCATTACAGATTTGCTTTTCTCTTAAGATAAAAGGGTTTCAAGTAAAATAGAGGTGGTTTGTGAAATTTTCTTTACTTCTTAATAATTAAGTCTGCATAGCTTACAATGCCTATGTTACTTATAATCTATTTGCCATGTAGTGTTTTCTGCAAAGCTTCTAGGAAGTGTTATAAAATGACAGCAATGCACTAATAAATGCTGGACTAAAATGGCATTTGGACCCAAAAGTCAATAGGAACATGATTTCCCATTATCAGAGCATACATTCAAAGCAGAAAGCTATCCTTTAATCTCTCATCAGAGCTTATTTTAGCCTAGAGCTGTGCTTGGCAGGGTTGTTGTCTGAATGTGTTTTGTTGTTAGGTAGGAAAGGGGCATGCTGGTTGAATGTAGAAGTCAGCAAGTGACTCAGCCTGGCTCCACTGATTTGCATGCAACTTTTTTTGTTCGAAGCACATACATGAAAATGGAGCAGAGAATGCCCCCACTGCAGAAATATGATTTATGGCAAAGGCTTTTGGAACAAGTAAAGCCCTAAATACAACTGTTTTTCCTTGAGGACCTTATACTTTTTGTCCTAATTTGACCTTTACGGGGATTGGTGACAGCTGCTCTTGACACACAGTGTCCTGACAAATGGGAGTTGTTGTTTTGCCTGGTCTGGATGCGGCTAACATAGATGCCACTCAAGACATTCCATACAGAACAATTTATGTAAGAAGAAGTACGGTTTTGTCTTGTGTTTACCATGTGGACTAGGAGCTCTGTGTTTGCTGCACAGTATCATGCACTCATTATTTTACACTTGTGTTTCATAACAGAAATTTAGACTAGAGATGCTACTCTTTCCAAATGAGCATGCCTAACACTGACTCCCCTGGCCCACGCTGTGTGATGTTTCTGGGGCATTTATAACAGCCTTTGCGGCTGCTTCCTGAGATGCAGGAGGTAATTTTTGCTCACGTTTGATTATCTTGCCTAACACAACAGTCTCCTTAACCTGGTCCTCACAGCAAAATGGGGCATAAGGAGCCATCCTTTGGGTAACTTGGATGTCAAAAATGTTTGCATCAGGAATTATCTCCTCACGTATGTACATTCAGCATATAGCCTAGGGAAACTTTTATACTTGGTTCCTTGATGCTGGCATTAGAAAATTAGATGTCTTCTAAGAAATTCAAAGTAGTCTCATTTAATTGTTTTCTGTAAGAATCATAGTAGGATTGTTACTAGCTTGATCTGTAAATAGTCCAGTCAAAGACTCTTAACATGTTTAAAAATATAAATGTGTTGTCCCGGTCTACCCTTTAGGAATTAGAACTGGTGGAGGATGTCTGGAGAGGGGAAGCGCAGGACCTTCTTACCCAAATTGCACAGCTGCAGGAGGAGAATAAACAACTGATGACAAACTTGTCTCACAAAGACATTAATTTCACAGAAGAGGAATTTCAGAAGCATGAAGGCAAGTTTGATACTTCAAATTCAGTACTTGCTTTTGTTATAAAAAGCAATACTTTATCAAAATATTTTTACTGGATATTCTGGCTTTTTTCATATAGATTAATGCAGATCTGGGTTTTGGGGGTTTGGTGGTTTTTTTTTTCTACCTGAATAGAAAATCTCTGAATACATGGTGATACTGAAGACATGATAAGAGGTGGGGGTAGGAGTGAAAGAAAAGCCTGAACAATGTTTTGTTTGGCTCTGAAGCATCTCTGAAAGTAAATTCTAGTGTCATTTTTTGGTCTATCACTTCTTTTTTTTTTTTTTTTAGTTTGCACTTTGCAGAAAATGTTCATAAGCCTGCCATATGTTTTCTAATACAAACAATAATCCATCCACCAATGCTTATTTCACACCATTATGCACAAATATAAGTGCAACTGTTGATCTATTCAGGATAACTGTTTGTAAAGCAGCGAATCAAGATTTCTTTGTCTGAATTATATCAGTCCACCACATGGAGATATTCTAAAAGAATATCATGATAGTCTCATAGAATAGGAGACACTGATTTTACTTGGTTTACCTGCCTTTAGGATTCCCTCAATTGTTTAGGACTTACAGCCAACTTAGAATAAGTGAAGAGATTTATAATCATAGAATAGTTTGGGTTGGAAGGGACCTTTAAAGACCATCTAGTCCAACCCCCTTGCCATGAGCTGGGACATCTTCAACTAGATCAGGCTGCTCAGATCCCCGTCCAACCTGACCTTGAATGTTTCCAGGGGTGAGGCATCTACCACCTCTCTGGGAAACCTGCTCAGTGTTTCACCACCCTCACTGTAAAAATTTTCTTCCTTATATTTAGTCTAAATCCCCCCTCTTCTAGTTTAAAACAGTTACCCCTTGTCCTATCCTATCGCAACAGGCCTTGCTAAAAAGTTTGTCCCCATCTTTCTTATAAGTCCCGTTTAAATAATGGAAGGTTGCAATAAGGTCTCCCCGGAGCCTTCTCTTCTCCAGGCTGAACAACCCCAACTCTCTCAGCCTGTCCTCACAGGAGAGGTGCTCCAGCCCTCTGACCATTTTTGTCGTCTCCTCTGGACCTGCTCCAACACGTCCATGTCTTTCCTGTGCTGAGGACCCAGAGCTGGATGCAGTACTCCAGGTGGGATCTCACCAGAGCGGAGTAGAGGGGCAGAATCCCCTCCTTCACCCTGCTGGCCATGCTGCTTTTGATGCAGCCCAGGATACAGTTGGCTTTGTGGACTGCAAGAACACATTGTCGGCTCACGCCCAGCTTTTCATCCACCAGTACCCCCAATTCTTTCTCAGCAGGACTGCTCTCCATCCCTTCACCCCCCAGCCTGTACTGATACTGGGGGTTGCCCCAACCCAGGTGCATGAGGGTCACATGGGGCCACTTCTTGAGCTTGTCCAGGTCCCTCTGGATGGCATCCTGACTCTCAGGTGTGTCAACCGCACCACTCAGCTTGGTGTCGTCTGCAAACTTACTGAGGGTGCACTTGATCCCACTATGTCCTTGATGAAGATATTGAATGGTACTGGTCCCAGTACGGACCCCTGAGGGACACTACTTGTCACCAATCTCCACCTGGACATCGAACTGTTGACCACTACCCTCTGGATGCGACCATCCAACCAATTCCTCATCCACTGAATGGTTCACCCATCAAATCCATACATCTCCAATTTAGAGAGAAGGATGTTGTGGGGGACCGTGTCAAAGGCCTTACAGAAGTCCAGATAGGGGACGACTGTAGCTCTTCCCTTGTCCACTGATGTAGTCACTCCATCACAGAAGGCCATGAGGTTGGTCAGGCAGGACTTGCCCTTGGTGAAGCTGTGCCGGCTGTCTCAAATCACCTCCCTGTCCTCCACGTGCCTTAGCGTAGTTTCTAGGGGTATCTGTTCCGTGATCTTCCCAGGCACAGAGGTGAGGCTGACAGGTCAGTAGTTCCTAGGGTCCTCCTTTCTATCCTTTTTATAAATGGGTGCAATGTTTCCCTTTTTCCAGCCACCTTGGACTTCATCTGACTACCATGACTTTTCAAATATCATGGAGAGTGGCTTTGCAACCACATCAGCCAATTCCCTCAGGACTCTGGGATGCATCTTGCCAGGTCCCATAGACTTATGTATATAAATGCATAGACTTTTTACTTATAATCCAGGGAGTGGGTGAATCCTAAAGAGTTGAAACAACCAATTTGTGGGCAATCTCTTTCCGGAGGTAGAATGAAGTGCAAGACATAAGGTTCTGACTTGCCAGTATAGGTAGATTTCACTGCAGCAACTGAAACAATTGCTGTCCTCAACTCACAGCCACAGCTCCGCAAATAGCTCTTTCCCAAGAGCATGCGCAGATGAACAGATGTCTATTTGCTCCACAGTTCATAGCGCATAATTTGAGGCTGCTGGATACCAAGTCCATTGCTGGGGTTTAAACTGAGGAGTTGAAAAAAATGACTGTGCAGCTTTGGAGATGAGGCAGCCTTGAGCTGAGACGTGGGGCAGACAGCTGAGAATGGTAACAGCGTCACTCCAGCAGCAAAACCTGCCTGTGATGGTGAGTCAGTCTGGATGTGGGTGGCTTTCTGAACTGTTTGTACATGGACAGGACTCTAGTCCACTGCTTCAAGCCCTAGCTCCACTTTCACAGGAGGTTCTGATTTTCAGTAAAGTCATGGCTCCCTCAAAAGGGATCCTGTGTGTAGTGTGAAAAGACACTGGTGAATCTGAAAATGAGACCACACAGCTGAGCCATTGCAGCTCTCCAGTAAAGCATTAGGAACAAAGGGATAACCCTTTTCCAGACACTGGAGGCTGGGATTAAATGGAGGCTTGCTGTAGGTGAATGAAACTCTGTCCAACACTGCAGAAGTTGCGCTTGCTTTCTCCCAAAGGCTGAGGACTGCTCACTTGCCCTGGGGAGAAGTGTAATGAAATCTTCAAAACATAAAAACTGGTAAACCTCTCACGATCACCCACCACTTTTTTAAAACAAATGCAATGCTTTCAATTTAGGAGTGAATTAGTGGCAAAGACATAGCTTAACACCAGCCATACAAACTCCATGCAAAACTTCAGAATGGCAGTGATGAGTCATGGACCATGAAGACTGCGACATCTTGTTATAAAGAACCAACTTCCCCTTTGTTTTCTCTTCTTTTTTTTTCTATTTTTTTTTTCTTCCAGTGGGTATCTAGCTCACTGCAGCTCATGTGCTTGTATTTAAATATAGCCATACTCTTCACATTCAGCTAGCCAAGCAAATGCCAGGCGTGCTTGCCATGTTATTTTT
The DNA here is from genome assembly GCA_013398815.1 of Ibidorhyncha struthersii. Lineage (NCBI taxonomy): Eukaryota > Metazoa > Chordata > Aves > Charadriiformes > Charadriidae > Ibidorhyncha > Ibidorhyncha struthersii. Next base: position 759,291 of record VZSZ01011819.1, on the reverse strand, counting down.
ACTGTGTCTACCCAAGTATAATAACACAAACAAAACCCATAAATCCATGCCAGAGATCAGATTCTGGGACCACTGATATTCTTTGGCCAAAATCATCAGTTTAAGTCAAATCACATTAATTTCTAGCAACCCCGTCTTTTTATTAGGACCTATTATATCAAACACAACTCTTTTCCTTTTAGGAAATTTTATCATTAGTGAACGGGGATAGATTTGTCTCAAATGACTTGTTTGGATAGTGTCAAAAAGCAGCAACACTGCTTTTTTTTCAGTCTCCATCATTTGATCTGATGCATGTAGAGTCTACAGAGGCAGGTTTTCAAGCTGAATACTTCGTTAGCTGGACTAACTTTGACCAGACTCTGGTCTTCATATCTCAGCACGATTTAGTATTGCGATCATGTCTCCCCTCAGCAGTTAGCCCCTGGGATTATCAGCTTGCTGCTCACTCACCAGACAGTTAAAGGAGTTATTTTTAGTACAGGCAACAGAGGCTAGTAATTTGGGTGTGCAAGACTTTGGGATTCAATCCTTGCCAATTAGTAGTCACATCAGAGTTCACAGAGCAGAATGAAGGTGTTTATGAGAGAGGCAGATGCAATCCTATCTGAACAGGAGTGTTCTGCACAGAGGGCAGCCGCTGAGAGTCTGAGCAGAGCAGAAGGACATGTGGCAGAATACAAAATAGACAGGAGGGGTTAAAGGTGAGTCTGCAACATCCATTAATGCTCCTCCTCCCAACCTCAAACTCAGCACTGCTTGATGGTGCTGACTGATTGGAATATCCTAGTAATATGCCACGAGCAAACCTGACCCAGTGTGTGTCAAACAGGACAAGCAGGCTGCTGTTTGACTGCAGCAAGGGGAGCTGCTCTCAGGCTGGCTGTGGTAATACAGGCAAGCAGCAGGATGTCAACTGCTGTGTGAACCTCTTGTGCTGAGGAACCTACAGTTCCCTTTCAAAAGTGGAGGCAAACTTCTATTTTGAGTATTTAGGCAGTGGAATAGTGCCACAGGCCCTGACTGGCATTTTGGCCTGGTGTGATACAAGTTGTATAAACACAACAATAAACAGGTCCCTAAACAGAAACATAAAGAATGGGTGGGGGGTTTTGTGTTGCTTCTTCTCTTTTTTTTTTCTCTCTTTTTTTCTGCTTTCTCTTGCTCGAACAATGCTATGATCACAGCAATTCACAGGAAGCTGCTCATAGGATGTGCCTAGGGAAGCCAGTTGGGTGTGCCATTTAAGATCTTGCAGATATTAGACTTTGAATCATTTAGAGATAATTACTTTACATTTAGGGCATTTAGTGATTTCCCTCTCCTCTTCTCCGGTGCCTGAGGAAATGGAAGAAGATGTTTCACAAACACTTCCACCATTCCTTTCCCCTCCTCCTGAAATGAAAAGGATAATGGAGTGATCTGTGCACACAATCAAAGTCTTTTATGCTCACCAAATGTTAGGGAGAAAAATGAGCGCAGTGGGAGGAAAAGCAGTCAGCACTGAAATGGTACTTTATTCTTTAAATAGCACCTGCTATCTAGAGATCTCAAAGCATCTCACAAGCACTAATGAATATAGCTGCACTCACTATTCCTAGTTTCTACTGGGGTGAAACCACCAGCCTAAAGTTTCACTGCAGTCCCTCTGTACTTCAAGACAAAGTTTGGGATTTTTTTTTGCTTTTAAATACAGCTGATGTTTTAGGCCCCAGCCCTGAGACTGGCTGCAGAGGGTGGATCCAGGAGCCTGTAGGGGGATTTGTGGATACAGTAGTGTACCAGATCTGTGTTGTGATAGGAAAGCGTGGGTCTTCAACGAGAGTTAAGTAGCTGCATGTGTTAGTGTCTGCTTGTCCTCCCTGGTGGGTATGAGCTGTTACCGCAGTGAAGAATTTAAATTATCCTAAAAAGAACTAGAACCTAGAGCAGAGAGATGATAAGGACTGGGGTCCAGAAATAGAGTAGGCAGACTTACCACAGAATTAAAAAAAATGAGAATGTAATACTAGAATGTGAACACCATGTCACTCTCAGCTGTTTTCTGGGGTTTGTGGGAACGTGACCACTGCACCAAATTCCCAGCCAACTGTGATCACCAGTCCTCTTCCCAGCAGAGCAGTTACCTGTTCTCTGCTGTACCAGAGCTCTGGGAGATTCTACGTCCTTTAGCAATGAGGGATTGGAGCTGCTGTTCCCTCTGTTTGCAGTAGTATGCTTTTTATGCCTGCATGGGAACCCACAGCTGCTGCAGGAACGCACATCCACCAAAGTTACTCCCTTTTTCTGTCTCGCTCTCTCAGGTTTGTCTTGCTGTACTGTGTTATCCATCAGTTCAAACTGTAGATGCTCCGTAAGCTGGAGTTCCTGAAGGCATGCAGCCTACATTCTCTTATGGGTGCACTTTTAGATTTATCTCATGAGGGAAGAACATAACCAGAAAGTCTGAGCTGATGTTAGAAAGTAGAAACTTGACTTGTTGGATACATCTGATGCGTATGCAGCACATTTCTGATGTAGGACGTGGGAACTGCTTTAATATATTAAAAAGGAAGGGGCTTTCCAGCCACACCAGCGGGGTGAGTGAAGTATCACCATTTGCAGTTCATAGATGGAGGAAGCTGAGGACCCAAGTAGTTACTTTGCCAAAGGTAATATAACAAGATGGCAGTAGACCCTGGATTTGAGCTCCAACTTGGACTGGATATTGGCCAGAGCTGCCCTGGTCGCAGCCTTTCATCTTCAAGCCATCCTATGGGATGCTGTGCAATGTCATTTTATGTGATAGTTTAGGACCGCCAAACTGCATGTCTCTGTGCCATGATCAGAAAAAGTTAGTGTCGTAGATTTATCATCTCACTGAGTTCAACCATCTGGTCTGTGTTTGTGCTGAAGAGCTCATCACTGTAGTGCCAGGAGTTCTCAGTAATCTCCATAATGGTAAATAATGTAAGAACGCTCCCTGTTTTGTGATTTATGACGTTTCCTAATGATTCATTGGTCAGATTTCAGGTTAATCTAATCATTTATTTATTCTCAAACAGGATCAATGTTGGATTCTTGGCAATGTTCCAAACATCTTTCACAAGTGAAATGCACGTAGTATTTTTCTCTGAAGTACAGTTCTTCTAAAAATGAATTATCACACAATAGGATGGGGAAAGGATTGCAAAACATGAGGAGAAAATATGTGACCATAACCCAGACTAAATTTTGGTTCTAGGTTCAGGGTGAGGGTACCCTCTGAAGGTCCTGCTTCATGTCCCTTTCACCCAACACAAAACTGAGTTTCAACATAAAAATCTTTCTGGTCCAGTGCATCTCTGCTGGTTTGGATCTAGATGCAATCCACAATAGTGACATGTTGTTTAGATCTTGCTGAGGATCCTGACCACCTTTTTTTACAATTTTCACAGGGTCTTGGCCAGCTGATTCTACAGATTATCACACAGATAACCAAGCTCCCTGGGGCATAGTGTGAACACTGGTTTAAAACTACTGAGGCAGCAAGATGTAACAGTGTCACCCCACTGTTGTAAATGTTTCTGAGGATCATCAGTTCTTTTTTTAAGGAGTTTCTGTGCAGTGGATTTATGGAGTGGATTGCGTCATCTGTGTTCCCTGTTACCCTTGAATTAATTTTCAAAGCATCTTCCAACAGCTTCTCCATAATTCTACCAGCAGGCAACTTCCAGAGTCTTTACCTAAATATTTCTCACTGTTATTGTTCTCAGTCTCAGAGCTCCTGATTGTCCTTTGTTTTCTGTGTTCTTTTTTTAACCAGGAATGTCAGAGAGAGAGCGACAAGTCATGAAGAAGCTGAAGGAAGTGGTAGATAAACAGAGGGATGAAATCAGAGCAAAGGATCGGGAACTCGGACTTAAAAATGAGGATGTAGAGGCTGTAAGTGGCTCTTAGTCTTCCTATTTCTCTGCTTTCTCACCCATACTTCCATAGCCTGTTTTCAAGTTTTAAATTAATGTAGAATTTGTCAGCAATGCCAGATTATTAGTCCAGTAACTGAAACGTCTGGCCTAACTGTGGAGTGTCTAAAACGATTAGGCAGTCTTCAGTGCAGACACACACCCTCTGCTGCATTCAGAAGGACCAGGCACACTTGGAATATGACTGGAAACCAGTGTAACAACAGAGGAAGATGGGGGAAGGACAGGCTGTTTTGTTTGTTTCCTTAGAGAGCTGATACCCCTCCCCTTTCATGGGAACAGGACAGGTAACTTTCTCTGGCTTCTTGAATGTCTCTCTGCTTTGGCAGTGCAAACTTCCTCAGCGCCCCCATACCGCACCCCACCCAGAGATCCCTGCTGTAGGTGAGAGGGCTCCTATGTATTTTACATATAGTCTCTGCAGAGTGTGGCAGCAGGGACCCCACATACACGCTCCCACACCAGGCATGCAATGTGGATTATCTCTTTGCACAGGGAGGGGGTAGGAGGAAGGGGCCTGAGTCCCGCCCAGGTCACTTAGTTTTGCCAGCAGTGAGCAGGTCACTGAGAGGTTGGGTGGCCCTGGGGACCACAGCACAAGAGAACCAGCTCTAGTCTTAGATGAATCACAGGCACCACTGTGACTTTGGGAATCACATGATGTCTTGGTTCTTTTTGTGTCAGGAGGAATGACCTCCTTACCCACATTTTGCTTCCCATCCTCACGCTGCCTCATCTCCTTAGGCCATGGGACTTCTCTGGTGCTAGCAAGGGCCAGACCTAGATGATCTCTGCTCTACCCAAGTGCCTCTGGCAGGTGCTGTGGCCTTTCAAGTTGGTGCTGTCCGTGCAATGCCCAGCAGGTCACATCCTGCCTTATGAGAGAGCCTGAGAACTCAAAGCAAAGTACTTCCAATATGAATTGAACAGTAAGGATTCTTCTGTCTTGTCTTTCTCTCTTCTACTTTGGGTTAAGATTTGATTCAGAATCCCAGAAGCCACCCTGTCCTTGAACTTTGCTTTTTCAAAACATAATATCAGAAGTGATGGATTTGCTTTTAGTTGGAGAATTCCCTGTGCTAGGGGAAAAGTGTCTCTTTACTCCAGAAACCAATTAAATTTTTGTGACTGCAACTGTAGTAGATAATTAGATATTTTAAAAAACTAATCTGGAGGTGAGGAGGGGGGAGAATTTTCGAGATTAAATTCAACAGGAACCCACTCCTTTTTCTTCAACATGATGTTTGGGACTTGGCCATGGTGGTTGATGGCTGAATGGATGCTGACCTATTGCATCAATGTTTTGCAGCTTCAGCAGCAACAGAACAGGTTAATGAAAATTAACCATGACCTGCGGCACCGGATCACCGTTGTTGAGGCTCAGGGGAAGGCGCTGATAGAGCAGAAGGTGGAGTTAGAAGCATATCTGCAAACCAAGGAGCAGGAGATGGGCAACCTGCGAGCAGAGCTGGGGAAACTGAGAGAAAAACTGCAGGGTGAGGACAGCCAAAATGGGGAGGAAGTAAAGGTAAGAGGCAGTTTAAATCACTTTTTAAACAGCCTTTTAAAAAGCTTTGGACCTCATACCAAGTATCTTTTCTTTGGAGAAATGTGATTGATAAACATCAGAGGCAATGGTGGAACTCGAGGACAGCATCTTGTGTTCATATGTGACTTATGGAGAGCAACCTCACTCATTGCGCTGTGACAGGAAAGGCCCCATTAGGGTGGATGATGACCCAGTAGAACAGACCCCTCCTTCCAAAAGGAGGGGGTCGATCGCAGAGGAGGCAGAGTGGCAGCACAGGTCAGCAGGAGGATGCCTGCATTAGAGAACAGCTCTCCCCTTAGACTTGGCTACCCACCACCTGTCCTAGGAATTTCAACCTTTGGGTCATGCACTTGGCTGCAGAATTCACCAGATATCAGAACAAATCATTGCTTTAAAAGAGAGTGTTAAAAACATCGTGAAGCAAGCCAAAATCTCTGGAGTACCAGCTGTTAGTTTGTATTGAAGGCAGATAGTGTTTTGGTAGTGCTGTATTAGTATGTTTGGCTTCATTGTCTTTGTACACATCGGCGCCTTCCCCCAAAAGGAAATAAACTGATCCCTTAAACAGTCTGGGTTTTCCAAAAGATAAACAACTGATAAGTAGCTTAAGCTTTGCTGAGTATGCAAATATGCAAGCCCTAATGTGTCCCGAAGGTGCAATGCACTATGACGGTGGCGGCATGTGAACCATAGTAGAAAAGAAATTGTGTCAGAAGTGATCCCAGAGGCAATGCAGAACTCTGCATGCTTGGTCCTCACAGTGCTTATGGCCCTTTTGATCTGTCAGGACTAAGCTGGTCTATCGCTACCAAATCAACATATAAATATTTGAAGGCACCTTTTAGAGGAACAAACTTTGGCCTTATTTCTGCTTTTGCTTCCTACTGGAATTTGTGCAGTGAAGTGTTACTAGCACAAATGTTCATGAAAAGCAAATGTTGCTGCTTGCATACTGAAATACTTGCAGGAACAGGCAAAGTGACAATCTGTAAATTGCCTTGGTGCTCAGATCAGAGCAGTAGGAATGCAAACTTGAGGGGAGCTTCCTGAGAAACAAATGCATCTCTGATCTGTTGCATCCCTTAGTCCTCTTCATGGTTCCTATTATTTTTCTTTGTGCATATGACACTACTTCTGTCTTACTAAAGCAAATGTGCTGTGTTTCCCTTTCCTAATGCTGCTTTTAGAAGAGTACAAAATAGGATAAAGGGGTATCATGGTATGAAAGAACTTGGAGGAGCAGTATGATATAGAGCTGTTTGGCTGGATGCGCTGGTAAGAGCTCCAGTTCCAAGCAGCGTTGTAAATGTCTGATAGACTGCAGCAGAGTGAAACATCCAATTCACTTGCAGTGGGCAGGGATAATACATCAAGGAGCAAAGGCTGATGGGGTACCATGGTCCCCCCAGGAATGTGACAGCCAGTGTTGTGTTAACACGTCACTGCTGAAATGGGCAAGCGCTGTATTAATAATGAAAAGGATGATTTCATTGCTGTTAATTCAGCCAGGACACCCAGCGTTGTAAATGGGACTGTGGAGCCCAGGCCTGGCGCCAGCAGGAGTGAAAGTGTCCTCAGTGTCTGGAGATAAAGGATGCATTCTTTACCTCTCTCTAACTCATCAGTTCCATGGCAAAGGCGTCTCTTCTAATTAGAGCCGTCCCTTGCTCTCTTTGCCAGGATGATGGTTAGACAGGAATTGCAGTGGCAAGCAGAAAGCTAGAATAGCTGCATGCTCCGCAATGGACATTGCTTGTTGGCTTCAGTCAAGTACATTTGCATTGACTACAGGCTGCTGGGTCCTTGCTGATTTGAGCAAAATCTAACAAAAATATTGTATTTGGGCAAAGGTGTGGGGCAAATATACAACCAAAAGAAGAGGTATCAGCTCAGACCCTAATCTAGAGAGGAGAAGAGGAAAAGTGTTTGCATAATTTCCTTTGGAGATCTTGTTAGGTCACACCAATCTTTATTTTTTGTAGTCTGTGTGAAGAAACATGTTTGCATGAATGGGGTGAATCAAACAGATGGACAAGGGAACACTGCTCTGCTGCTTTGTCTTTGCAGGACAAGGACTGCAATCCCTGTTGTAGAAACTGTAGTGCAGCCAAGTTTAACCCGAAATCATATAGCAAAATTGTTTCACAAACACGTGAGCTCAAAAGAGGGTAGGATCAGGCTTACAAAAAAGGGACTCTGTTTAGGAATATTGGTACTTAGCTCCTCAAATTTCCAGCTTGTACCCTAGCAAGGTGTCACTGCAACACAGGAGCTCTGAGACTCTGATCTCTGCATCCTGCTAGGAGGGCGGGTGGCTGACCTGGCTGCTGACGTCTCTGATTTCATGTGCTGGCTTCTAGTCAGTCCTTGCAAAAAGCATCACATTTCAAATGTACTTTGCTGGAACAGAGTGCCCTGCATTTATTTGTATTGTTAGAAATCCTGCAGACCTCTGAAAGATTGTAGCTACTCTTCAGCGTCTTGATTCTAAGTACCCTTCCCAGAAGCTTGTGGTTTCTCATTAACTGGTCCTCAGCTCTGTGCAGCCACTGAGTGGAACAACAGTAGAGGACCTCAACGATGGTCTTCTGTGTGCTGTGTTTATACAGATCACATTTTCACAAGCAGTTAAGGCCAAATAGTTCTGCGCAAATGCTGGAGTCTATCTGGGTGACAGGAAGCAGACCCACAGGTCTGGGAATCCAACCATGTGCCTAGAGCGCAAGTGGTGGGAGCCGCAGAAACTGGGTGGTGGGAGATAAAATTCCTCCAAGCTTCCAGTGAACTCTTCTTACAGGAAAAAGAAGAGGCAAGGGTACATGAGTATAAAAGCCTCATTTAGCATTCATCTGCAGTTTTCTTCCACGTTGTAGCTAGATCTTGGTGCTAACACCAATCCTGCATTTTTAATAAAGGCATTAAGGGGATATAAACTTAAATCTCCACTTGATATATTTACATCCAAAGGAGCTTTCTCTTTGTGGGAGGAGCTGGAAGGAACTGTCATGATCTTTGCTGTGCAGCTTTTTCAGTGTTTATATAAAAGGCTGATGTTTGATTTACCCCATTTGTTAAAAGTATGAATTCCTTAAACAGACTTGTTTATCAAAAATTGGACTATACATTTTCAGTGACTTTCTGGCAGTCTGGATTCCACAGGAATTTCTCCACAAGAAAATGTACCACAGGCTCAGGTTGGACCGTGTGTTCAGGCCTGCTAGAAACAATTGGTGTTTGTTTGTTTTCCCAAACATGTAACTCTGTGAAAGATTCCTGTGAGCACAGGGCTTCGACTGTAGGTCACAACACTTAGGTCTTCCTCGTTTGCAAGCTTCCCCCGAACACGAGGTGAAGAGAGGTAAAATAGAGCTCAGATCATCTTTCAGAGGCTTGCCACAGTCTCACCAATCCTGTGTCATCCATCAACCTGAGCACAGGAAAAAACAAAGTCATCAGATCACTGAGCTGTTCTTGCTGACAGCCTTTAACATGAAAACCAAAATCCTTCTACATTTGTTTCCTCTTAAAATTGCTGCGTTTCTCTTAAAAGAGGATTTAGTAGTGCTGAAAGGAAGAGGTTGGGAACTAGACTGATAAATACTTTAAACTCCTCAGACATGGCACTCGCATGGTGAATTTAAAGACCATGTTTCACTTCCTAGACAGAACCAAACAATGATGACTGCCTCTCAGAGTCAGAAAAGATGGCAATGGACTTAAAAGATCCCAATCGTCCAAGATTCACCTTGCAGGAGCTCCGGGATGTCCTTCATGAGAGAAATGAATTGAAATCTAAAGTGTTTTTACTTCAAGAGGAACTTCTATATTACAAAAGGTAGGTTAGACCTCCTCTCCTGTTGCATGCTATATGCAGAGGAGCCATAGGGCAGGTCTAGAAACAATAAATGTGCTTTTAAATAGTGTCCAACAAACTTACATTTCTGCAAAGGCTTAAAGTAGAGATTGCAAGCAGACAGCTTTAGTTTCAATCTGGTTCCTCAAAATTGGGAAAAACTACGTCCTTCCCCAACTCCCAGGTTCCCCCTGAATCTTACAAAGATTACAAACATTTAATACTTTTTAACTTCAAAAATGAGGATAAGAGTGGGTCTAAAATGAAAATTCTAGAGCTTTTATTCAGTGCATTCGTCTTCTCCCTCTCCTTGTTACAATGGTAAGAAAATACTGGAAGGACACCCAGTTCTAGGTGCTGTTCCTTGGTTGATAGAAAAATCTCCCATTGATTTCAATGAGCTTGGAACAGATCTTTTTGCATTTCTTCATCAACGATACTACCTCAGATTGAATTTTAGAACTTAAAGCACCTCCATGGCTTGGGAGGAGAACATTAATTATATTTTCTTTCTTTCAAGTGAGGAAATAGAAGAAGAAACTAGATCCCCTCAACCTACACCCATAATTCAGTCAAAGCCCTCAACTCAGCCTGAATCTGGAATCAAACGACTGTAAGTAGCATATTTTCTAATGATACTGGATATATACTGCAAATCCTAAATGTTTCTTATGGGTAGGATGATTTTAAAGAATTTAAAAATTAAGATAACCACACCCTTAATGTCTATGGGAGAGACATGGAAGGAGCACTTGACAGGTATCATGAAACAGCAGTTGGCTTCGGCCAAAACTTTTGCCTGGTTCTGGGTCAACTTTCAGTCTCGGATTATTTCCTGTGGCGCCTTTTGCTCCCTATGTGCAGACAGCAGGAGGGACCCCAACAGTACTGCATGTGCCTGTGTTTATGGGCCAGACTGGTGTGCCCAAGAAGCCCACTCCTGTTCTAATATTTCCTTCTTAAGTACACTATTCAGGCTAACCAAAAGCATGTGTTGCGATGTTTTATTCTACCTGGTATGAGCTGCTGAGCTCTTCAACACAGACACCTGATCTTCCTAGAGAATTTTCTTGTCTGGGCCACGTAGTCATACTCCAAAGGGAGGTGCTGCTAATTGTGGTCTTATCCAGAGCACTGCTCAGCCTGTCCTGTGTGCCCAAAACTGAAGTCAGTGCCACATCTCTGTGTGCAAGGATTGCAGGAACAATGCTCCTGTTCAAGTGCAAGTCCCAGTTCCTTAACACACAGATCCTAAGAGGGTGGAGTGTCAGAAACCACTGCCTCAGGTCGTGCTTGGAAGATGTGTAGAGAGTGTTGTTCACCAGTAAAACCAGCTGCAGACCTGCAGCAGCTGGGTGTGGAGGGCAAGGTTTCCCCATGACCTCGCTGTGCCCCTTTCCCTGTTGACATAAGCCTTTAGACCCCAACTTGCACTACATGTACAGCACGAAAACCTTTTGTTTTCTGAACAAATTAGCTGCTGGAAAGGATGGCAGCTTTCTTGGCTATAAAGAACCCCACCTTCTTCAGATGATGTATTTCATGTTGCTGTCCAAAACCTAAGCTTACTGTCAGAGGTGTTCATTTACTAGTATACCGCTTAATTATAAAATCACAGTGTTAGTCAATCCATTTGTCTGTTGAAACTCCCTCCTTGTACATTTATTTATTCCAAATTAAGTCTTGTAACCATATAGCAAATCTTTCAAGTCTTTGGATTTTTGTGATACTGGAAGCTTAACCTTTTTAACTGCGTAAATGATTTTGGAACAGTCATTTGTTTCCACATAAAAAGCTCTTCCATCCTGTCCCCATGTCTGTAACCTTCAGTCCTTGTTTAAATAGCAGCAGACCCGTGAGAGTGACTTCCATTGGAAGATCTGGACCGATCCAAAACACCATAAAGTCAGGAGGACACTTTTGACTACTTTCAGTAGACTCCAGCTTCTGTCTGTGCTGCTTTGTTTGCCGAGAGAACTGTTCCTCTTACATGACTTGAAAATATACTTTGAGTTTGGACTTAAGTTTTCATTCTGCAACTGTGATGATAATAATACTTCACATAAGATCACCACTGTGAAGTTTCTCTTTCTTTTACATTTATTTTAGTACTTTTTAAAGCTTATCCTGTTGTGGGGGATGGCTGATTTCAGTTTACACAGTTTGTGTTGATTGCAGTTTCCATGCTTGACTTATGAAACAAAGGTAGCATAAAAACGTAAATAGATGTGGTAAGACAGAGCACATGCTGACAAGGTATTAACTTTGACTCTGCCTTCCGCATACATGTGTAAGCAACACAGGGAGACATGGCAGGAGGCACATAAGCGTTTTCAACCAGTTATCGCAGTGCTTTCTTCCTCTCAGTTCATTTATTAGTGAAAACCTGTTGAGCATCAGACTATTCAATCAATGCACATTTTCAGACACTTGTCTAATCTTTCTGTTTCTTAGAGTCTGTGTTAAATTCATATAACTAAACCCGCATACAGTAAAACATAAAATCATGTTGTTTTGGCCGCTTTCAGAGGAGGCAAAGGTTCTCTTCTGCCAGACAATGAAAACACGTCTTGAACCTGCTGTTAAGATGAAATTACTTTCTTTAGCTGTCCCACCCTGTCCCCAGCTTTCTTTCTGCTCGCTGTTCATTTAGCCATAATATTAAATAAGGGAAGATAAAACCATCTACTTAAGTAACCTGAAGGATGGTAATAGTTTTCAGGTTTGTCTTACTCTTGCAGCCTGTCTGGATAGGATTTGTCTAGTGTGGGTTTATTTTCTTTCCCCCCTCCTCTATGTGTGTGTTGTCAACAGTGTTCTTGTAGATGGGCTTTAAAAAGACAGGAAATTTCACTGCAGGGAAAAACAAAGAAGCCAAGTGTAGCGTCTGTTCTGTGCTGTTATAACACCCCTCCTGCCCCACCTCCAGTCCCCGCCTGCTGCCAGCTCTCTCCAGAGCTCCCTTCTCGCTCTCCCAGGCAGGATGCTGTCAGCGTCTCCCTATGTGGCTCCCTGGGTAACACACTGGCCCGTAAACTCTCCATACCTAGCAATGTGATGAAAACTTGTAATGCTGATATCTGTGTGCAGGCTGCCTTTACAAATGAAAGTAGGATTGCTTTTCCCTCCATTTCAGACTTTTCCTCCTGACTCAACAAAAAGCTGAAGTACAAAAATAGGAGGCACTGTTGCTATCTGCTCAAGACAAGTTTTATGTTTGACTATGTCACGTGCCTTTTTTCCTTGACCATGCTGCATGTCAGGGAACGAGACACATGTAGATGTAGCCTGTGCCATCTAAGATGTGCTCGGGTGATTCCGTTCCGCATCTCCATAAAGAAAGGAAAAGAGAAGTTATAGAAATCAACACTTTTCCACTCCCAGGGTTTACACATTTGGGGCAAACTCTGAGTTCTGATCTCAGAGTGATTTCTACATTTGTCTCTACCACATCACACATCAGAGTTTTGATGAAATAATGTAACCAGGAGGCTTTACTGAAGAGGAAGAGTACAAGGGTTAAAAAAGCTCCCTCTGTTTTGAGCAGAAAACGCACTTTTGTTTTTTCTTTAAGGATACGTGCTTGATTGTCACTGACGTAATGCCTGAGACAGCCATAAGTTTTCTTCCTATTCTTGCAGTCTACAAAAGCTGATGTGTGTGTCTCGTTTCTGCAGCTAACGGGCCGTGCCACAATGCATAAAAATAGAAGTCCTCACTACTGCTAATGATACAACAATGTTTGCTTGTTTGTTTTCATTTCGAATCTAAGAATAGCTGTTAGAGTGGCTGTGTTGGGGAGAGCTGCGTTTGGTCACAAGTGAAATGTCTCTCATGATTTCAACTTAATCTTTAATTGACATTAGTCCACAGTTCAAAAAAATATTTGGCACAAGGGAGAACCTCTGAGGAGAATCCTTAGAAAAACAGAGGGTGTTCCAGGTATGGATGAAGGTGTGTCGGCAGGTTTGCGCGGGGCTGGCTGGGCACAGAGCACCTAGCCAGCGTGCTCTCTCAACCTTTAAGCTGCATGAACTGTATAACGTGTAGTAGAAGTGCTGAACTCTTACAAAGCAACAGTCTTGCCGCTAGCCAGCTAGAAAGCGTTGCTGCTAGAGTAGTTGCAAGGTTTCAAATAAGTATTTAGCTGCCTGCAGTTGGCCTCTTTCTGCATGCGAAGCAATGCAGGTTCCTTTGGAACAGATACACAGGCCCTTTAACCAAGTAGCTTGCATAGGAGGTTATTTCAAGATTTCACCTGCAATACCGGTTTTTAACTTGAAACCATCAACTGTAACATTTGTAAAATCTTTAATTGCAGTGCTGGTCCTGTCTAACCCCGTTTTCCGTGCAAATACCCAGTAGTCACAGCAGAGTCTCGTTTTGTATTTCTTAACATACACCTTCATCCTCCATTTCATTATGTATGTGCCTGTTTGTCTCTTGGGAAGAAAAATGTGCACTCTGCTCTGCATTGCTACAGGTGGTAATACCTTGATGAAATCCAACCCAGATTGCAGGCTGCCTCACAACAGAAAAGTGGTATCTTTTAGAAATTCAAAAGCAATTTAAACTGTTTCAATGATGACTGCTTTTTCTAAATAAGTTTTTCACTGAGGAGAACTGTCTTGGGTGATGCAGATCCACCTCTCCCTGTAACATGTCCTGTGTGGTAATTCAAAGTAACCCCGTGTATCATGTTTGCCTCTTTTTCTTTTTAATGGAATGCTTTTTCTTTCCCTTGCTCCAGTCTTATCTCTTCTGTGTCTGTACTTTCCTGACCAGGATCTTTACAGCCATAATGCCCATGGTAGCAGCTGGATTGATTCCAGATGATCCCACATTGCAGCCAATAAGAAGACTTGTGTCCCTTGTAGGAATTTTATTTTTCAAACGTTTGGTACCGTGGTTTCCTTTTGCATGACCCTGTGTTAACATGCACTGCTGGTTGCATTCTCATCGGCTGCCTGTGGGATCACAGAAGAACAAAGTGCCAATCAGAATGACCAGTCAGTGCACAGCTCATCGTAGTCCTCCGTGCTCATCCTCAAGTATTGACATTTATCACCTTTTGCCTTAATGTTACCATGCTAAACCGATCATTACTCCTTAGAAAATTGTTGCAATATGCAATTTTAACCAGCATCTGTTAATTTTGCTTACTACGTGCCTATTCACAATTCACACCAATGCTTTTTAAGAAACCCGTCATTCTAATGACTTGTTACAAATCAGTTCGATTTACAGAAGGTAATGGCTGATATCTACATTAATTTCCAGTGTTAATTATAGGCTGTTGCTTCCATGTCTTTCTATCTATGCACTGTATATTTTGTGTCTAATTATGTATTTTGGAATAGAGTATACACTCTCAATAATCAATTCTATCATCCTTTTCTTGGCTGTCCCTGGAAGACATACTGATAATTGTTAATGCAAAGTCTCTTTGCATTAGAACTGCTGCTTTAGCGATCTTTGTATTTACAGCAGCAACACAGTATTTAAATTCCCTTCCTCTCCACACAGACGTGCTTTTTCCAGACGTCCTCCGTGAGAGTTTTCTAGGCATTATAACAATTTGCTTTGTTTCAGAAGGAATTAAAAAAGCTTAACCCTTCTGCTTCGCGTAGAGATTTTACGAACATATTTTTCTTTTACTTAATTTCATGATAAAGTGAAAAATTACTGAACTTTTCAAAACATACTGCATAAATTTGTGTGGACTTCAAGATACCAAGCCTGACTATGCAGGACCAAACGTGCTCAGCAGAAAGCCTCAGTGACTAGACACTTCTTTTATCAGCTGGAATTGGATCTGGCCCTGAAAAGGCATAGCATACGTGTGTGAATTTATGAGCTCCTGTGATGAAGGTGGTAGAAAAGTATGAGGCTAATTAAGTGCAAAAGACTTATTTCACTATTAAGGCTGCACATTTGAAGCCAGGAAATGCAAAAGTTCAGGTCCCGCTAGCAACGTTAGTTATCTGGCATTGCACTGGTGTAGCTTTTTATGTCACTTTCTAGTCAAGAAAGAATTGTTCTTAATATTCTTAGTAATTACCATCATGCTTACCTGCACGTACGATAGGATATTTTTTCAGGAAAGCTGCCTTAAACCTCCCCTGACACTCACATACAGCCTCCTATGTGACTAGAGACGTCGAAGGCAGAACTCCCTGCTCTGCACAAGGCGGCTCGGAGGGTTGGGATCCTGGTACCGCGGGGAGACGTCAGGGAGTGTGGGTGGAGGACGAGCGCTGAGGACGGTGGAGCGTGGACGTAGGGTCAGGTTTATGCCCTGACAAATAAATACTCCATCGCCTGTCAAAGTTGAGTTTATATTTGCATAGTCTGTAGAAGCATTTAGCAGTTCCGACTCTGGATCAGAACAACACTGTGCTTGCTACTGTGCAAACAAACCAAGATTTGCCTCCTAAAGGGCACCATTAAAACCCAAAGGGTACGCAGCCAATTCAAACCTTTGGTAGCTGGAACCACAACTTTTGCATTTCTCAGCAGACCTAAACGCTGCACTAACACCTCTTGTACTGAACTCATGACAAACATGGAATTTGCCTAACCAAGTAACTTCATCCTGTACAAAGAAGTTGATACTAAGGATTTTTTCCACCTGTATTTTTTTAGCTCTGTTGTCAGCTGGCAATTTGGTGTTGTATTAAATGGCTGTTGGTTCACGTACGTCATTATCTTCGAGCACCCAAGCCGTGTGACAGGAAATGACGTGCACACTTGTGTGCATTTGTTTAGAGCCTTCATCCTGCAAACTCTTGTGCACGCACGTGCATTTATTCATTTATTTTTGTGGGAATCGAGTCTATTTATCAAAATCCGTACACTTGAAAAAAATGTGGAGGCTTATTTTCTTATCTGATGAATTTCCCTGCTGACACCCTTAAAAACATTCTCTATTTCTGCTTTATGGTAAATTATACAGATTTAATGCCAAAGATACCACTTTATTTACGCCAAGAAACTAACCTGTATTGTGTCGCTTCTTTATCTCAGGGCTGGGGAAGGGGGAATATACATCTAAAACGATACCTGCACTTTGCAGAGTCAACAGCATTTAGAGCTTATTTGAAGCTTCCGTAGCCAAACTGCTTGAGATTGCAATGACTTCATCTCTAATAACATTTTGACATGCACTCCCATCAGGCTTCACTGCCTCGATTTTTGCAGATGCAAACAGATTTCTTTGCTCTGTGTTTTGTTGTGCTGTGTACCGTGTCGGGTGCTTGAAGTGTTTTCAAGATGGTAAACCGTCTTCTTTCTTTTCCCTCCCCTCCCTTACTCCTCCCTTCCCCGGAAGGTTTAGTTTCTTCTCTCGTGATAAGAAACGTATGCAGGCATCACAGAAAAACGTCCACTTCCAGGATACTTTTGGAGAATGGTCAAATTCAAATAAAGATGACTCCTACACTGAACAAGGACAAGAAGCCCTGCAGCACCTGTGACTAAAACCTTGAGGTGTTCAGTTTACCGCAGTAGATCTCGACAGTCTAGTAACAAGAAGCTTCTGTAAACAAATCCGGCAGCTCATCACTTTTCTTTGCCTTGCACACCTCAGTGGTTGTGTTCCAGATGTACTCTTCAAAAGGGATCCCTCACTGTTTACTTGGTGACTGTTTGCTGAGAACAGAATCCAAGCTCTGTAGTAACAGTCGCTGATACCCTGGGACATCGAAGCTTCTAGAGGACTTGTTTTGTGCTAAATAACAAGTCCATGGTCTTGTTCTTGCATTAACTACAGTAACACAAGCTACTTTAAACCAAAAAAAAGGACCTGTGCCATTATTAGAAGTTTGTTTGCAGTGTACAATATCTAGTGGCAAAGACTCTTTTACCCTGTTTGTTAACACTATCGGTTGTTTGCTTTTTATTTCTGTAAGAAGTTTTTCAAGAGGGATACGACAGCTGGCCACTCTCCATGGCAGGTCTTTGCACTGCTGTGTCCTGTCAAGTTCAGCTGGCATCTGCATTTTGCAGAGTAACCACTTGGAAGTCCACCTGATACAAACTGATAAACTGGAGTAGCCTTGAGAGGGATAGTGAGTGTATGTTTCCCTTGCTGCTTATAGTGCCTAAAGCTTGAAGAAACCCACGTACGAGGTGAGCGTGCCTTGCATTTTGCCATGACTTCTGCAGGATTAATGGAAAACAAGTTGCTTACAAGGAGGAATTCTTAACACTTGAATTTTTTCCTTCTTACCAGCGCCTTCCCCCTAGAGTAGCAGACAGCTGCTGTACAGGAATTAGGTCTCTTTCCCACAGACAGGTTTTTAAGTAAGACACTCCATGTTTCTGTCTAGATAAGACTGCCTAACTTCGGAGTGAAAGACATCCTCAACTAGCTGATGTAAACCATTTTAACTGACTCGGAGATGACATTTTCTCTGACTAGTCTCAACACTACTTGGGCAGAGCAGATGAATTCTGTATGCGCAGGCCATTCCCCTGGTTGATGTTTGGGTACCCTGCAGCTGCAGGGGCTTCGCCTGCCAGCAAAAGCCCAGCACAGCCGAACTGCCAGGAGCGGCGATTTAGGTCTGCTGTGCAATTGAGCTCGTGAGACCTCAGTTGTACTTACAAAACCCATGACACTACAGCCCCGTGCAGCGTAACTGTTGCCTTCAGTCCGGTGTCAGCACCCACCTCCTGCGGTACCACACGCTCCACGAAGGCACCCGACCAGGTGGGAGAGGGGAGCGTGCCTGCAGCGCCTTACATGGGAGGTGCCGAGGAGAGTCCACGCTGGAGCACGGTGCTGCTGGCGAGGAGCATCCTAGTTACGGCACGGCTGCAGGGAACTTCTGCACATGTAGCTTAGCACAGGGTGCTGTCAGGTGCTGCTGGCACCTTACCCCAGCAACGACAACTGCTCGGTAAAGAGCCTCTTCTCAGGGGTGGCACTAGGAATGGGAAACAGTCCTCAGGCTGGAGGAAAGCTCCAGCTGCTCCAGGTACTGAATGTAGGAGGGAGCCTCGAAGCACTCCCACGTGAGAGTGAGCCAGAGGGTTCAGTGCAGGCCGGTCGGTTTTAACACAGGGTGATCCAAGACACTG
Organism: Ibidorhyncha struthersii; assembly: GCA_013398815.1. Taxonomy (NCBI): domain Eukaryota; kingdom Metazoa; phylum Chordata; class Aves; order Charadriiformes; family Charadriidae; genus Ibidorhyncha; species Ibidorhyncha struthersii. The sequence continues at coordinate 740,858 of VZSZ01011819.1, read as the reverse complement.
TGGATTTTTTAATGTGTATGGGCAGCAAATGGTTCTTGGCCGTTCTGTAATGAGACTGCCAGGGAACTACTTCTGCAGTGGTGAGCTGAATGCTGCTGTGCTCCCAACTGTAGCTGTGCCGTGTTTCGAACATGGACCTTCCACACGCTGTAGGTAAAGTGTTTACTGTGCCACCCTGGTGTCACTGCAGTTCGGGGCGGGGCCGGGAGGGGGTATGTGGCCTTATATGAAAGACATCTGCATTTGATACAGTGACGGTAGCGTCTGATGGCAGTATTAGGCAGATATGCTTTTGCCCAGTTACGTTTTGCTAACATATCTTTAACTTTGATGCTTACAGAAAGCTGTATCCATGAAACAGCAGCACTTCCCCCCTTGTGTGAAAAGCAATTCTTAAATGGGGGGGAGCATCTTCATTTAATGATACTTAGGTTGCTAAGATCACAATTTCACTTCCATATTAGAAAACAAAAAGTACACTACAGTTGTATCAGGCAGTTAAAGTAAATTGTGAATGATGGCCACGGAGCCTCTCCTTAGCATAGGTTACAGTCGTTTGGCACGTTTAGAAGAGATGCAGTGATCAGAAACAATGCAAGAATGCAGCGGATGCACGGCCTGAATAAGCACATCACTTCTGAAATCAGCTGAGAGCGATGAGCAGGGACAATAGAAACACACGGACCGCACTGTTTGCCCCAGCACCTAAGCTGGGGTATCACAAAGGACGTCTCCTGGTCTAGTGCACGTAAAGCTCGTCATACGCCAGAGCCCCGTGTTTCACCATTGTTGGGTGAAATCTGCAGCCGATTCCAACAACGGCACTAAGCAGTACAACCTTCCCCCACTCATCTCTGTAGCCCATTACCTCAAAAATCTAATTAGTTACTCCTGACCTGCTAAGCATTAACCACTTCGCTCCTCATTCTCATGCTAGAAATGCTGAGTTTATACACTCCAAGTGCCATCGGAACGGGTGGTGCGTAGGGAAGAGTATGTCAAGATTTGAGGATCTGTCACGTATTGTTTCTCAATATTCAAATAAAAATCTGCTTTTAGAAAAGGGGCCAGGATGTTGTCAGGTAAAGGGCATAACAATCCTGTCTGCAAAGTGCAGGATCACTGATGTTTTTCTGGGTTGTTTATTTTTCTTTTTTTTTTTTTTTTTGGTTGGGCAGTAAATCATTTTAACAGTTTAATAAATATTTCTGAAAAACAAGTGTTTCTGCAAGACTGGTGTCCTTTTCTTTGTGGAAAGTTAATACCATCTCTTCTTGGGGAGGCAGCATATGGGTCTGTCTTCTTTCCCCCAAAAAAGGCTCATCCAACTCTTCATGGAAATCAACTGGGCAAGGTTTAGGACAGGGCCACTCAAAGGCTGATTAAAAAAAAAATATATAAAGTTTTAAATACATTAGCAAACATTTAGGAATTGCTTATGATGACAAAGAACGCGACAGAGCCTTTTCTAGAAAACTCTGTAAGCCGCTCAAGGGAAGATGTGTGTCTGTACATACGCATCCTGGCTCTGAAAAGGGGAGTAAGGAGCTGCTTTGCCCTCTGTTTCCCCTGATTCGGGTCCACCCAGCAGCAAGCCCGTGTTCCAGAACCGGATTTAAACCCTGTGCAGGCAGGACTTCACTCGCAGACAGGAGGCGAAGACAGAGTGGGCACAGCTGCAACCACATTTAACCGTGACACCATCGCAGAACTAGTTAAAGCCACAGTATTACTAAAGACCTCACCTGTCGCACTGTCTTCAAGAAAATAAAGTCACTTCCCATCAATTTCTGTCTCGGGGTACATTTTTCAGAAGCTTAGTTTGCTGCTATTCCATTACTATTTCTTCATCAAGTGACTATTTCATAAAGGGCATCTGTCTCACTAAATTAGTGTGGACATCTGGCACATAAATAATTAAACACGGAGCTCTCTCACGAACCCTAACCCAGGCAGCCAGATGGGTACCTAACGAGGCGTGTACTTGGTTTCAGTGGGATGCCCGTACATGTGGTGTGTTTCTTACAGCATTCACCAGTTCAAAAATATTAATACAAAAGTTTATTTCCTCTGAAGAACAATTCAACGTGTATCTTAACTGCATTAGCAACCGAAGTACAGAGAGCTTCTAGCAGGCGAGTCACAGGCACAAGACAGCAACAGCACAGCGCCTTGTTCAGGGAACGCTGTGAGCAGCCCCACGCTGAAGGCGACGTCTGCAACTGAAACGTGGACGTGAGAGCAGACACCATACCCTATGACACGGCACCTACCGATGCTTATCATCCTCTCTTTGCTTCTTGGTGTCTCTTTCCCGGCTCCGGTCTCTATCCCTGTCCTTCCTGTCTCTGTCCTTCCTCTCCCTCCCTCTGCTCCTCTCCTCTTTGGAGTCCCTCTCTCTCTCACTTTCACCCCAAGCCCACGACCGCTCCCTTTCTGGCCATCGCTTGTCTCTGCTCCTTTCGTGGTCTCGGTCCCTTGTTCTCCAGTCCCTTGTTCCTTCACGAGACCAGTTTCTCTTCTCTGCTGATCCTTCTCCATAGAAATCATTTTTCATGTTTGGCAAATTGATGGGCTTTCGGAAAGGTCTGTCCCGTCCTCCAAACCGTAGCTGCCCGGATTCTTTTTTGCCTCCAAAACCACCTCCAAGTCTCCGAGGAATCCATCCTTTGAGAGTTCTCTCCAGTTCAAAGTCCACAAAGATCTCGTGCTGATCAATAACGAGCCTGTTGGCATCTCTGTGGGCCTTCAAGAGAGCACGCTCCTCTTTGTACTCAATAAATGCGTAACCCTTGGAAAATCCTGTGACCAGGTCTCGAACCAGACGGATCTTTCTGATGTCTCCATACCGGGAAAAGACCTCCTTTAACTTCTCTTCTGTTGTCTGAAGATTGAGCCTTGCCACGAACAGGGTGAGGTGAGGATCTCCGGTGACTCCCTTGTTGGGTACGTAGCGTGCCAGCATAGCCCTCCATATGGCACGGTCGTGGGGCTCTTCGTCTGTGCCGTCAATGCTCCCGGCTTTGAGGGGGTCATACTCCTTCGCGATGGGGGCCCAGTCATTCATTGTCTAGCAGGAGAAAAACACACACCGCGCATATATTTTAGGAAGAACAGGGAGTGCGAGAAGCACTTTCAGCACTGCTGTACAGTATTTTTCATCCAAAATTACCACAAACTTTGACAAACTTAAAAAAAACCGCCGCAATATCACTGTTGTTTGCG
>VZSZ01011819.1:720175-736630 GCA_013398815.1 Ibidorhyncha struthersii | reverse complement strand
GGCCCCGCAGAGACGTATTTGCCGTCTGTGCAAACGGTGAAGCTTCGTTACTCCGCGCGTGGGAGGCTGATGTCTGGGACCAGAAAAAGCCATTACCGCAAAGGTCTTAAATTAGGAAAAAGAGAATTGGGCTCTCGCCTCTCTGCCGCAGAATTCTGGTGTGATGTTAGATGCTCAGCCTCTCTCATCACCAGAAAAGCAGATTAAAGCGGCTTCTTGGCAAACTGGATCGCAAACTCTTTGGGACAGAGGCGCTGCCTTTAGCTGTGGTCAGAGCCCGTCGCGGTTGGGCCCTATAGTTGGCTGGGAAATGCAGATACCACGGGAATACAAAAATAATATGAAAAACTACAATTAACTGCTTGGAAAAAGAAAGCAGGATTGTGATGAACTCATACTGGTTCTAAGAATTACTATATATTTATAAAATTCAGAGTTTTAACTCTAGGAGTGCCTTAGTTTTGACAGGTTACAAGATCGTGACTACCACCATTTGTTTTACAGCTCAGCCTTGGACCAGATAAAATGGTAATAGACCTCACAGATCCAAATCGCCCCCGGTTCACATTACAGGAGCTGCGAGATGTATTGCAAGAGCGTAACCAGCTGAAAGCTCAGCTTCTTGTGGTGCAAGAGGAGCTACAGTGTTATAAGAGGTATATGGTGAAGTCAGCAAAGAACAAATAATAATTACTTCTTGTCTGGGGAGCTTACCAGATGGAGGTTTGAGCGCCTAGATTGGGCTGGGCACTGTCCAGACATACGAGGGACATCTGTGCTCCCAAGAGCCTACAAATGAGCAGAGAAAAATGGGGGAATGATGAAGTCTCTATGCAACATAGTTTTAAAACTAAACTCCCTCTTATTCTGCACAGTTGGCAGCCTGTCCCCGTAGCTGTACCACTGTGAGCCTACGTACCGTTACTCCCACTCCGCACCCAGGGTGGGTTCTCACGCAGATGAATTCGTCTGTGCAGTTACAGCAGCTGCACACGTGCCGTTCTCGTCTAAAGCCACGCTACGTACCAAAGAGCACGGGGGTTTCCATCTCAGCTTTAGTCAAAATTTCCTTCCTCCTCCAGCTTGCCGTCGGGGACGCTAACTTATCTGCTGTTCCTCTGCGCCCACAGGGGGTTTGGCATCGATCTAAAAAGCAGAATATTAGGCCCTTTCATCATCATTCAAGATAAGCTGTGGGGGGTTTTTTAAGACTGCAAACAGAGGGTTGTGTAAGGCACTTGAACTGTGCAAAACAAGTGCTTTCAGAGAAGGATTTTGGTCTTTCCAGAAGGGACCTGCCTGGGAGAATCGGTGTGAGCCAAAGGGTGGGTGCAGGAAGGGCCTTGCTCTTGGTGCTTGGTGAGGTCACCCCACCACCAGGTTGTATTATAAACTCTGGGGCAAGAAACTACTTATCTAGACGCAAAACGTCTGAGCGTGTTAGATTTCAGTTGAAATATCTCAGCAACAACCTCTTAGAGACAGTAAATCCGCCCTTCGCCTTGTCTCTAACAGGCAGGTTAAGTCAGGAAGTTAAAAGTTAAATCTAAGAAGTCAGTTTACAAACTGCACTTCTGGCAGCACCGAGAGGCGCCGCTTCCCCAGCTCAGCTGCCTGCCGTCGCCGTGCGGCCAGTGGAGTGGCTTCTTGCTTTGATTTCACAGCGGCGTTACACAGCTTATTACAGGGCAAGTTAAAAATTAACAGTGTGAATGTTATCGATTTCTGAGTGATTTAAGTCACAGCGCTGTGCACCTACAGAGTGCGTCAAGGCTGCTTCTCAGTTCACGTAAGTCTATGTGGTTACCTCCTCGTACACCGTTACAGCTTAAGCCAAAAACCATCTTCCCTCGAAACGTTCACATAAAAATCCTAATTATAATTGTACGGCCATAAAGAGTAGTTGTGCAGGGGAAGAGTATAAATACATGTTCTAAAATGTCTTGTGTATATTGGAAATGAGTTCTCTATAGCACAAGGTAACTGACATCCTCCCAGAGAGTAGTTTAAAATGACTGATGATGTTTGGGGGTTACATTTTTAATCATGATTTCTGAGTGGAAGTTATGGTGCAAATATTAGAGATCTGCAGCGTCACCAAACAGCTCATAGTCCCATTTCTCTAAGAGGAGAATCTGCCTCAGAATTGTCCGTCTGATGTCACACCAGTTTCTAGATACTCTCCTGTATTTTTATTTCCAAGGTCCAAACGAGCGTTGCTCGTTAGGAGTGTTGCTTAGCTACTTTCAGCCTCCAGCTACTGCAGTCACAAGCTCTGATCCAGTCAGCTCTCCAGATAAATGAGGTCAGCTCAGGACGGTGAACTGGCACGCTGTGAAAACAAAGTGCGGTATGCACACTGGTAACATCTAACCCGATTCCAAACAGGGAAAACATCCTTTGGAAAAACTGAAGCTTTTGTCTAAAGTAGGCGGTTACAACCTCGTAGAGCATAGCAGCATTGAAGTAGGATGACAAAATCTACAGCTCGGGCAAAGCCTTTCTTTTCTCCTCTGTAGGATGGAAAGAGGAACAGGCACCTGCCTTGCAGGGAAGCTGGGAATCTCCCATCTGTTCCCAGTTGCGTGGTGTGAGCCTTTGTGGCTGCGCTGAAGGTACCACACATCCACCCATGCAGAAATTTACCACTTATGTGTGCACCCTACTGTTACCTTTGGACTCTTGTACAAATCCAACATGTGATTACACTTCCCTTTCACTCCTGTTATGATTTGCCATCCTTCCTCTGTGGTGAAGTCAACTCATTACTTTTTTGGTGTTCTCATTAAAGCACAGCCTAAGCTACATTACACTGCAATATTTAAGGAACGTAAGGGCAATTCATTACAAGAAATAGGCCAGGCTGCCATACCTGTCCTGTGAACACCCATTCACCCACGTCCTAGGCTGCCCAGGGACGGGTATAACGTAGACAGCAATGCCACACTATGTACAAAAACATGAGAAATAAACAAATCCTCTGCTTTTCCCAGTGGGATCATCTCACAGAGAAGCGACCAAACTGAAGAACTGGAAAAAGAGGCCAGCGGCAGTAGCCCTGGCACCAGCAAGGACAGCGAAGAGAAGACAATCATCAAACGGCTGTAAGTTTGTTTGCATCTTTTGGGACAGAATATGGGAGAATACGGCATGCTTCAGACTTAGTGAATCCAGGGATGAACTCTGAACTTTGGCCTAGTTGCCTGGATATTGTTTTCTCCTCCTCTCCCTGTAAAATTAAAACCCGATAGAGGAATCCTTTCCTGTGGAAAAACCACTCCACAAGGAAGGCAAACTCCACTGGGGCAAGCAGGGCATCACTTTTTTCTAGGAAAAATAAGCATTTCAGTACAAAACTATGTGATACTTGCCTCCCCTGCTAGCACATTCAGACTCTGCTGTGGGAACATGCCGGCTGTCCCTGGAGGTTTGTTTACATTGTATGCCGCAGCTGCATGCAGTACCCACAAGCTCCGGCTGCGTCCCTGAAGTTCCCCAAAATAGCAGAACACATTGACACAGCCATCTCACTGCATGTTCCTTTCTTTTCCAGTTGTACATTATTATTCCCCTTTTGTTGTCTTTTTTTTTTTTAGGTTCTCTTTTAAACATGGAAAATGAGCATCCTTGAGAACTTAACCACTCCTGTTCAGAAATGGCACTGACGAGAGCCTCTAAGGCATTAGGGGAGTCAATGATTGGAAGAAAAAAGGATCACTCCTACTGTAGAGAATAAGCAATCTCATAAAAATTGTGTTGTATAATATTCTTTCGGAATAGATTTTACTTTGCTTTTTTAGAAACTGTTCAAGACAGACACTTTTTGTATTTCTTAGATTCCGGCCAGACATTACCCACATGTAGAGAATAAATGTTTATACAAAGGTGATTTTTATTCTTATTAAAAGAGCCTGTGATGATCTGTACTACCACTTATTTATCCTGTCCACTTATCAAACTGCTCAGCCCAAATGATTTAGCAAAACAAAGATAATTTTAGAGATCTACATGCCATTCATGAATGCATTCATAGCGAAGCGCTGGGAAGGAAGGAAGAACCCATCCAGATTGCAGTTCCCACTGCTCTTATGCAGAAAGTAATTATCTTAACACTAACACAGAACTGCTTGAAGAAAACCCCAGCACTGCTTTTTGTTCTTTCTTTGCATTAGATGGGCGATACACAGGAAGCAGCAGGCAGCAGCCTGTCACACTCCTTCCCACCAAAGGAAGATGCAGTTGGGCTGTGACAGCAGAGCCCCTGCGCACACAGGGGTGACCGTTTGGGGTCGAGATGAAGGATGGTGGCAAAACACACAGCAAGGGAAGAAAAGCTGCTGCATCATGCTCTGCCCACATGAAGGACTGATGTCTTTTCAGAGGTGCAGACGTGCTCAAACTGGAACAGATGTGCCAGATGTTTCATTTCTGACAGCTAAAGATCTCCTGTGGTACAGTTGTAGTTTTCATAAGCTCTGTTCTTTCAGTCATCTGTCACAAGCTGTGTATTAGCCCCAGTAATGAGATTTATCACTAGTGGAAGCATATAGGGCAAACAGAGGAGTAGAAAAGCAGCTTGAAATACACCAATTAGGATCCACATTTAGAAAAGTAGAATTTCCAGAGCAGAGAAGTCTGAACAGACATAAAAGGAACAGTGACAGGTATCAAACTATGATCTTACTGTCTTCAGAAGTGAAAGCAGGCTCTGAAATCTTTTGATGCCCTCTCATATGCTAGCAGCATGAAAAATATAGGACACTTCACACATCTGCTCAGATGCACGATGCGAGTGCGGCTTTGCAGAAGGTAGAATTGCAGTCTCCTTCCAGAGGGAATTTGTTAGCAGTCGTACATTAGCAAGGCAACGTCAAAGATGTCTGACCTAAGCAAGCTAGTTCAGCCAGGGCACAGAATAGCTACAGTAATTCTGCCATCTTCAAAATATTTATAATCCTTAGCCATATCCCTGCAATGTATCTTCTAGAGCATGGTAGGAGGGAAGGAAGTTACTGCATTTCCTTAGCAGAGGCTTTATGTTTAGAGAAAACCAAACAAGCGAACAAACAATCACACATCAGCAACAGCCCAGATAAACATCTCTTTAGCTCAGAGGTGTATGTGTGTTCTGAACTCTGTCCTCTCCCGTGGTTTATCCGGGGATGTATTTTCTCATCTCCCTTGAAAACAGGGGGGAGGGGGAATTATGCCCCAAAACACACTAATCACTCTACTAAGTCTTAATGAAATGACTTCAGGTAATAAACTGCACAGATTAAACAGAGCTGTGCAAAAGTAACCTGCCATGGAGGCACAGAAGACTGCCATAGCCCTAAGCTACTCTTTGCAGTTAGTTGAAGGAGACAATAATGAAAGCTGCAATTATTCTTTGCAGTTTATCTTTTAAGATGTTCTTTATTAAAAGAAAAAAAAAAAAAAAAAGGTGGGAGATCACCGGTTGAAGCAGACGGGAGAACACTTCAACCTTTTTGGGCTAGTCTTTTTCTAGAGCCACCAGTGTTGCATCCACTCTGTGCCAAGTGAGCTGCACAGCTGCTCTCTCAAAAGGGGAGCAAACTCTGTGGCTATGGCTACGCCAGAAGAGGCTACAGGCCTGTTAGAGCAACCCCGCTGCCTCTGGCAAAGCCACGCGAGCCTGACAAAAGCAGTTCAGCTGCCATCCCAGGGGCATCTTTCCCTGCTAAGTGCTTTACACCTTGTTAGAAGATGAAACCTTCCCATAAGGCACAGGGATAAAAATTCAAATGGCATGTTTCTGTGAAAGGATTTTGAGATAGATATATATATATATCTTGGTTCCTAGAAAAGTAAAGGATACATACTCAGTGCAACATCAGCTTTATTACCATCTTCCGATGCAGTGCTACTCAATTACCAGTTAAGCGTTTCAGAGAAGACAATTTTTTAAAATGTAAAATAGGGAGAGATCTTCCCCCTCTCTTGTTTACAAAAGTGATGCTGAAGAACAGAGGTTTTAAGCTATTTGACCTGATAGAGAACAAGCAAATGTTTAAATAAAAAACAAAAAAAGCATTTTATTCCGATTTGGACTTCAGGGAAGTGCTCTAGTAAAACAGGACACTGTACACTGCTGTAGTCTCTGTTACTGAGACCAGAGAAAAGTCTGCCAACTCAAATTTTGTCAGCCAACGAACCTTAGCTGTAACTCGGTACATGTAAGATAACAGGTCTCCAGTTAATTCTTCAGAAATGGCAAAAATACACAGGCTGTCCCTGATGAGCTTGCCTTGTGTTAAGTGGTAAATAATATAAAGCATTTAATGGCTAACGATTTTCACAGCTTTCTTTCAAAATGCTAATGATCTGCAATAGAAACAGGTACTACTATAGCAGCCACTTCATCAATAATAAATATATTCTTTATTTTACAGAGACATTGTCTTCAAGTTTTTAATTTAAAAAATACATCACTAAGCCACCTCTCTTGCTGCTGGAGCATACAACCAGGATGTTGTTGCTATTTGACCTATCACATAGGCAAGCATATAAGATTGTCCTAGAGGGCATGAGCTGGAACAGCAGCCGCCTTCAAGACACGAGGAACAGAAGACATTAACAGAGCCACAGATCCCTTGCTGACACCTTCCAGCAGCAAGCGTGGCTGATGGCTCACAGCCATTTTCATCTACACACATGCCAAGCCTGCCTTGGCAAAAATTCCAACTGGTAAGAATTCATCTTTAACATAAAGGACCTGCATTGTATTGCCCGCCTATATCACAGATTTGGTTCTCCAACAGTAACATTACAAACATCCGCAAGATGCTAAGCACTCAACTCCCATTTAATACAGTGGGACCAGACCACGCTGGACAGACCTACAGGACCAGGCAATAAGGAATCTACTTTCTTCATTGCATGAACTCCATCATTACAGTTTGAAGCTGCATATGAAGATGACTCCTATTTTTGGAAATGCTATGCTCTACTTCAAGCATTCACAGTAAATAAATAGCTTCTGATGTGGCTAATTAGCATAGGAAGGTAATAAAAAATTTTTGGAGACAGCTTTTTCTTTTACTTCTTTAAAATCCTCTGGGAGACATCTCCAAGAATCAGCCATCAATTATAAAAAGGTACCATCTTAAATTTTAGAAAATAAGTAATGTCAAACACTGATTCTCATGGTGAAGTTCTATCTTCACATTTCTAATCAGTATCAACCCAGTCTATCACAGTCCACCCTCGTTTGGCTTGGAGTCATTTCTCTGAAGAAAGCAGCCAATTTGACCATCCATTTCCCTCAGCGCCAATGCATTTAAAGTTCATTGCCAACACGAGATATGACACTGGAAAAACTGGATCCCTACCCCAAATTATTTGAAAACGATAGAAACAGTCACATCCATCTCAGAGAAGCCTGTCAGCACTGGGCTGTAAAAAGCAGGCTGACAAGCAGTCAAGCCCCTGGATGTACGAGTCAGAGTACAGAAGTACATCTGCTGTCATAAAGCTAATGACAAGTTCATCACCCCAGAGTGGAGTGTGAGATTTCATTGCAAAAGCAGAAGCATGACCCAAGTGATTAAGTTTCTGTGCAAGTCTTTGACTGCATGCTCAAGTGGCACTGGTCACTATGCAGAAGTATTCAAATTTTAGGGAGGGTTTCCTTTTATGGTACGAAAGTTTTGGCAATTTAAGATCAATTATTCAAGCCTGCCTGGAAAACTGTAATAGGTATTTAAATACTGCAAAGCAAAAAGGTAGTTTTTAAGGAGCTCAGAACACCATAAGCGGTCCACTAAGAAAGCTGAGGGAAGTGAGGACAGGAAAAAAAAAACACCATCCACTGACTCCTTGTAGAGCACTCAGTCCAAAAAAAAAACAAACAAAAAAAATCAACCCCAAACAAAGAAGATGAATTAGTGTTTCAGCCATGGATGAGCTTCAATGGAAGCTTTGCTTCTGTCTCCATAGTCGTACAACAGTTCTTCACCTGCTTTAATGTCTCTGGAAGCTATCAGTATGAGATGAGGCACACCATCAATGTCATGAAGCTTTGTTTGACAATTGCCACATTTGCTGTGATTAATCAGTCTTCCCAGACGATTTGTTTCTTTTGTAGCATCAACACTGAAAGAACAAAAGCAGAATGCAGGATTACTGCATATCACGCAGTCACGTTTGTGGGTAAAAACCAAAGTGCAAATCAGATAAAGAATTAGGAATCCACACAAGGCTTGAAAAATGAAGGAAAACCAGAGCATTACAGAATATTCATATGATTGAACAGACAGCACATAATATGGCAATGCAGGTAAACTAAAGCAATTCTGGGAGATTAAGTTAGCACAAAACCCAGAAAATGGAAAATTTTGGACTATGTTTTTGAGCTGCCTGTTTTCAAGCAGCTCTCAAGTGTTCAGGAGGAATAGCAGAATCCAGATGTAGAACACCAAACAGAAAGGCTCAATACCTTTAACACCCTCCCCTCAAGAAAGCTGTGTCGAAGCTAAGTAGTATCCACTGAGTAAGACAGCAAGAGTATCTACGCACACGGAAGGCTGGGAATGCCTAAATATTACATTCCCAACCTGCAGAGACCTAGATACTAAAGCTCCAGTGCCCCTCGTTGCACAAAGAATTGTTATGGCAGCTGTCACTATGGCATATAGACTGACAGAAACTTAGAATATAGGGTGCTTCAATGTAACTAATATACAGGTTAAGTGACCTGCACTCCAGTATCCAGTAACATCAGCCAAAGAAGAAAGAACATAGTCCAAGTAGTTGCTTTGAGAGAACTGGAGTTTGGGGCAAATGACACAGAAAATAGAGGGATAAATCATGCACATGGGGTGGATGTCAGATACTAGAGAAAGAAGGAGACCCAGTCAAAGACAGCTGAAGGAGACGTTTCTCTTCCAGTGAGTTTGTCCATACTGATTTTCAAACAGAATCCTTGCAACTCAGGAAGAATAGTTAATTTTACACAATAATAAAGTCAGGCAGAGCTAGAGGTCTCATCCAAGCAGATACAACCGTCCATACAGCTTGTGCTGTACTTCAGAGAAGGGGGCTTTGAGTCACCTACCTTTCCTTTTAGCCCAGAGGTACAGGAGGCTCTTGGACTATGAAAGAGCTTCAAGAAGATTTCCTAATTCATGGTTCCCGTTAATTTTTTTTTTTTTTGCATGAAAACAAGAGAAGACTTAGCAGCATTCAAAGCCTCTATCACTCAACTATCACACCCAAGGGAAGAGAAGCTTACCAGTACGTTTTGCTGAGGTACTGAAAATAGTACATATAGCAGCCTGTGGATGGATCTTGAGCATACAGAGCTTCTCGCTTTTTAGCATCAGTGATCTCGATGAGATCCCCATGATATTCCACTACAAATTCTCCTCGATTAAAATGTTTAGTAGCGATTACACCTCTCCCTTTGCCATCAATGTAATCAATCTGTTGAGTTGAAAAGAAAATCAGCCAGGAAATTAGGAAGATTTACATGACTGGAAATATGCTGTTTACTAGGAAATGAGTGATTTGTCATTAAAAAAATGCTACAGCAGGGTATTGGTGTGTATTACAGACAGAGCTGTAGAAGCACAATGCACAGCATCGTGGAAGAAATATAGGATGAGTCTGGGATGCACTCTGAGTTACCAGGTATTTTGATACAAAGCCTTCTAATCAAAGAGCTATGAATTACTTTAAATAAACCGTACACAGAGAATAGTTATCTATTTTTGCTTTTAAACTACCCATTAGCTGAGGCAGTAAGCTTTTCCATTTCGGGTTCACCATCATCACTATTAGCATGCACAAGTTAAAAAGTTAGAGGAACAGAAAGATCGATCACAGAAATTACATTTATCACCCACCAGGATACTTTATTATTCCTGCCTCCCCCTGTAAGTTGGACAACTCCAAGGAAGTTCTCCTATCACTGTCATAGATGTGACAGTGTGAACTGCAGGCTGCTGCTTTTCAATAATCACAACTCTTCTGCACTTCCAGGAGCCATTTCTGCTTTAAGTTCCAAAAAGGGTGATCAGAGTAACCGGGATAGTAAGCACTTGGTCCCAGTAACTAGTATTTGCTAGCAGTGGGAGGAAAACCAGTACAACCCATTATTCCAAGTGCCATAATGAAGACCCACAGCAACTGGCTGTAAACAGGCTAAGAGGATTTGTTATCATGCAGACAGTACATATGGGTGTTACCTTTAAAATATATGACAATTAAGATGCCATATCTAACCCCATTTCTGCAAGCTAACCCAAGAAATAAGATACTGAAGAGAACAACTGCATTTTCAGTAAAGACTACAAAGGCCCTTTAATATTTACAGCTGAGGCCACACATACATATTCTTCAGAGTCAAATATTACCCATCCAAAAGGAAAGAGCGTGCTCCAGTTTTGCTGCACTTTCATCTTACTATTGAGGAACTACAGCAGTTCTGAGACTGAGTTCTGCTACTTTCTTCTTAAACAGATTAACAGCAAGATACTGTATAAACAGTACATGGCTACTCAGGTTGGCATTGGCATTACCTTCATTCCTTCTTCTTTCCCGCTTGTAATTAGCTCATCTATTTTCCTCCTCTCCTCAGTCTGCAGAGGAAACAAGAACAAATAAAAAGCACAGTATTGTCAATAGCTTTTGTAGCTTATCCTATAGCTGAAAGGAAATTATTCGTCAGTGACACTCATTTTTCCAAACTATCCTACATTTCTAGCAAAACTGAGTGGTAAAGAGACAGATTTCTGCCCCTCAAAATATATAAGCAACTAGATGCTATCCTAGGAGAAATGGATCAGCAGTTCCAAATTTTAAGAATGTTCTTAACAGTACTTCCAGTGCACAATGCTACTTGTCTTTGGCCAATGGAAACCATTTACAGATAGTTATGCACTTCCTCAGACATTCAATTAACTGGCAACATTATAAATAATGTCATCTTAACAAGAAGCACTACCTCCAATTCAGATTTGCTCTTCCTGGAACTTCTTCTAACTGGGTAATAATCTGTCACTTTTCGATTTGGTGTCCTTCCTTGCGTTCTAAGGGATAAGAAAAATAGAGAACACGCATATTTCAGACTATTTGTGAAGTTACACCTCTAAGACAGAGATGCCTCTAAGAAATTTTCATTTTCAGTTTGGTATGTTAAAAGGTGATCAATATGAATCAGTGTTTCTTATCAGTGCTCTTCACTTCAAGCCAAAAAGCTAGATCCCCTTTTCTCCCCCACTCTATTTCCATTACTCTAATACTAAGTCTTTAACAAGAAGAGTGAGATGCCATTGGTAACCAACTGAAGGTCACATTACGAGCCTGAAGCCCCCTGTGTGCCTTGCCAGAAGGCACTCTAAAACTTAGGTCATGAAAAGTGCTTGGCAAGGAATTCATTAATGTGAGGTCACATTACTCTGATATCATGAGAAAGGTTATCAGCTCAGCCAGGAAGCCTCCAACTGTAATTAATATTCTATTTCTGACAAGATACATTCCCACTTGTCCACAGAAAAGTAGGTCTTAATGGCTCGTTAATTTCTTTTTCTGTAAGCAATCAGCAAGTATTTCACTTGAGATAAAATACACTAGCCTTGCTTTCAAGGAAAACAAAAGTCCTCTGCAAGGCAGATGAATATTTTGTGTGCTATTTTGTATTTTCAACCATACTATTCTTGAGAAAACAAAGCAGTCTCCTTTAAGATTTGTTCCCCCCAACATAACCATTTGCTCAAAAAAGGCAACAAAACAAGAGTAACATTAATTATGGGCCCGACTGTAGTTCCTCAAGGAAAAATGCAGATCAAAGCCTTCTGGTGCAAAAGGACACACGGAAGACAAGCTTTTACAATTCCAGAAGTCACTTACTTTCTCCTTGGTCCACGTTTTGCTTTAACCATCTTTTTCTGAGCTGGCTTTGCATTGGCCTCATCAGCACAGTCTGAAGGCAGAGGCGTCTTTTGGGTTTCTACAGTCTCTTGTTTTTGATCAGAGGAGGGCACCGAAGCATTGCACCCACTTTCTTTATCTTTCAGTTCTTCTGGTTTCATAGCACCTTCAATTATATTGCCACCATTCTTTTTTTCTGGTGACAGGAAAATAAAGTAAAGCTCTGAACTTAGGATCATCTATACCAGAGGGCTTTAAATGAATTCCAATGGTTTCTAGTCCAAGTTTCTAGTTCTGTCAAACAGGAGAAAGAGGAAGGGAATGATACAATCTCTTTCTGCTAGAACCCAGAGATAGGCTGTTAATTTTTCACTGGTCATTGCCACAGTACACATAATACAGAGGGAGGGGTGAGCAGAGAAAGGGTAAAACAGAGCCCAAGTACTTTGTCATGTTAAGTTTGTGACTCTCTTTTCGAACCTGATGTCGTGGTTTAACCCCAGCCAGCAACTAGGACCATGCAGCCGCTTGCTCACACCCCCCTTCCCCCAGAAGGGCAGGGAGAAGAGGGAGAAAAAGAAGGGAAAGTGAAAAAACAACTCATGGGTTGAAATAAAGACAGTTTAATAGAACAACGACGGAAAAAGAAAAATAATAATGGTAAAAGAATATACAAAATAAAGTGATACAACACAAGTCGCCCTCACCATCCAGCGATCAGTTGCCCAGCCCATCCCCAGCAGTGAGTGCAGATTCGTGCCCCCCAGCCAACCCCTAATACTAAGCATAATGTCTGTGGTATGGAATATTCCTGTGGCCAGCTTGTCCTGTCTGTGCTCCCTCTCAGCTGCTATGGGAAGCTGAAAAAGTCCCCAACTAATGTAACACATCACCTGGCAACAACTAAAACAATATGCAGCATCAGCATCATTCTCACACCAAACCCAAAACACAGCAGCTACTAGAAAGAAAATTAACTCTACCATAGCTGAAGCCAGGACACCTGAACATGCAGCACCTTCAGTGCAGTGTTTGGAACAACTGCACAATTTGCATCTGGCATACTAAATTACCAAGTTGCCATAAGCTAATCAACACCCTGCACTGAAGAAGGAGAGGAAACCTCTCTGGATGCCGCGCTGCTATGACCAGTAGCTGCAGACGCTGGTACCCAGTGGCCAATACCACTCAGACAAAATCCACAAGAGCTAAAGGGCTGGGACTTACAAGAAGTCTACCTCACACACAACCAACATTTTCTTGGTTGTGCGCATCCTACCTCGATATGACCACATCCTCCTTCTCAGCGAACTGACTTAGAGGTGGGCGAGTATGGCTTAAAGCTGAATAAAGTTTTTATCTAAAGCAAATCACCAGCTTTAACAGTCCCATCTGCTAAGACAGATGCTTAAACGTGCTGGAGAAATGAAGCACAGCTGCAAGGCTAAAGCAGTGGGATAAGTTAAAGCCATCTTCACTTTGTCAAAATTGGAGAGCTAAATTAGGAGCTAAAGGCCCTAAGCTTCCAGAAACCCTGACGCTCCCTGTGTTGAGTGGGACGTAAAATACCTGCTTGCTAAAAGTGTTTGCATCAAAGTGTTTTGACAAATTACGAAGGTTATTAAATGCACCTTTAAACACAAGCCAGCTTTTTTTTTCCCCCTCCATAAACTCAGGGAACATTCCCATTTCTACTCACTACAATGAAGCACCTACGAAGCCTGGCACTCAGCATCCATAATCTGTGCTCCTCTTTTTCACTACCTTTATTTCATCCTGAAAATTTAATTCTTCTTCTACCAGTACCTCTACCTCATACTTGATTTGACTTTGAATTGCCTTTATATAAATTAGTATAAAGTAGTTAAATTATTGAATAAACCAGTTTTAGGTAATAAAACAGACCCCCAAAAAATTTACATAAACTGTCAAACACTGACCTGAAGAAGGAGGGTAGTAATAGAACTGCAGGGAGATTAGGGCATATTGAAAATGCAAGCATTAGCTTTTTATATGCAGAGAGACAATACGAACATAGCCAGACAAAAAACAGATGAAAAATAGCCTGGTAAACCTGTGACCTAAGTTTTGAAAAGGATACGGACACCCTCATCTTTGTAGAGTCCCAGTTTGCTGACAGAGTTGTAGGACCAGGAAAGGCAACTGGGCCAGAGGAGGTGCCTGGCCTTCTTGACTGTGTATTAAAGTTCTCAGATTGGGGGTGGGGGGAGCACATTTAATGAGGCAAGTAATCCAAAGACCAATCTTACCATCTCCTTTCCTGTAGGTTTCGTTTAGTGTTTTGCCCTGACATTTCACCTCGTGATACATGACGGAGTTTTCTTCTTGAAGCGGGGGGCGAGCACCAGGAGTTTTGTTAGGATTCAGGTAGCTGTAGATTTTGGATTGACCAATAAACACATTCTCCTAAAACAGACCCACACAAAAATCAGTACATCACAGAGATGCCAGGTACATCAAGTTGGTATCCACCACACACTGCAAAGACCAGGGCTGACAGCTAACTGTACTAATGCAAATTACACTGCTTTAATGCATCATCTTTGCTGTTGTTGCTATTTCTACTAAGTGAAAACATAACAGCGGTAAGCACTCTGAGAACTTTTCTAATGCAAATTCTTAGTCCAAGGGAACTTTCATGTGAAATGTGGCAGTATGGAATAGTCATAACTAACGCCAGCCTCCACCCTGTGCTTCACAGTATGAACTCTGGTGCCAAAAAAAAAAAAAAACAAAACAAAAAAAACCCAAAAAGCAAAACCCAACCCTGAGCTCCTCAGGAGGAAAGCAGCCTCAAAGAGTGCAAGCCAAAAAAAATATGATTAACACAGCAAAAATTGCCCAAGCCTAGAACATACCTCTCGTAGCCAGAGAGGTATGAGCCTATCCAATCACTCTCATGAGGTGTTGAATGTTACTGCAGTTAATGATATGCTCTACTGAGCAACACAGAGGACAGGAATCAGTTTTGCACAGTCTACCTTGAGTGACACCTCTCAGTCAAGTCTGGGAGATAAACAATACTATCTTTTTATCCATTATATTTCACAACATAAAGCGTAAAAATTGTTCATGGCAAAAGAAACATTACAGAGCCTACACAAAGCACTCGTGCCCAGCCAGGAAAATGGTAAAACCCTCTGGCACAGTCAAACACCACAGAGACTGGCATTTGGACACTGACTTGGGCTCAAAGAACATCAACAGTTAGCAGTATCAAATTCAGCAAGGTTCTGTTGTGTCATGCCACCTTTGCTTTTACCATCTCCTGCCACTTCACCAAGTTTGACTATGCAGTACACACAGGGCACACAGATCTCAACTGTGAAATCTCACTGTCTGGACAAGCAGATGCAACTTGGCCAGAATCAGTTTGTCTTGGCTACAGTTTGACTCAACTAAAACTAATTTTCAGACATTGCAAGCCAGTTAAAGCAACAAAAACATGCATCTTTTTTGTTTAGAAAAGCACACAAAGGTTCCCATTAGTTAAAAAAAGAACTCAAATATAGCTGACTAAACAAATACTCCAGTATATGTAGTCACACAAACACTAAAAAAGTAAACAAAGCACACAATAGAATACATAGGGTAATTTTAATAATTAACATAATCATGAGTAACAAACTTAATGTACACATAATTCACACACAAAATAAGACCAGTTAAAGGCTCAAATCTTAGTCCACAAATGAACTTTACTAACAATTAAGATTACAGTAGAACAGCCTGAGAAAAAGCAAGTTAGATGCTCACTGATACCCAATATTTCTGAAAGGCCTATGAAAGACAAGACCTGCTTATTAAAAGACTGGGGCTTTTAAGGGTGAAATACTATGAAAACACTCCATTTTAAGAATTGTGAGCAGTGAACCCTGCGCTGCAAAGTTCTCAAGATTTAGTTTAGAGTTTAAACATGGGCATTTCCAGAGAAAGCCAGCAGCAGTGAACTGCAGCAGTCCACCTGCCAGCAGAGCCTTCTGATTTTCAATACACCATTAACAGGAAACAAACGACAATTTTTCCAGCATAGCTTCCTCCCCTCATTCCCAGCTCCCTGCCTGCTGTGCTCTTGGCGCTGCCGAGACGTGGCTGCCACGTCTTTGTCTGTGCCAGGCTTGAGACCCTCGAGAGCGGAGATTTTCTCAGCAGAGCACAGCACGCAAAGGGCTGCTGAGGAGCTTTAGGATTTGGTGCAATAGCCACAATTATTTCCACGGGGGGTTAAATGCAAAGTGACGATCAACCTCCGGGCAACTGCCTGTCACAGAACTACTGGATGGGGAAGATGGCACGGAGGGATTGCTGAGCCTGGGGCCTGGCTGCTCACTGACAGCCCCGGTAGCGCCCCGCGCTTGCACGGCAGCTGCGATAAGGCACGGGGAAACACGGAAAGAGTTCGATTACAGTTAAAGTTAACCCGTTTGTAAATGATCCCAGAAGCCCCAGAAGCGAGGCGCCCGGGGCCACACGGCTCCCCGGGGCAGCCCGCACGCCAGCTCGCTCGCACCGCGGGAGGAAGCCGAGGGCACAGCAGACCCC
>VZSZ01011819.1:668044-714170 GCA_013398815.1 Ibidorhyncha struthersii | reverse complement strand
TTTGAAATGGAGCCACTGTGGTGAACCGGGAGGGGGTGGTGGGGGGGTGATTTATGGCGCTTGAGCGGCTGTAAAGGCAGCCGTGAGGCGCAACCCTTTCGCCCTTCCCCGCGATCCTAATGCTATTAAAGGGATCTTTAAAGAGACGAAGGTCTGAAAACAAAAAGTCGCGCGTGGGACACAATTACGCAGCCAATTCTGGCCCAACCCGGAAGTTTATGTCGCGAACACGTGTTGGTGGGGAAGGTGGCGAGGCCGGGAGCCGGGGACACCCCCCCCCTCCCCGCCCAGCCCTCCGGGGGCCCCGCAGCTCCCGGGGAGTCAGCGGTGGGGCCGAACGCCGCAGCGACAGACCCGGCCTCAAAGTCCAGCCGCTCTTAACGAGCGCACCTCAAACAGAGGTTGCTAGGGTGAGTAATTGCTTAACATAAAAATGCCCTTACACTCTGAAGGGGAAGAGGCCTTATGGGTTTTCCTTCTTTCTTTTTTTTTTTTCTCGATTGTTTCGTTATTATTTTTAGCTGATCAGGTTCCACACTGTGTTTGAGAGTATAAATTAGAACTCTTGTGCTTTCTTCCAGGTACTCGTGGGCTGGTTTTAGATGTTAGATACCTGTTAAAGATTAGGCCGATGGTTTAAACGCTTGAAAAAAGGTTGAATTGATGTATTAGATAACTTTAGATAACGTCGTTTGTTCATGTTGCTAATTTGGTGGGTTTTTTTGACTTGCTCTAGAGTTAAGAACTCACTGATAGACTATTTAGCTTTTAGAGTATGTAGGTTGTGTCTGGATTAAAATTAATTAAATATATATATGAACATTTTGTAAGCTTCCCCCTTAAAATTGGAAGAGTTGATGATGTAAAGCAAAGAATTTACTGTGGCAGAAGCTGTGTAACAGCATGACATTTAGGTTGTTTTTCTAGATCTTCTTTGCTGGCATAATGTGTTATATTTGAATGCAATCTTAGTCTTTAAAAATAAAATGTGGGCAGTTTATCTTGTTGTCCAGGCAAGTTCTTTGGTGTCAGAACTGACTGGTAGCTACTCTTAAAAGCTATTGAAGTAGGTAGCAGATACGGTTAATGCATTTCTTGTGCCTTGAGATACGCCTAGGACTGTCTCCCAGGCCAAAACTAGGGAAGGGTTCGGTGCTCGGATACTGTTCTTATCTCTTTTGGGTTTTTACTTCTTAAAAACTTCCACTACTGGCTAAATTATCACCTCCAACCATTTAGTATGAAAGCTGATTTCATGCGAAATCATTGCATTGTTTAGTTTCTCTAACTTCTGAATTTCACATTGTTAGACTGTGTATCCTGAACTACTGTATATGTTATAAAAGTCATAAGAGAGCTTTGAAGCAGAGTTGAACCCCACAGTATCCTGAACTGTACCTCGTGTCCTTACAAGCTTTGACTTTAGAGAGGTAAACCAGTGTTTGAAAAACTGGTATGTTTTTTACAGGACTGGAATCGTTTTTGCAAAAATCAAAGTTAACTTTGCACATTTAAATGCAATGTTAACTACTAGTCTTGAGGTTAAAGCGTGTAAGGATGGGTGAGCTCAGTAATTAGTGTTTTACTCTTTGATTGGATGGTGACTTGGAAAGGACCAGAAGGGATTAGGTCGGTTGTTTTGTTTTTTTTTCTTTTCTGTTGTAACTGAGGTTGCCTTCTGGAGCCAAAAGCTGTGAGATGAGCAGAACCCATCTGGATATCCAGAGAATCTTCTTGTGTGGGATTGGGGGTTAGCAGCCCTTACACCTGTATTGTGAGAGGCTGCAAATGGGGGTGTGACATTTTTAGGTTGATTATAGGTGACAGTTTAGACAGCCAGAGAATTTGGGGGACACATCTGTCTCCTCCCTACTACATCAGAATTTGTGATATTTTAAATGGCTTCCAGTATAGTTCAAGTGACATGTATTCCTCAGCCAGTGGGAAAAACCCTTCTAATAAAAAGGAAAACAAGAGTTGCTTAATCACACTACTGTCCCAGGCCAGGCATTAAAACATGAGTTTGCAGGTTGGGTACACCACAGAGGCCAGTTTTCTGAAGGGTTTGGAAATAGCTGTGCCTACTTGATGGTGATGTCTGATTTGGGCTAAGTTGTGATACTGTAGTTCATTATGATTTTTAAATAAGTCCTTCAGGTATACAGTGTTACAATGTGTAACTTGCAGACTTAAAAATCGAAAGCCTTTTCATCGTTTAGGGTTCTACCATTATTTTTCTTAGGGGAAACTGAGAACAGGTTGCTTGAACATGTGTTTTAGATTTTTGTTGTTGTTTTGCTTCTTTGTACCAAAGCTAAAATGGAGGGAGGAAGAAAGGGAGGTTGGCATGGATACATGACATAATATTAAACATGGCATTCTGGGTTTGTATCTTTAAATCAGAAAGTATTTACATAACGTGCACTGGTAGCAAAACTGCCTTTTTATCAAAGTTTTAGGCTATACTCTTCAGCAGAAGAGCACCTCACAACAATGCTTGGTGTGTTTTGAGAGCCCTTCCTGAAATGGCAGCAGTTTATATTTTTTTCTTAATACAAAGAGAATAATTGAGATACCACTACTATTGAAATTTTATAAATATGTTTTTTTAGTTTTATCTGGCAGGTTGATTCTTGCTTAGTGACACTGGACAGCCTGACTAAGCACAGACCACCTTATCTGCAAGATTTTGCATTCTCGGAACGGTTCTTCAACTGGTGAAATGCTCAGGGAACAGCTTGTAATATTCACAACTTTTTTTTATATGTATTTTCTTTTGGAGATTTTTAAGATGTGGCAAACAGGTCCTTATATAGTATTGCCAAAGCTGAGCTGCAGAGCTTGATAAAGTTGCTTTCACTTATGTTAACTAAGAAGCCTCCTACCTTGTAAGATTATGGAGCTGTTTCAGCTTGATAATGTTTTAGGCTTGACCAGCATATGTCACAAAACATAAGCTAAGCTATCTCAATGCAGCTTCTGCTGTATTTTTTTCCTCATTTAACTTTCTTTATAAAGTAAAACTGTAGAGGGGGAGCAGGAGAAATTAGAGGGTGGGGGCAGGGCAGCAGTGGTGCTTGCAAGTTTCACAAAGCTGAAAATTGGTGCTAAGTATTCAGTGATTTTTAATGTAAAAATTCTAGAAGTTCAGAATTCCTTTTGTTCCAGTTTCAAACAATGCAGCTTTGTTCCTAGTGTACAGAAACAAAATAAGTGAAACTAGTCAAAATTTCACTGTCCAAACTGTCTGACAGACAAACAATTGCTGTTGTTTTACTTAGCTTTTAGCTGGATTGTTAGCAACCACTAATTTTTAAGACTTAAAATCGGGGTTAGCATGAATGAGAGATGCAGCTGGGGGATTTCTTTTGTGAAAACAACTCTACTAAGAAAGGGATGCTTCTAAACTGAAGACACTTATTCTGGAATTGTAGGAATTGCTATACTAGTTTTTATAAGTAGTCGTCTAGTGAGAACTTTGAAGTAAACAATTAAAATATTACTGCTGTGAATGTTTTTTTTCTGAACTTTGTGAGACTAGCTCAAGATGTCCAAGCCATTGTGCTTTTAAAGGTTAAAAAATGTAGAGTTCAGTGGATATGTAAAACTTGACTTGAATCAGACTTGATAGGTTGTGGCACCATTTTAGGATGGTTGAGGAAAATGTGTTTTTGTGTAGTGTTGGTGTGGGGGGTTTTCTAGCCTTGGTTTTTGCTTTGAGTCTGGGCTTCATAGAAAGGCCTGTCCCTCATATATTGCAAGAGTAGACTAGAAGTTACCTTAAGTAATTTTTTTGTCCTAGTTCTCTTTTAAGTAAACAGCCCCAAGCTTCTGACTTTCCATTTCTTCAGTATAGCTACTTATCTCTCAACCAAATTTTAGTCATACTTTCTTTTAGAGATGGCACGATCAAAACTACATGAAGACTAAATAATGACATAACTGACTTTTTTTTTTTTCCTTTGTCCATTTAGATGTTTTTGAGTGTGTGTTTGTGCCTCTTTCACAAACTGATACTGTAAAGTTTCAATTGTAAAGTGCTTTGGAGCTGCTGGTTTGAGGGGGTAACCCATGTTAATTCCCCTTCTGTAGAGAGATTCACCTTCAGTGGCTGCTCTGAAGTTCCCAACACCAAAAGCACCGATAAGCTAAAACCTCATCTACAGACTTAATCTTTCTCCTCTCACCAGTTTCTAATTAGTAAACAATGCTGTAAGCTTCTAAAGTTAGATATGATTGCTCTTAATATTTCAGTCTGATGAAAATTAAGGTTTTATCCTACCCAATTAATATATATGTGTAGTCCCTTTTTTTTTTGAGATGGGAGGCTTAATACTTCTGAAAGGTAAAGCTAACAGTCTGTTCTTACTCATTTTTCTTGACCCATACAGGGTTCTAAGATACAGACTAGTGGGAGGTGACATCCTTTGAAGGAGCTGCCATGTTAATTAAATCTGCTAGATGTCTTAATATTTCTTTTGTACCTGATCACTAAAAACCAGGCCGTTCTACCACTTTTCCTCATCACCTCAAATGCCTTTAAAAGAAACAAAGCAGAATCTAGTTCTGACACAGCAAGTGATGTTAAGTGGAGTTGCGCGTGGTCAGTAGCAGCTCCACCAATTATTGTGTGTTGCTTTGTTATTCTTTTGGATAGTACAGTCTTCGATGCTTAAAAGTATATCTTCCTCTTGTCCCAGTATCTTACATCCACTATATCAATTGTGCCACTGTCTCAGTATTAGTCCACTAAAAGAAGGTCTCTCCCTACTATTGGATAGACTAAAAGTAGGAAGAATAAGAATTAAGTGCCTGAGGCTTTATTTATTACAAGAATTACCTGTTCTGCCAAATGTGCTAAGTAATGTGTGTGACCAACCAGTTGGATGTGGCTTAGCTGTACACGTAGAGAAGGATAAGCGAATGAATGCTGTTTTAGAGTCTGTGAATGAGTGTACCTAAAATGCCAGTAAATTTTTTTTTTTTTGTCCTATTATCTGCTTTAGAGTAGGTGTTCAGCTTTGTTAGCTTTTGATGCTTTGTTACCAGTGGGCATTACAGGAGTTGTGGAGAATGAGTGAAATGAATTTCTGCTTGAGGTGTATCATAAATATGTAAGCAACAGCTCAAGTTATGTGGACTCACTTAATTTTTGTCTTAGTATTAGGGCAAATGGGCTTCCTTCTTAAGGAAGCAAAACACATTATCTTCCTCTTCATCTTAAAACACAGAGTAGCTGGATTTTTAATAAGTTTTTAAACTGTCTAGAATAACTTTTTAAAATTAATTTTGCTTGTCCTATGCATAAAGGAGCCTGTGACCTGATGTTAGTGTCCTATTTAATATGTAGTTAACATACTATAATAGTGGTACACTTGTTCTTTCCACTATGCAAACCAAAATTTCTTCAATGAGTGAATTACTACTACCTTATGTAATGGCAAGCAAGAAATAAAAGCTTTCCTTATAAGCTTTTATCACTAACTTGTTGTTACAAGATAAACTAAATGAGTTTTAATTGTGCTTCCCTTGTGCAGCGTGCTTCACTGACAAAGACACATCATTAGCATAATACAGTCTTACCATTTCTGCCTCTTGGTATTTCTTGTAATGCTTAAAAATGTAGTGTGATGAAGACTAGAAAAGGCATCTTTTTTTCTTTTTAAGGTTATGAGTAGAATAGCGTTTTGTGTAGTATTCTTACTGCTTCTAAATGTAGTGGGTACATTGAAAAAAATAAAAAAAAAAGAGGAAAAATCTATAAACGAACAAAAGAGAGCGAATCTAGAAAGTGAAACTCTATACAAGAGCCTGTGTCACGTATGCCCTTAAATCCAGGAAAAGGAACTTTAGATGTGAGTGTGTGTGTATGCACAAAATAATTGAAAATTAAATGTAACTTGTGTTTATGGTTCTAATTTTTTAGAGATGGTGGAGCCAGGACAAGATCTGTTGCTTGCTGCTTTGAGTGAGAGTGGAATCAGTCCAAATGATCTATTTGATATTGACTCGCCGGACGTGGTTCTTGCAAATCCAGCACCAACTCCAGCTGTTCAGCAGGTTAAAACAAGAACAGAGTCATTTGCTAGAGGGCATAAGAGCTTGTACTTGATGAACTGGGGGGGGAGGGAGGTGTCCATAGCAAATGGTTAAAGGATGTGGAGTTTTCATACATTTCTTGCTTCATAGTATTGAGATTAGAAAATGAATTGTTAATTAATTTTAAACTTTTATACAAAAAAGTAATCTGAAATACACTACAGAGGTCAGTATAAACATAAATATACTTAACTTCTGGACTTTAAAGGGGGGTATGCTGTCACGTATCCATGGAGAACTCTAATATCACAGGACTCTAGCTGCTTTCCTATAAAATGGGCAAAAAGTATAACATAATGTGGTGTTTAAGCTCCATGACAGCTTTCAATCTACAAGAACATAACCATTTCAGACATAGACTGGGAACAGTGGTATGTTAACAGTGACATCACAAAACTAATTACATTTTCATGACAGTTAAACGTACAACACCTTGTTAGTTAACTTCTTTGAACGTGAAATCAACTGCTTGATGATCTTTATTTTCAGTGAAACCTTTGTTAATGAGCACAGTTATGGACTTCCCCATTAACTTCCATTTTGTGGGTGGATATTTAGTCTTAAGGGTTTTTTCCCTGTTAATGTGTCTTTCCTGACGCTTTTACTTTCTTTCCTCTGCAGTCAGTGCCACTTAGTGCATTAGAACTAGGCTTGGAGACTGAGGCCACAGCTGCGGTGAAACAAGAACCAGAGACTGTATCAACTCCAGCCTTATTAAATGTTCGGGTAAGAACTGGTGCCTCAGGATTCTGTATGTGTTTGTGGTGGGTTAACCTTGGCTGGACACCTGGTGCCCACTAAGCTGCTCTATCACTCCCCCTCCTCAACTGGACAGGGGGAGAAATAAATACGATGAAAGCCTTGTGGGTCAAGATAAGGACAGGGAGATCAGCAGTTACCGTCATGAGCAAACAGGCTCAACTTGGGGAAATTAATTTATTGCCAGTTAACAATGGAGTAGGATAATGAGAAACAAGAACAAATCTAAAAACACCTTCCCTCCTACCCCCCCCTTCTCTCTCAGCTTAGTTTCACTCCCAGGATCATCACACGTTGTCTGTGCTGCTCCTTCCTCCTCACACTCTTCCCTGTGCCAGCAGCTCCTTCACAAACTTTTCTGACATGGGTCCTTCCTACAGGCTGCAGTTCTACACTAACTGCTGTACCGTGAGTCTTTTCCACAGGGTGCAGTCCTTCAGGGACAGACTGCTCCTGTGTGGGTCCTCCACATGGCCACAGGTCCGGCCAACAAACCTGCTCTGGCATGGGCACCTTTCCATGGGGTGACAGCATCCTTCAGGCACATCCTGCTCTGGCGTGGGATCCTCCATGGGCTGCAGATGGGATATCTGCTCCACCATGAACCTCTGTGGGCTGCAGGGGGACAACCTGCTTCAACACAGACTGCGGGGGGATCTCTGCTCCAGCGCCTGGAGCACCTCTTCCCCTTCCTTCACTGACCTTGGTGTCTGCAGAGTTGTTTCTCTTGCATATTCTTATTCCTCTCTCCCAGTTGCTGATTGTACAGCAGTTTTTACCCCTTCTTAAATATTTTATTACAGAGATGCTACCAGCATCGCTGGTCAGCTTGCCCTTGGCCAGCAGCAAGTCTGTCTTATAGCTGCGTGCAACTGGCTGTATCAGACATGGGGAAAGCTTCTGGCATCTTCTCACAGAAGCCACCCCTGTAGCTTCCTCCCCCGCCCCTGCCAAACCTTGCTATGCAAACCCAGTACAGTGTATTAGTAAAATGTGACAAAAGAGATGGGACTGTAAAATGCCAGTTGGCCATTGTCTTGGTTCTACTTGTACTGACACTGTGAAAGCTTAGCGTACCTGTGGGTTGATATGATTTGTATGACAAGGAACGCAAAGGAGGACAAAGCAGTATGCAGAAAAACGTTTTGGGATGTCCTGTGTGCGTGCCCTGTATGCAGATTCTGGGGAAAGGGAGTTTGTAAACTTGTCTCCTACACCTGAACTGTGTACCACCTTTTCTAGCTGTAGATAATTCTGAGCACCATACTGGTGGTTGTATCCGAAAAAAGCAGCTCTGCAGGAAGGTGGATGTAGTTCAGTTTGTCTGAAAAAGACTGCATGATACTTTAAGTAATCCAAGCTATTTACTCTGACAATTTTGCAGCTAGTTTATATATTGGAGATTCTCTTCAGCTCAGGGTTCCTGTACCTGTAGTAGTCATGTTTTGTGCCTAGGTGATAAATTTTTCATCCTATTTTTCCCCTTCTCTTACCATATATTATTGTTTGAGAAACCCATAAGAACTTACTGTCATTTAGACAATCATTCTGTCACCTGGTGACCCCTCCCCACCCAGGAAGGGGAATCTGGAAGAAGCAAGGAAACCCAGGGGCTGAAGCGTAAACAGATTTAACAGAGTAAGATTAGATAATTGATACTACATTAATAGCACTAAAGAACCAATATTGATCCCGATACCAATACAGAATATGCAAAGATTATACTCAGCCAATTATATCAGTAAGAAGCTGTGTGCTCCCAGCAGTGGACAGTAAACGTGGGACCCTGCGAGCGCTATGGCTTTGGGAGGAAGGGAAGGCCTCAGGGGTCTGGCACTGGGGCAAGTAGTTTTCAGGATGGCAGCCATCAAGTGAGAGTGAACTTCAGCAAGCTTTGTAATTTATGTTGAATGGGATGTTCATGGTGTGAGATAATCCTGGTGGCCAGCTTGGGTCAAGTGTTCAGGTCTCGCTCCTCCTCATCCCTGCACCTGGCAAGCTCAAAAACGCTGAGACCTTGAAACCCACATACCATAGGTGGCTATAAAGTAAAGATTTTCACAAATTCAGACACTGGAGTCTTCTAAAAGTACGGTCTTCCCAGGTATTAGAAGAGAAATTAGTCCTGTGTCGCTCAAACCAGGGCACCATAAAATAACACTTAAAAGTACTGTTCAAAAGTATGTATGGCATTATATTGATAAATAGGCAGTTCTTGCTCATACTGTTGCACCACAAGATAATTACTCTAGCATCTTCATGTTATGTGAAGGCATTTCTTTTTACAAGAGTGTTTTAGAAACTGGTGACTCCTATGCTATGGATGAAAGGCTAATAAAGTCTGCTTTTTTTCCACTGTCTTCTGAAAATTTTCCTGGTTCTTTGTTGCTAGCAACCACCATCCACCACAACCTTTGTGCTGAATCAAATAAATCAGCTTCCAACTTTGGGGACTACAATAGTGATGACAAAAACAACACCTGTTACAACTACAAGGCAGACTATCACTGTAGCAAAAATCATTCAGACCAGCACAACTACTCGACCCTCGGTTGCAGCACCAGCAGTACGCAATGCCTTGACCACTACACCTTCAAAGGACCAGATTCAGCTGAAAGATCTGCTAAAGAATAATAGTCTTAATGAACTCATGAAACTGAAGCCACCTCCTAATATTGCCCAGCCAGTAGCAACAGCAGCAAGTGAGTTTTCTTCTTTCTTCATAATTACAGTATTTTAGACAAATAGTGAAATAATATAATGTGAAGATCTTTGCACGTCTTGTATTTTCATTGATTAATGGAATATCACAGTAAAATGAAATGGTCCAGAAAACCTGGTAAATTCTATTGTAACTTGAATAGTGTTTGAATTCAAGGTGAAGTAATACAAAACAACAGGCTTTTAAAAAAAATTAAAGCTTTTGATTTACTGCAAGGAATGAGGAAAATGACATTTTAGATTGCAGCTGGCAAACTGGTAAAATGATTTCATGAACATTACTGAAGTTGATTTAGCTATCTTACTTGCATCTGCATCAGTTTCTCTTCTACTGTATACTTGCTGTGGAACTATGACAAATAAGTACCCTTTTTTTGGCATTTTCCAAACTGGATTTGTAGTACATCCTGGTACGCTCCTATAATAGGGTGTTCCTCTAACGTGTCTCCTGAGAAAGATCATCTCTGTCCCTGTATGTTTCATGGGAGGCATCAGATCTATTGTGTTTAAAAACTTGAGTCCTAAAAACTTGCGGTCTGTTTCCATGTTACTTAAATGTGCTGTTAACTTAAATGCCACAAGTATTTTGTTACCACACTCCAAATCTTCATTTTATGTTTCCTTTCATAATCTTTCCTTGTACGTTATTTCTAATATGTGGAGAGCTTATGTGGTCAGCTTGATATAAGGGAAAGCTGCATTTTTGTGTATTTTTTGATATGATCCTTTCAAGTTATTCTGGTTTTAGGATGAGGTTAAGATCAGACTAGTTGTGTTTAAAAATATCTCTGTTGCTGCTTTTTCTGAAGGGTATGTAGGCTTTTTCTGGATTACTACATTTTCATTGTCTCTGAAATAAGATTTGCTGATTTTTTTATAGGCGGGGCTGGAAGTAACCTATTTTTTTCATATGCAGATAGAGTGCGCAATAAATGAAACTGTCTGTTAGGACTGAAACAAAAAGAGTAGTATGCCTTCTGGTTTCATTGCTTTCTGTTATGGAGTGACTGGCAAAAACTGAAGTTGAGACACCAACTGAAGTTGGGATGGGGGCGGTTTTATAAGACTTATCCCCTTTTGCTAAATGAAAATTCAGAGAAACACATAAGTAATAGGTAACATCAACACACAATAGCTGTTGTAGTGGCACTGCTGCACAAAATAGTTGAATTTGTAGCTTCCGTGTTAAGTGAGAAGGAGACATGCAACTTCTAGAACTGCATTTCTAATCTTGCTTCTGTGCTTGTGTTTCTGGATCCTTCTTCATGCTTATCAAAAAATTGACAAATACTTGTAGAAAATTCAAGGGCAGAGAAGCTCTTGGAGGGAAACGATCTTTTATAATTCAGGCAGCAGGAGTTCTAGATTGGAAAAATACTAAAAAGTTAAATTATGCAAACTTTGAGGAAAACTTTATTCGTGCAGTTGTCTTAATTGTTTTTTTTAGGGGCAATTATCCTAAATTTATTACATGCATTGACTGTCAACAGGATAGAAGCTTGACAGCTGCTTTCAATGTGTTACATCTACCCTTGTGTAAATTTTTTTAGTTCTGTACTAAGCCCTATAGCCAGTTGCTTCCAAATATGGCTGAGGACAGCAAATTTAATAAGTTGTCCTCCTGAAGAATCCTGTTATAAACTTAAGTCCAAAGTGTTTACTTCTTGTTTTACAGAAATAATTGTAGTTTCTCCTAAGGTGGTAAACACCACCAGACCAGGTAAGTTCATTTTTGTTGAAACACTGGGCTTTCTGGTTTGTTGCTAAACTTCAAAGGCTCACGAGGTGGAGTATTTCCAAATACAATGTATAGATTTGGTGGAGGTCCAAAATATTTTTTTAAAAATACTGAAACTAATACACAACTCTGCCAGATGCAGTGGTATTGCATGGGAAGTTTCTTCAGTCAAAGAAGTAACAGGATTTTAATTTCTTGCTTAGACTTCTTAATTTAGACAAAAACACTATGTTCTTGAAGCATCAGTGTGCTACTGGGCATCTTAAACTTATTTTCCAGTTCACTAATAGAGAAGGATGTTAATTTGAGTCAATGTTTGGAGGGAATTCCTGTAAAACACAGCTTTTCTTTTGTAGCCGATCTGAGCAATGGTGCAGTGAAGAAGGAGGCTTCCACAAAAGAGGTAGCAAGAATATGGATAAATGATATTAAAATGAGAAGTTTTTCACCTACTATGGTAAGTAATACAAATGGTTAATTTGCTAAATGGATGTATATTTTATTGGCCACAACCATCTGTGACTAGTTTCAGTAGTTACTCATATATGCCTTTTGTGTGGTGGAATTATCAAGTGCATCTGTTTGTTCAAAAGGTTAGTTTCTCCATGAGATTAACGCTTGGTTAGATGACTAAAACTAACAGCTGCGTAGAGCAGACTACCTATATAGTAAATGACAGCTTTGAGAAATTAACTGTCCTTAATAGAACCTCATTGTGTGGACAAAGAAGGGTGTGTTCCAATTATCGCTGATTAGTGTATCAGTTGCTCTGTGTTTTAAGGTATTTTCTTTTAAAACATCCTCATTGGTATAACTAGCAACAGGGAAACTAGAAGACTTTCTCCAGCTTGGCTGACCTTCTGGGTGGTTTGTAAATTGAGTATCATTCCATTTTCTAAATGTGATAAAAACACATTCTGATGCGGTAAACACTTGAGTTTCAACATCTTCACTAACAGCTAAAAGCAGGCTGAAGTTTGTGATGAACAGTGTTCCGTAGTGACTGACATACAGAAGGATTTTCGGATTACTTTTTTATATTAAACATTAACTTGGCAATTGTGGATTTTTTTTATATGTAGTGAGTACTTTGAAAATATTCATATATTTACATTGATCAAGATCACAGTAAAAAATGACTGTTAGGTTTCAGAGAATACTGCCTAGAACTGTGACTATTGTAACTGTTCCCCAAAGTTGTGAAATTACGTAATGAATGTGAAACTGCAGGAGACTTCATGGGAGTACTCGAAAGTTACGTTTTGGCTGTTAAGTAGCTGTTGTGTTTTCAAGGCAATTTTCTTTAAGTCGTAGTTTGGATTTGATGTGCTGTAAGAAGGGTTTCTTTTTTAATTCTGCTTATGTGATTTCGGAGTACTTGAGTCTCCTTGCAAAGGAGAGGAAGTTCTGTGACTTACGTGTCTTTGAAGGGTTGTTCAGAGTGTAAGAAATCTACATTTCCATTTGTAGTTTTCCCAGCTGCTCACTGGTTCATCTAGTAGATGTGTTAAAACATTCAAGTGCAAGTTTGTGCTCGTTTCATTTCTCGGCTTTATTTCCAGGATAATAGAGTATTAACAATGTGCTGTTTGACTAATGCAGGTATTTCTCTATTCTAGAAAGTGCCGGCAGTAAAAGAGGAGGAGGAACCTGAGGAAGAAGATGAAGAAGAAATGGGCCATGCAGAAACTTATGCTGAGTATATGCCAATAAAATGTAGGACATAATGTTTTGTTATGTCAAAAGGTTGAAATGTTTTGAGAGCTAATTTGTTTACTCTTCTGTAGTTACTAACACCAAAACCAGATAGGTTACTATCTGTATCAAGTGAAAAGCACCTGTATTTGTGGTGGGTTTTCCTAGGAAATTTTTGTCTTCTATAGTGCTTAGTTTTGGAAGGTATGCAGATTTTCTTAACAGAAATGGAATTCTTTATGGTATCTCGGAGCAGTACTTGTTTCAAAAATGTGATTGAACTGAGATCAGGCTTTTCTTACCTGAGTTCAGATGCTTTGTGCCTCAGCAGAGGAAATTTTGTAAAGGGATTAAGTAGTCACTGCTACACTTAATCTAGTTTGAGTCTTTTGGTGTGGCATTACCCTAAGTACATTCTTCCTGCGTTGTTCCTGACTGACTTCTTAGACCTGTTTATTAAAGAAGTTAATCTTTTACTGCTTTTAATTGCTGACATCTCTTTTTCTCCTTTTTTTTTTTCTTTATTGTAATCAGTGACAAAAAGCTGTTATCTTATTTCCTAGGTACATTGCTGACCTGCTGTAAAAGCAAGGCAAAAACTTCTGCATGGAATTTGTAGCTAAATAGTTAATTTTTATTGTCACTGATGAGATCTGTCAGCAATTAAACCATGTCCAAAAAAGGGCAACGAAGCTGGTGAAGGGTCTAGAGCACAAGTCTTATAAAGAACAGCTGAGGCAACTGGGGTTGTTTAGCCTGGAGAAAAGGAGGCTGAGGGGAGACCTTATTGCTCTCTACAGCTCCCTGAAAGGAGGGTGTAGCGAGGGGGGATCAGTCTCTTCTCCCATGGAACAGGTGATGGGACAAGAGGAAATGGCCTCAAGCTGTGCCAGGGGAGGTTTAGATTGGGTATTGGGAAAAATTTATTCACCTAAAGGGTTGTCAAGTGTTGGAACGGGCTGCCCAGGGAAGTGATGGGAGTTGCCAGCCCCGGAGGTATTTAAAAGATACGTAGACGTGGTGCTGAGGAACATGGTTTAGTGGTGGAGTCGGCGGTGCTAGGCTAACAGTTGGACTCAATGATCTTAAAGTTCTTTTCTAACCTAAACGATTCTGTCTGTTCTAAACCTTTTCTCCTCTCATACTGCTTAAAAACAGCACTATATAAATAGTGAGAGGAATGTTGCTTTTGGGATCCTGGCATCTTGAGGCCACCTCTGGCCTTTTGGGAAGGCAAGGTTCAGACCAATTTTTCTCAAGCATGTCAGGTACACAAATAACTCTATGAACTGAAATTTATCTAATTTCACAAAAGTTGGGGGAAGGTAGTGAGAAGAGAAACAAAGTTAAGATTGCAGTTATATAAATTCAGGTTAATATATTCCTTTGTATGTGATACAGTTTGTTTAACGCTTGACATACTGTTGCAGTGAAATATAGTTGTTCTTGAATTCAGCCACTGTAATGGACAATTGTAATTTGTTTTGGTAAATGTGATAACCTGTGCTGCAGCAACAGAACTCTTATGTTTTCATCTTCCCCTTTCTTCCCTTCCCTTTTCAACCAGTAAAAATTGGTCTACGTCATCCTGACCCAGTAGTGGAAACCAGCTCGTTATCCAGTGTAACTCCTCCTGATGTGTGGTACCAGACATCAATATCGGAAGAAACAATTGATAGTGGCTGGTTGTCAGCTTTGCAGCTCGAAGCAATCACTTACGCAGCCCAGGTATGCTAGACATTAGTACAGCTTAAAAGCTAATGTAGAATTTAAAAAGAAAAACTACTATCTGACAGGCACAGCTATATCAGTTTTACAAGGAGATAAAATAACAAGAGCTTAAAGGTTTGAGTTGCATTAGAAGGTGGCAGGTGAGCTTCAGTTCAGATAAATGTGAGGTAATACACCTAGGAAAGCTTTGTGTAAACCACTTCCATGATGCTGATCTCAAACTGTCTTAAAACTCAGGAAGGACATCTCGGTCATCATTTTTATTTCTCTGAAATAACTTAATGGCTGCAGTAGCAGCAGGCTAAGAAAGCCAATGCTGACTGGCATCATTGGGAAGAGTAAGAGAACAAGACTGGGTATTATTTTGCTGCTATATTAAACTTCATTGGGCCCACATCAGATGTATATGCAGCTCTCTGTCAGGGAGGAAGGTAGTGAAGTTAGAGGATGACTAAAATGGTCACAGGAGGGAAGAAGTTGCCTTGTGAAAAGAGACTAACAATGCTAGAGAGCCTTGAGCTAGAAAGAAAAAAATGAAGGGGAATGAAATAAAGGCTTACGTAATCAAGAAGGTGGTGGAATCCCACAAAATAAGAACAAAGCAGGACTTGATGAAACTGATAGGAGATTGTTTTAAAATGGATAGAAGAATACTTCTTTACACAGACAGTGGATGTCTGGGTCTTGCTGCCACAAAAGGCTGCAGAGGTGCTTATCAGCATGTTTAAGAAAAGCAGCCAGTCTGGTAGCAGGCACTAAAAGAATCAGACAGATACATAGAGCAGTTCTAGGTGCTGAGGGATACAGGGGGAGAGTAGATCACGTAAAGCAGTTAGGCTCACATGCTTGACCTAAATAAAATCCCCCTCTTCCTGCTGTTAAGAGGCTGTTTGTCTGGGTAAACTGCTGGTCTCATGCAAAAGGATGTTTCTTGTGTTTGCTTATTTCTGACAATCCACAGTGATGTGTTCTGGAGAATGGGTACAAGTTTTTTATTCTTTCTCCTACAGCAACATGAAACATTCCTGCCCAATGGAGACAGAGCTGGATTCTTGATAGGTGATGGTGCTGGTGTAGGAAAAGGAAGGACCATAGCTGGAATAATCTATGAAAATTACTTGTTAGGCAGAAAAAGAGCAGTCTGGTAAGTGTGTTGGGATTTGTTAGAGCAGACTCTGTAGTGACTATAGTACTTAAATTCAGTGTAATCTGTCTTCTGACAAATGTTCTAGCATCAGCTTTTTGAACTTCTGCTGTAACTTACAGAGTATATGCTTTGTTTTATATCTTCAGGTTTAGTGTGTCAAATGATCTGAAATACGATGCTGAAAGAGATTTGAGAGATATTGGAGCAAAAAACATACTGGTTCATTCATTAAACAAGGTGTGGAAACTTTTTACTATGTACAGTTGAGGCAAAACTTTAGGTACGCTTGTGTGACAAGTTGTGCATGTTGACTATTTTAAGAGCAAGAATGTACTAATTTCAATAAATTTGCTGTCTAGGTCTTGTTTGACAGGCCTTAATCTTATGAAGAACCACACAGTGCTTTAAGTTAATCATGTAAATAGGCCCCTTGTAGGATTAAGTCTTAGCATGTGATTTTTTTAAAAAACACTACTCTTCAAGCTCTTTGTGACACTACTAGTATTTTCTAGTATTTGAAATTTAGACTTTAGCCTTTGAATTTTTTTCCTTTCTATCTCCCAGCGTACCTTTTATATGTAATACATTTTGTATGTAATACTTGAATAATAGACTTCCTCAATAATTTATTAAAGCAGCAGTAGTGTGGGCAGTTATTTTTGGAGACTACCTCTGCTCAGGATTAGCCACTTACATAAATTGTGAAGTGTCATTACTGGTTGAATTCACGGAACTTAAAGTTTGGTTTAAGTTAGTATTTTTGCTTTGCGAAGTCTTAATTTCTAAAATACAGTAAAGCTTTAGAAATTGTTGTTTATAGTAGCAGCTGTAAATACACTTGACCTGTTAGTTTCAATGCATCCCTTAGAGCTAAAATCTTAGTTGTATTTAAGGGAACTGCGTAGTCAAAAAATGTAGCTGTTAATCTTTTGAGGCCTCAGACCTAGTCTTCCTTAAGTAGATATTTAAGTAAGGTGCTATATAACCCCTTAACCACATTACCATGTGTCAGCTGTGCCCCGTCATGATGTAGGGGTACAGATGGTTCAAAGTGTACACACCTTAAGGTTAAGACCATCAGCATCCCTTAAATCATATCCCTCCACAAACCTACCTACCGTCTCTTTTGAATAATTTCGTATCTTTTTATTGCAGTTCAAGTATGGGAAAATTTCTTCCAAACACAATGGAAGTGTGAAGAAAGGTGTCATCTTTGCTACCTATTCTTCTCTTATTGGTGAAAGTCAGTCCGGTGGTAAATACAAAACCAGATTAAAGCAGCTTCTTCACTGGTGTGGTGAAGACTTTGATGGAGTTGTATCCTTTATCTGGAGTTCAGTTGATTGTAACTAAATTGTTACTTAAACTTGCATCTTTAAAGACCATCTTGTATTTTTTTGATGGCTTTTAGTTATTGTTCTTTATTCATGACAGTTATTGATTGTATGCATGCTCTGACATTAGACTTGAAGTTTTACAAACCTCGTGACAAATCTACTGCCATCGTATTGTTGTCACACAACTCTGGTACAAGAGTGAAGCTTCTGCTTTTTCCATAACAAACACACAGAATTAAAACATGATGCTTAAGTTTACACTGAAATTTCCTCCAGTGAATTCTTTAAAAAACTTTTGGGACTCATACATTAGTAATTGTGCTCTTTGGTACTTACTAGCTAAATATTTTTCCCAGAGTTTTTAGTGAAAAGTATGACTAGTGTCTCTTTGAGTTTGCAATTGACTGCTGCTACCTATTCTAATTAGCAGATTTTGTTGTCTTCTGTCTTAGCTCCCCATTCTAAAAATAAGTGGGACAAAGTTTTTTCCTTAATTACAGTTCAGATTGTATTTGATGAGTGTCATAAAGCTAAGAATCTGTGTCCTGTTGGTTCATCAAAACCAACGAAAACAGGTCTGGCTGTATTGGAACTTCAAAATAAACTTCCAAAAGCCAGGGTTGTTTATGCTAGTGCCACAGGTATGTACTCCTTGGTTTGCATTAAACATTTCTGAATGTTTTTACTGGCACTGGTACAGTGTGTGTTCTTTTCCTAGGTGCGTCTGAGCCAAGAAACATGGCATATATGAACCGTCTTGGAATATGGGGTGAAGGAACTCCATTTAGGGAATTCAGCGATTTTATTCAGGCTGTTGAAAGAAGGTAATATTTCAAAGAGCTATAGCAAGAACGCATATGGTTGTGATTGACTGTGCTTTCCAGTTCCTTTGTCTTCACCCAGTCATAGTCCTCTGCAAACTTGTCCTGTCACACTAAGAACTTTCTGACTCTAGCTTCTAAATCTAGCAGAAATGCAATTTATCTTATGTGGTGAAAAATGAGACGTTTCCCTCGCTCACAGAAAACTGAGAGCTCTAGAAGCTTGCTGGGAAAATAGCCCTCTTAAAATGTGGGTGTTAGAAAATTAAAATATTTTGCTGCTCATCATGAGAACACACTGTATGTACTGAGTATACTCAGTATAGTTGATGTTTTGCTCTATGCAGAAGCACTCTAATGTTTATGCATTCAGCTTAGGCAGTTTAACAGGAAGAAGTCTTGTTCTTATGCTTTCTGGCACAAGAACCCAGTTCAGAAAAATTACGTATGCTGTCGCAAGGTACTTCAGTTCTGAAATACAAAAAAACCCTACATGTGAGGGGCCAGTAGAAAATGCAACTGCTATGTTCTTTGGTCAGTGAGCATCTTAATGCATTATGTTTTGCTTACTTAAAAAGAATGTTGAACACTTTAGAAAGCTACAGTAGGGCTTAGTATGCATCTTCTTGCATACCATCTACATGATGCATGATTTTTCTAGACTGTGCAAGTGTAGTCTCCATTACCGAGAATGTATCACGTGAGCTATAATGAAATTACAGGCCTAAGCTTATGAGTAGGTTAGCTTTGCTGTTGACTTCTGTGCTCTTAAGGTATTGCTAAAGGTGTGTCGCTATTGAAAAGAACTTAAGTTGCCTACTAGATGAATTATTTTTATATCAGCATAAATCTGAATAGCTTGATACAGTTTGTATTTATTATTTTAAATCTTCAGTTGAGTTTATAAAATTACAATGCAAGATTTTGTTATATATTTGGACCAATGTCATTATCCTTTTACAGTTAGTAAGGTACTGTCTCTTAATGCATGCAAGGTCATTCAGGGGAAAAAGTTAAGTGTTTCAGTGTTTATACCTCTTGGGATACACTTAATACTCACAAGGCAGGGATATAGTTTTATGTGAAGGCTAAATTTCACGACTCCCTGATTGGATGTGTTTAACCAAACACTTCTAAAGATTTTGAAAACATATGCCTTCATATTTCTAAGCATGCTATTTTCTTCTAAAGCACTTGAGGGTTTTTTAACAAATCCTTACTTTTGAAAATTCTAATATTGACTTAATTTGTTCCTTTCTTTTAGAGGTGTTGGTGCCATGGAAATAGTTGCTATGGATATGAAACTGAGAGGAATGTACATAGCAAGACAGTTGAGTTTTTCAGGTGTAACTTTCAAAATTGATGAAGTTCTGCTTTCACAGGAATATGTTAAAATGTACAATAAATCTGTGAAACTGGTAAGAATGCCTTTTTAAACATGCTTTCTGTATTGAATTGCGAGAGGTTGAAGTTACTCGATTTAAACTTGAATGCTCCTGAAATAGCATGTAGTACTGTTGCCTGTTGAGAGACAGGAATGGCATCTTCTTGTCTCATCTCAGTGTAAAGATTCCTCTGCTTAAGACTTGGCAAAAGCTGTTAATTCTTGTTTTAAGTCATAAAAGCTCCAGTCTTGGGTGCGTCTTCCAGTATCTGATCCACTGCCTTCTAGCAGTACTTCAGCAATACTTGGTCATTGCTGCCTAAGATAAAGCTGTTCACCTGTTGGTCATTTTGTGCTCCAGTCCTCCCCCTTTAGGCAGCTGAGGTGAGAACAAGCTGCAAAACATTAGACAGGTTGTGCGCTCTTCATTGAAGTGGTGTGGTAGAGCGGTGCTTGTAGTTAAACAGTGTAGGGTGATAGTTTTACTCACGTGGCAGATCAAATCCAAGGCATCGAAGCTGTTGTTCCCTTTAATGTTTTCCTTTATTGACCCACTGGTTATCTTTTTCGTGTTGTTCTTAAGTATTTTGTCCATATGCTAAGTTGAGTGTCTTTTTCCTAAGTGTACATTCTGCTTGTACATTACCACTGCTGCATTAGATAATTTATGTCCAAGGACCAGTTATTTTTAAAATTAGCAGAGTCTTTACCTGCTAAAGAGGTGCTTAAGAATGTATTCATGTTGTATAGCTACAATAATTAAAATTTCTTTGACAGGTCTATAATATCAGCTTTAAAACAGCTCTTTACTTTATGAACATTGTTTAAAAGAATCACTAAACTTGTGTCCAAAGCTTATTTTACCTTATCTGGAAAGAACTGGAGTAATAAAATGTTGTAGAAATTAAGGCAGTGGGATTTTTCTCTTGGGATCTTGCTTTATACTTAAAGCAAAGAGCACTGCCCATAATTCTGAACCTGAATTTATTAATGGAGAAACTATATAATTAGAAAATACTGTGTATGTTTGCATTGGTAGTAATGTAAACATACCTGCTTTTCATTATGAGAGTCATTATATCCTGAATTTACTAAGCTGTAGCTATTTATTTTTTTTGTGTGAGTTTTGTTTGATGTATGATGAGTTTCCTTGACTTGCAGTCCCATAGTACTGTAAATTTAAACTTCTCTTCTGTATTTGTTTTGATATTAAACAATGTACCTGTGTATCCTTGAAATATGACATGTAAAGTAATTAACATTTTCTTCTTCAGTGGGTCAGTGCTAGAGAGAGGTTTCAACAAGCAGCTGATCTTATTGATGCAGAACAACGGATGAAAAAGTCCATGTGGGGTCAGTTTTGGTCAGCTCATCAGAGGTTTTTCAAGTACCTTTGCATAGCATCTAAAGTGAAGAGGGTGGTGCAGCTAGCTCGGGAAGAAATCAAGAATGGGAAAGTAAGTTGATCAAGACCTATTTTAAAATACCTTTGTTAAATGTAAAGCTATTTTTTTTTGTTCATAAATATTTTTCAGACACAGTAGTATCATGCTTTTGTACGTTATGGTATTGAAGCTATTTAATGAGCAGAAATTTAGGCAAAAACAAACTTACAAGTCAGTTGTCTCAGTGACAATGCCTTGTATTCATTTGTCCTTTAGTGTGTTGTTATTGGCCTGCAGTCAACAGGAGAAGCAAGAACATTGGAAGCTTTGGAGGAAGGTGGTGGTGAACTGAACGACTTTGTTTCTACAGCAAAGTAAGATTGAAGTTTGTTAGAACTGTCCTTTTCAAAACTATCCTTAATCCAACATTGTTCGTGTAGTAAGTTGTCCTTTCATGTATAAAGCATTCATTAGTGCACAGAAAGTTGGGTACCT
Source organism: Ibidorhyncha struthersii (assembly GCA_013398815.1). NCBI lineage: Eukaryota > Metazoa > Chordata > Aves > Charadriiformes > Charadriidae > Ibidorhyncha > Ibidorhyncha struthersii. The sequence continues at coordinate 692,858 of VZSZ01011819.1, read as the reverse complement.
TTAGTACCCATGTTCTTAAGCTGCCTGTATGGAAATCTGACAATATTGCTCAAGTGAACCATTGGTCAGCTCCAAGTTCTACTGGCACTCTGAAATGATGTTTTCAGGTGTTAACAGCTGGTACTCTCTCTCTTCTACTCAAACTGGGAGGAGGGGAGGACTTGCCAAGTGTACACTGCATTTATACTAAAGCAAGTTACAATCATGACTTCCCTCTTTTATCAGATGAGCCAGATCCAATCCTGAGACTACCTTGGCTGAAGATCTTAATTTATTAAGTTAATCTGTCGTTTAAACTCTGAGCAGTAAGAAAACACCAGTAGCAATACCACTTGACAGGAAAACCAAATTTAACAAGTTACAAGTAACAGTGCTGTAAAGTAAACGTCTCCTGCTTTCTTAAAAGTGACAAATACAGTACTGTGTGTGATAATTATACAGAGTGCTTGTGTAATAGCATTCATGAGGAATAATTCTGCAGAGAAGTCAAGCAAGCTGTTAAAATGTTGTAGCTTTCTACTTTAAATAAATGCAAATTCGACTGAAGAACCCTTTTTTCTTAAACAGAGGAGTATTCCAGTCTCTTATTGAAAAGCACTTTCCAGCTCCTGACAGGAAGAAGCTGTTTAGCTTGTTGGGAATTGATTTGACTGCTCAAAGTAATAACAATTCACCCAGAGACAGCCCTTGCAAGGAGAACAAAATAAAGAAAAGGAAAGGTAAGGCTTAAGTTCTTACACTAATGCCACAGTGAAAATTGCAATTTTAGAGCTGCCTAAGAGTGAACTCTGGAAAAAATACGGGAATATAAATATCAGTACAATCATCCATGAAAGAGCATGGATTACAAGCCTGTTAAGACTTTTGTTAGAAATTTCCATTAACAGATTTAAAAACTGCTGCTGAAGCAGTATAACCTGTAAATTCTGGTTATTACTTTGCTCAAAATTAGGTTGATCTAGTATGGGGCTGTATCCCAAAATGCCTTGTACATGTCAGACCACTTCCTGATGCAGTCACACAAATAATTGCTTTCATTTTCTTGAGGCTCGGTAAAGACAGGCCTAATACCAACCCCCTTCTCAAAATGATTATGTTCTTACCGAAAAGTAGGTGATCATAAATCTTGGGAGAAAGGTCTTCCTTGAAATTTAGATTAGATTCTCTTAAACAGTTCCATTTTTTTAGAAGCTGAATATTTTTCTAGTTTGTATGCAGTAGTGGTAAAACAAACCTCAAAAGTAGACTACAAGGTCTAAACTAATCTTTTTTTTTTTTCTTCTGGGGTGATGGAATTAGGTGAAGAAATAAGCAGAGAAGCCAAAAAAGCTCGCAAAACAGGTGGCCTTGCAGGTAGCAGCTCTGATGAGAGTGAAAGTGAGTCTGATGCTTCAGATAATGAAGAAAGTGACAATGAAAGCTCCAGATTTTTGAGTTCTGGAGATGATGATGACTTCAACCCATTCAGAGATGAATCCAGTGAAGATGATGAAGATGGTAAGACATTGTGTTTCATCAAGCAAGGAACTGTACTTGCAGATAGAATCATAGAATTGTCTAGGTTGGAAGAGACCCTTGGGATCATCGAGTCCAACCATCTACCCTACTCTACAAGTTCTCGCCTACACCGTATCCGCCAACACCACATCTAAATGTCTCTTAAACACATCCAGGGATGGTGACTCAGCGACCTCCCTGGGCAGTCTATTCCAATGCCCAACCACCCTTTCTGTGAAAAATTCTTTCCTAATGTTCAGTCTAAACCTACCCTGTTGGAGCTTGAAGCCATTCCCTCTTGTTCTGTCATTAATTACCTGTGAGAAGAGACCAGCACCAACCTCTCTACAGTGTCCTTTCAAATAGTTGTAGGGTGTGATGAGGTCTCCCCTCAGCCTTCTCTTCCTCAAATTAAACAGTCCCAAGTGTAATGTCTTTCCTAACCATTTCAGTGATCCAAAAATAAGTGTTTGATAAGCATGTAGTTTAATTCTACCGAGACTGGAATTAGTACTAAAATGTTGATTTGCATCATCGTCAGTAGATTTTACACGCTGGAGTTCAGAATTTTGTAGCTCACCTTTTGTAATGAGAATGTAGTTTTTCAAAGTAAACGAAGATTTTTCAGTAAATGCTTGAAACTTTTCAAAAATATTTTATTTATCTTTAGATCCCTGGCTAATTAGAAAAGAGCATAAAAAAAATAAAGACAAGAAAAAGAAGAAAAGTATAGACCCAGATTCTATTCAAAGTGCCTTACTAGCTTCTGGTCTTGGATCAAAACGACCTAGCTGTTTTACTTCCACTGTTGGTACCACCACTTCTAGTACCAACACGTCAGGTAAGAATGAGTTTCTTAGACGTTGATTCACTTTCTTGGCAATTAGGCAGTGAAATTCTAAATCTTAAAGTCTCTCTTAAATTTCAGCAAACAGTAACACAAACAGCAGCTTTGTAACAAGTCAGGATGCTGTTGAAAGGGCCCAACAAATGAAAAAAGAACTGCTTGATAAACTGGAAAAGCTGGCTGAAGATCTTCCACCTAATACACTGGATGAGCTTATAGATGAACTGGGTGGTCCTGAAAATGTTGCAGAGGTAGGCTGATGATCACACTTAGAAAAAAATGATGTTTTTCTTCTACTGCAGCCATACATTATCTGTCTGGCTGCAGTAGGGCAGTGTTGTCGTTCTTCAAGGTTGTGTGTGACTTAAGTATTAAAGAGAATTTGTTTATCAGTTTTAGGCAGTAATCTCACAGGGATAAGAATACAGTTTACTCTTGCTGAATGCCTCTGAATTAAAGAAAAACTTGGAGATAGTATTAGAATACAGAGAAGAGCTCTGAATGGGTCAATAGGTTATTTCTGAGACTGATAGTTTTATTGGGTAAATCATGCTAGTTTCTCTTTTGCTTTATAGTGGTATGTTACTCTGAACTAGCCATAGTCAATTTGAAGCTGGTGTGTATGAGAGAGAAAGCAGCTTTAGTTCATCTTAGTAGGCAATGAAGATTAAGAACCTGTATAATAAAACTGATAGTGAAAAGTTTGATTTATCTCTTATTGAATAACTTTAGAAACAAGTCTTCAAGCTACCTGTGTCTGTCGAGTAGAAACATCATTGTGATTTAAAAGACCCTGTTAAAATCAGTGACAATCTCAGCTGTCAGTTTAGTTTATTAGCTTAGTACTCTTGGTAAATCCCTTATGGACAGTAGTATAGTACTACATCATTTCTATGTAGATAAGCTTTTTATGCTCTTGATTCCCTGAGTTACCTCTAAATAAGTGTTCCACATGGCAGATAATGACATCAACCAAAAAAAAAATCCATATTCTCTAATGTAGTTTTGCACTTGGAGTAAATTACTGACTTTATTTTAAGGTTGGTATATGATTTATAGCAGCATTGGGTTTTGGTTGTATAATAATTTTGGTATTGCCCTAATGAGCTTGTTATTCCCTTTTCCTTTGAAGATGACAGGCCGCAAAGGGAGAGTTGTAAGCAATGATGATGGCAGCATATCTTATGAGTCAAGATCTGAACTCGATGTGCCTGTTGAAATTCTGAACATCACGGAAAAGCAGAGGTTCATGGATGGAGATAAGGTAGTCCTTAAAGAAATACAATTTAGAAAAACTTGCCAGATGCCATAGTAACACTCAGTTATACAAGTTGTGACTCTGCGGTTATCACACAGTGACTTTTTAGGTACTGTAAGTAAGTACTAGTTAGAAAGCATTTTCCATTCACAAAAACACTTCCCTGTGGTTCATTTGAGACATGCTACCACAAGAGGGCAAATCAAGTAAACGTAGCTGTTTCATGGAACTTCTGTGGTCCGTTGTTACATTTGAGAGTAAATACTCATGTTCCTGTAAGTGACTTGCGCACAGTCCAAACCCTTACATTCTTTCAAGGCAAATGCATTCAGATACTAGACTGGCCGTATCCTCTTCCTTATACAGTATTAGCAGCAACTTTTTGTCTTTTCTGTGTTTGCTATCAGAGCAGGTCTCCCTGCGTCCCCTCCCCTTTTCTTTCTGAAGTGCAGGCCAACATCAGAGAAACCTGCCCTTTGGAATGGCAAGACTGCAACAGACTGCCTTTCTTCATTTGCACAGAAAGGTGCTGCTGAAGAGTAAAGTGAAAACCACACCTTTCACTCAAAAAATTGTTAGCATTTCTAATTCTGATAGAAAACCATTTCTTTCCTCTTCCCACCCCCTCCCTCTTGCAACAGGAAGACCAAATGTAGACAGTGAAACCATTCCAGACCCACGTTAGTAGTTATAAAATTAAATTTTTTTTAGAAACTGAAAACTGAAGCTTGATCTTGGATTTATTGCTAACTAACAACTCCTTTCTTAATAAAAGAACATTGCCATAATCTCGGAGGCTGCCAGCTCTGGTATATCATTGCAAGCAGACCGTAGAGCTAAGAATCAGCGACGGAGAGTTCACATGACTCTGGAGTTGCCGTGGAGTGCGGATAGAGCAATACAGCAGTTTGGTAAATAACTTTTTTTTGTATCCTTCCCCTAGTAAACTCAGTAATATTAACTGAATTTACTGCTAATTTATGGAAAGGAAGATTGACTAAGCAACCTCTTAAGGACACTTCCAATCTCCTTTACCTATGAACAGAATCAGCTTTATCTATGGGTATAGCTAATAGTCTTGAAAGTTTTGCAAGAAACTTAACAAACTTAGACTGCAGCTTAGGAGTGTTTTCACGTATCAAGTATCTTTATTAAAGTTGCTGCAACTCCTAGAGCATTTGTGTAGTACTTTCTGATGGCTGTATTACAGCAGAAACTAATTTTCAGCAGGATTAAGTTCTAGATTTTTTCCTTAGTCTTCACAACTCATAATTTATTAGAAATGTTCGATGAAGTGGAATTTATTTAACATGTGTGCTTCTACTTAATTATTCAGGAAGAACTCATAGATCCAACCAAGTGACTGCTCCAGAGTACGTGTTCCTCATTTCTGAATTGGCAGGAGAGCAAAGATTTGCATCTATAGTTGCAAAAAGACTGGAGAGCTTGGTAAGATTGTTTCAAGAAGTCTGATCCTTCATTTGAGAAAATATAACTTAGATTTCTTTTTCTTAAAATTTGACTGAGTTACAAAGATGTTTCTTAACAGGGAGCCCTCACCCATGGTGACAGACGGGCTACAGAAACTCGAGACCTCAGCAGATTCAATTTTGACAACAAGGTGACGGTTCTGTTTCTGTTTGAGAGCTTACGCTGTGCTGCTTATTCCACAAATGACCTGTTGAGGACAGATTTCTTCCCTCTCCTGTGAAGTGTTTTACTTTTAGCTGTATTACTTCCCGATAGGAGGCCTCTTTCTGAGCTAGCCAGTAGACATTCTTAGTTCTGTTTGCAAAGCCATGTGGAACACTGATAGGTGTGTAAATTGCTTTTCTGCATTTGCTACAGTCCAAGTCCTTAAACAAATGGTATGTGTCCTTTCAGTCACAACTGAAAGATTAATTTGGAAATTCTAGTTAGAAATTAAGACTGGGCTGTTTATATAGTGTGGTTTATAATTGAAAAGCTAATAACCAGTTCCCTTTACTGTTGCAGAGAAAAATGTTTTATTGTGAATTACAAATGTTTAAGTGATGTGTGCTTGCAGCTGAGGCACAAACACTGGATCACATTGTTAGAGCAACTTTCTTTTTCTTACGCAGTATGGCAGAAATGCTTTAGAGATTGTTATGAAATCCATTGTGAACTTAGACTCCCCAATGGTCTCACCTCCTCCTGATTTTCCTGGAGACTTCTTCAAAGGTAAGTATAATTCACTAGATATCATAGCTACCTTTAGACTGTTCTCCAGTATGCAGCAAATGCGAATCATTTTAGAGCTAGAAAACATTGTTACTATTTGAACCGATCTGCTGGCCCAGACAGACTCTCGCTGGGTGTTATCCCTATGCACGCTGCTTGAATGTTGAAGTTCACGTCTGAAACGAGGTATGTGAACTCTCTCAGTATAAGGCGTGTTCTATATCTGTTTGGCCAAAGTATTACATGCAGTTTTTGAACTTCATTTTCCCATTATCTGTTGCAATATCTTGGTCTTCTCTGGGCTCATGTATAGTGCTGTTAGTAGCTTTCCCTGACTGTGCTTCCTGGAAGGACAGAAGGCAAAGTTCTCTCTTGCTTATTGATGTATTAGGGAGAAATTGCAAGCAATGTATTTGAGAGGTCTCAGAAGTTTTGGAATTGGATCCTGAAACAAGATTGCTAAACAAGCTGTTACTTTGTTGGTTTATTTTTTAGATGACAAAGCAGCTATGATTTAACTTGTTTCTTTTTCCTAGATGTTCGTCAGGGATTGATTGGCGTAGGCTTGATAAATGTAGAAGACAGATCTGGAATACTAACGCTTGATAAAGGTATTTGTGCGTTTAGTGTATCTTTAGAATGTTGCTAGGAATATCATGTATCATGATAGTGGATTCCTAGCAACAGAACTGAAGTTGTAACTGTCTAAAAAGTGACTTTTTTGGAGAACTTCAGAACGTTTTCCTCACTTCTGGAAGAATGCATTTAAGTAGTCTCTTTGAGATTCTTTGAACACTGCTTGAAAGCTTGTCATCAAACTTAATCTTTGTTCACCTAATATGTGTATTTCTTATTCTTTTTAAGATTATAACAATATAGGGAAATTTCTGAATAGAATTCTTGGTATGGAAGTACATCAGCAGAATGCTTTATTCCAGTACTTTTCTGACACGTTAAATGCAGTTATTCAAAATGCTAAAAAGAACGGAAGATACGATATGGGCATCTTAGGTGAGTAAATCAATTTCTCAGTACTCTTACACTTAAGTAAGAACAGACAAGCAGAATAACTCTATCCTTTCCTTTTAAGATTTGGGCTCTGGGGATGAGAAAGTAAGGAAAGCAGATGTTAAGAAGTTTTTAACTCCCGGATATTCTACCTCTGGACATGTGGAACTATACACAGTAAGTTAATTCTGTATTATCTTTGTATAAACTAATAAAACTTGGTTGCCAATAAGTTTTTAAAACATGGCAATCAGCTAAGTGTGTGTTGAGTGAGGGGAGGCTCCAGGCATTTCACTCGGAAATATTTGGTTCTGTGGTTCTTTAGTTCCTGTATCTGTAACTGGTTTAAAGTCTGTTCCCATTTAAATACCCCTGGATGGCTCTCTTCTAGATCAGTGTAGAGAGAGGAATGTCTTGGGATGAAGCAACTAAGATCTGGGCAGAACAGACTGGTCCAGATGATGGATTTTATTTATCACTACAGGTAAGATCCTTTGTCTCTTGGATTATGTTCAGAGAAGGTTTTGGGGAGCTAACCAAATATGCCATCTCATCTGAAAAAATTACTGTTCAAATTAATTACTGTTCAGTTTTGCAAAATGCTTTCAATCTTAATGTTAAGTTTGTTTCCGACACTAAGTATGAAGTGTTCCTTTTTAGCTGCTCTGGATATTTTCTGATAGGAATGTGAGCCCAAATTAATAGTTCTTGTTTAAACCTGCATGAAGAAACCAGATGTTTTCGCTGTAAGGAAAAGTTGAGGTTAATGCAGATTAGTGGTACTGTCTTCTAAAGGTGTCCTTGTTATTACTGGTTGTCTTACTGCACACACACATGCACTATTACTCTGTAAAGAACACAGTATTGAATCACTTAAGGTAGGTAATGTTGGCATGTTTAAACTTACGAAGCTTTTGGTTTCTTTCTCTTCCAGATAAGAAATAACAAGAAAACCGCTATTCTAGTAAAAGAAGTGAATCCTAAAAAGAAGCTTTTTTTAGTGTACAGACCAAATACTGGGAAACAACTCAAACTAGAAACATGTGCAGACCTAAAAAAGAAATATAAGAAGGTAACCATTAAAATTATGCGAGACTTAAATTTAGAAAATTTTGAAAAGAAATAGAAGAACTTTCTTTTTCTGATATTGGTGTATAATTCTAGCAAGTAAAAAACTAGGCTTATTTTTCCAGAGCAGAGCTTATGTTTAAGACTTTTTAAGTAGATATACATGGCTTCTGCATTTCTATATCCAAAGCTTTCTGAATATAATCTGTGGTGTGGTAATATAAAACGAGGGGGTTTTAGGGTCTAGCAAGGAGAAGCCTTGCTTCTATGTAAGGTGTTCAAAAACATATTCTTAAATAAGAAGCTGTGTACAGTATGTTCTAAGCAATGATTCTGAAGCTTCAGCTGTTTGCTGGTTTAAATACTGTAATGGATTCTTTCATTTAGAGGCTGGTAAGATATCTAATACTTCTCTTAAATGACTTTATGGTATTGAATTTGTAAAAACTTAAGGAAACTCTGAGATCAGGTTGATTATTGGAAAAGCTCTGAGATTCTGCTGTTCTTGTTACAAAGATTCTGCTACGTTCAAGCATTTTGCTCATCCTTTGAGATGGCATTTTGATCAAAACCCTGAAATTATAGGACAGTGTACTTCTCTTCACCATCAGAATGTTGGTGCTCCCTCTTTTCTCGTAGTAATGACCAAATTCCTGTTGTTCTATGCAAGTCTTGATGTGTTTTATTTCATTATTATTCCCACTTAAACTTTTCCAGGTACCTTCTGAAGATGCTCTGCCGCACTGGTTAGAGCAGTACAATTCTTCTGCGGATACCTGTACCCATGCTTATTGGTTAGTATTTCTGTGCACGTACATGCTTTAACTTAAACTGTTTACCTAAACTGGTTTATCACTGCTACTGTTTTTCTACTGTTTGCATAAAATCTTGTTTCTCGCATAAGAAAAATTGTCCCGTGACCAGTCAAATGGCCCAACCTTTGAGTGGAAATGTGAAGCCTTGTGCTTGCCCTTAAAGTCCTGATACTAGATGAATGCTAGTGTATAACTTGCACTCCAGCAGAAGTATAAATTACCCTGGAGTAGCTTGTGCTTTGTGTTTTGATCTATTCTATTATTGTGGTAGGATAGTTCTGATGATATTTTGGGGGAAAATATTTATAATTCATGTAGAGAGAAGAGAGATGTCAGAAACAGCTGTTCTTGTGCTACCTCTTCTGTGTCTGAACTCAGGAGCTGATGTTGTATTCCTGAGGAACAGCATAACTGGTAGAAGTGTCAGAGTAATACTGGAGCTTCTGAAGTACACTGGTCAGATACCCGTTTCATATGTAACTTATTCAGGTTCTCGGATGATCTAAATGAATGGTATCTTTGGCTTAAAGCTCTGTAAATTTTGAAGATCTGCTCCTAAATAGGCCAACACTTCTCAAAGCTTTACCATTAGAGGCATGCTGTGGATAAAGTATCCTTCCCTTACTGTGTACTTGCAGCCCTCACTCAGCTCTAAATAGATGTTAAGTAACTTCAAGTCTCATTTTTAATTGAATTGGATACTTTCTGTTTGCAGAATTGTTTTGAAAGTTGTGGTGTGTTTTCTCTCTACTGTAGGAGAGGCAATTGTAAGAAGGCAGGCTTGGGATTAGTTTGTGAAGTGGGACTCCGCTGTCGAACTTACTACGTCTTGTGTGGTTCAGTATTGAGCGTCTGGACAAAAGTAGAAGGCGTTCTAGCCTCTGTGAGTGGTACAAATGTGAAAATGCAAATAGTTCGTCTAAGAACAGAAGACGGGCAGAGGATCGTAGGTAAGTGGCTTGTCTGCTCCTTGATTTTAAGTTAGTTGTAACTTTACAGGTCACTTCATGTTGGCAGTCACGTCGGGGACTTCACAGAGATGCTTACAAGAGAAAAGACTCCTCAGTGTGTATGTTGGGGAGGGGCAGAAGTACAACTGTTGAAATCTGTATTTGTACTACAAACACTGTTTTGAGTCAGGTTAAAGAAGGAAGAATTTTTTTCTTTTTCAGCCAGGCTTTGCAACACTTATTTTCTCAGTTCTTTTGATTTACTAGGAACAAAAATGTCATATTTGGCCTGTTCCAACCAAGCTACCTTTGAAACTGTAAGGGCTCCACTTTTTTTCCTTGCTTCTGGCAAAGAATAGTAAGCCCTTGAAATGGTTGGCAGCTCCTACACTAGTAACAGTTTTCTAAGGTGTTGAAACTAGGTTTTGCATGTTTAAACTCTCATGGTGGTGTAACTTCCATGAGACTAAAGGAAAAATAGGTGACGTCTTGTTTTATGTGGCAGCGGGTAACATAAAAATAAGATTTGTCTTCAGGAGCAAAATGGCAACTTTCTGTTGCTTCGTGACCTAAAGGATCTAGTGATTTCTGAAGATCTCTTATTGAGAAGCAGAACTTGTAGCTGTGTTTGATTAGACTTGACATTGGAAACGGTCACTGGTGACTGTTGTGTAACTTCAATGGTGGAATCATCAGCCAGAAGTTTTAATGAACAAATTGTTTGTGTGCTTATGAAACAATTGCTTTGCTGCTGTTTTCAGGTTTGATCATTCCTGCAAATTGTGTGTCGCCCCTTGTAAACCTCCTGTCAACGTCAGACCAGTCTCAACAGCTCGCAGTACAACAGCAGCAGATATGGCAGCAGCATCACCCGCAAAGCATCACCAATTTCAACAATGCATAAGAGGACGAACTCCAGGTGTTGACTTTGGTGTTTGAGGAAAAGGCTGTAAAAGCATATCACTTGCATAAAAATCAGGGACAGATTCCAAAGAAATATAACTTTTTCAGTTCAGTTGTGTGCTCTCAAATACTTTGGGAATAAAGAGATCTTAAAAAGGTTGGTAGAACTGAAAGCCAGCAGTTGTTTATGGTGGTGCATCTGTCTTTCCTTATGCTCTCTGTAGTGCTTCCTGTTTGCTTTTACTTTTGGCCTTTTAAGCTACAAACCACAATTTGTTTGAAAATGCTTGAAAATCCCCAAGCAGGCTTTATTTTTATCTTGTCATACAGTGCTCAGGGTTTAACGCAGTGCATCAATGCCATTGCTGTGGGAGATATCCTTGAATGCATGTATTGAGTATATATATAGAAAATATATATTGGGTTTTTCTCTTCGATTTATGAGTTTATAAAAGCATGAAACCTAGAGGTTGCACATCATGCATTCAGGTTCCTTCCCAGTTTCTGTTTGACAGTGCATGTCTTTGGAAACGGGCATGGACAGGATAAACACACAGGACAGGAATTCAGAGAGAAACACAATCTTAGTTGTACAGCATTGGTTATTGCATTTTTATAGTGTTTATACCCAGGTGTTGCATTTTTTCTGGTTCTCTCCTGGGGGTTATATATTTGAGTCTACAACATGTTCTTTTTGTGATAAACATCTTAAATTAAAATTAGTTCATTTTTAATGTATTAATGGTATTCCTAATGTGTACTGCAAAGATGGCTGGATGCCTGTTTTCCTTAAATTGAAGCATTTCCTTAATCCGAGGTGGTTATGGAAACTTAAGTGCAAATTCACTTCCATCTCGCATACAATCTTATATTTTTTACTTCATTAATGTAATTTAATTTGTCACTTGTAAGATGAAACCTTACTTGAGCTGTAAATTAGAGAATGGGAAACACTTGAGGGTTCCGCTGTATGTGCTGTTTCTGTTACCCAGTAACTTGAATACTGTTTAATATGTTGTAAGACATTGTAGAGTTTATCTGGAGCTGTTTAAAAGAAATTGTAATGTACAAATGTGAATAGTCACTTATCTATAATATGGGTAAGTTTTGTTTTGCCTATAATAGTAGATGTTTATAAGAAAGTGAAGGACAATGTTTGTCATTTCTTGCTTGCACAGGTTGCACTATTGAAAAATTGAGATTGTATAAACCTGTCCAAAAAACCTACAAGATAACGATCTTGTAGATGTCAAATAAAAGTTATTGTACTAACAAGAAGTGGAGTCTTGTTTAGGCAATCGCTGTATTCCAAAAAAAAACTAACAAGTCTGTACAATTGGAATCCGACAGGACTTGGCATGTCCCAGTCTGCTTTAACCAGGCTTCTGTCTTGCAGTCCAACTTTCAGTTGAACTCGTTAGTGAGGCAAGAAGGAAACTGTGTTTAAACCTTGATGCATATTTTAAGTAAGGCTCACCTGACAGAGCAGCAATGCTCTGTAGCTGTGTCACTTCTGTAAACACTCGGTGAGCCAGATTCAAGTGTCAGAAAGACTTTTTCATAAGTAACGGGGCCAGAAGTTCCACAACTTCGGGCTGAAGTGAGCTCCCTTACGTGAATTTTTTTTTTTTTTGCTTGAGCTTCTGTTAATGCTGCCTGCGTTGGCACCCCAGTGCGGTCGCAGAGCACCTGCTTGTCGGGGAAGGAAGCCTGCCCGCTCTCCGCGGCTCCTCTCCAGAATGGTCGAGAGGATGAATCCCCTGCACATGCTTGTGACTAACTGGAAATACAGATCTAGAATAAACCAGCACGCTCCCTGTTGCTGCAGCGCCTGCTACATCGCTGTAAAGTACTTGTAATGCAGGTGGTAGGTGGGTTGGGAGTTTTTAATCCTCTGGTAGTAAAGGGAAGCTTGCCGAAGTGCTGCGCTACCAGTAGGAGTTGATCATGCCCTGGAAAACCTTAGACCACAGACAGGGTGTGGGGGAGGACGTTCATGTGTTTCGTACCCACCATTGGATGTATTTGGCATCCTTTCCAGGAGAAGGAATGGGATTTTGAGAAGAACGTTGACAGGTTACTATTGCAACAGACAGTGAACCACATTGCTAGTAACGGCAAGCTGTGTGTGCAGTTCACTGTCTTCTTTTTTTTAATTATTATTTGGTGTAGAAACTTCTACCATCTGAGATGGTGACACTTTTAGATCTTAATCCTCAGTAAGGTGGTTCTAGAAGTGGTAGGTTCACAAATAGTGATTTTTTTTTTTTAATTACTTTGTTTTTAAACGAGTTATTATTTAAATACACTTCAGTTCCTAAGTGCTCTTCTCAGCCTGCTCTGCTAATTTTGGTGGTTGGGATGAGTAAATATTGAACTAGCTTTTCTCTGTATTGATGACCAAACCATACTATTTTATCTTATATATATATATACCTAGTGTACACTGTTCACTCACACCCTTTTAAACTTCCCATGGACTTGTGTCCCCTGGAGAGGAAAAACACCAACAGTACTTATAAGATCCATAAGAACTGTTCCTGTTCCAGAAATCCATTCCCCCACTTGCTCTCCTTTGCCTGCTCTCTGCTCTGTGCCACCGTCAATGCCTTGGCTTTGTCATTCGCTTACTAACCAGTCTGCATCCACTGCTCTGGAGAGCTAGAACATCTTAAATGTAAAAAAAAAAAATAATAAAGCTACAGCAACATTTTTCTCTTGAAAATTCCTGCTGGGTGATTGGGGTGTGGTTTTTTTGGTAGTAGTTTGTTCCTTGCATGAGCTGCTGATAAAGCTTGGGGGGAGAGAAGGAATATAAATAGCCTTGGGGCTGGGATAAGGAACAGCTCCGCGGTGTCCTCTTGCAGCGCTGCCCATAAGACAAACATCCTCGCAGGGAGGAAAAAGGGAGAGACCAATTGTCATGTCATAAATTACCGGGCTAGGCAAGAATGGTCTCTGTATTTTTCCTACGTGTAGGGCATTGATCTCCTTCGTACAAATCATCATCTGTAATGGATATGAAATTTATAAAGGATAGATGTCGCTGCAAACAGGGGCAAAGCTAAATGTAGAGCAGTAGCAGTTCCTGTACTGTGGGAGTTTTGGAAGCATGCTGTAGAAGGGGAAGATACGTGTTTAAGTTGACTTGGGAATTAAAGGGATAAAATTTGGGGGTTTCTTTTTTTAAGCTGTCCCTGGACAGCCACAAAATTCTGACTTGTTAACTAGTTTGACACTTAAGGTATGTCTGACAGGATAAATGCAATTATAAGCCACGACCCGCCCCCCCTCTGCGCAGCAAGTTTTCAATTTTTTTCCAATTGCTGTATGGTCCGTTGGGAGCACACACCTCTTGTAAGGACTTGAAGTTTCCCAAAGATGCTAGTTGTCTAGTCAGTGTGTGGTATTTCCTTTGTAAATGAAGAAAGCTCTGCAACCTGTAAACGTTTGTCAAGTGAATTACCGAGGGGTTTTTGTATTTTTCGTTTGCGTTTGGATTAAGCTTCGTTCAGATCCCATCGCAGTCTGTACATATATAGAAAGAGGATGTATGTATATAGAGATGTTAAAGGCTACTGAATTATTGAATGTAAATAACTCTTGTTTTCCTTTTGTGTTTTTTTTTTCTTCATGACCTTCCCAAGATGTATTCCTATTTTCTCAATCTGCCAAACAGGCAGTTTGTGTGTACTTTGAAATACATATAGCATATATAAAACTTCCGAGGGATGTCTGCATACCTTGTAGATGTTATACGTTGTCATCATTTTTTTTAAAACTATCAATTGTCTGTCTTCCATGATCCTTTTGATGCTGTGTGGTTTTGTTCTATATTTTTAGCGTATAATGCATTTTCTTGAGAGAAATTGATTCCCAATGTGTTTCAGTGACTGGTGCTATTCACTCCTTAGTGCCTGTATCAGAGAGAAACAAATATCTGAATTTTCACGTAGTTTGTTTTCTTTAGTCTTTTCAGTGCGTTCCCCATCTTAAGCTTTAATCCTAGATATGTTTCCATTTTCTTCCACTTATTAGTATCTCCAGTTGTGCATTCAGTGAGTTCCAACAATAGAAGTTCTAGAATTAAATGCATTACCTATAGGACTTGCCCACTGTCCTAACAGGTAAAGGTGTGATTACCACATTCGTGTTAAATGTTAACCATCTTAAAAGTACTTTAGAAAGGCGGGTAATTTGAGAGTAGAAAAGATAGATCTGTTGTAGAGTATTTCCTGGGAAAGTTTTGAGCTTCTTCTATAAGGACAGGCTGAGAGTTGGGATTGTTCAGCCTGCAGAAGAGAAGGCTCCGGGGAGACCTTAGAGCCCCTTCCAGTGCCTAAAGGGGCTCCAGGAGAGCTGGGGAGGGACTCTTGGTCAGGGAGGGGAGCGAGAGGACAAGGGGGAACGGTTTTACACTGAACGAGGGGAGATTTAGATTAGATATTAGGAACAAATTCTTTCCTGTGAGGGTGGTGAGCCCCTGGCGCAGGTGGCCCCGAGAAGCTGTGGCTGCCCCATCCCTGGAGGTGTCCAAGGCCAGGTTGGACGGGGCTCGGAGCAACCTGGGCTGGGGGGAGGTGTCCCTGCCCAGGGCAGGGGGTGGCACTGGGTGGTCTTTAAGGTCCATTCCAACTCTAACCGTTCTATGATTCTAATATCAAAACATGCAAAATGGGGGCAATGGAACTTTTTTACCTTTGAAAAAAAGGGTGCATATTTTTAATTACTGGATAAAAATACATATATTTTTATAAAAGTTAGAGATTAATGAGAAATCCCTTGAATTGTCTGCCTCTTATTTAGCCCTTAAGCTTCCAGCAGTTGTCACACAGGCTTTGCCCTTCTCCTCTTGCTGGGAAAGACCGTGTCCATACAGTTGTTCCCTGAATTAAGTGGTTTGCAATGTCCATTGACTTGAAGAGTCGTTACAATTAGTGTCCAGCTGCAAAGAGCAACAAAACACTTCTGGTAGTTTCTGTGGTCAATACAAGCTTTCACAACGGATGTGGAGAAATAACGGAGGCGTTGTTGTCATGTACTGGCAGGTGCCGTGTAGGGTTCCCGGTCACAGGCTCCCATGGTAAAGGCTGACAAAGTTGGCAGGAGTACTGACGAAACGCAGCCACAGAGATGCCCGAGTGCAGGGTGAGACATGGGAAAGCCTCAGGGCTGACGCTTCGGCTGAGAGCAGCGTCAGCCTCCTTTGCTGCTGAGGTTGTACGCTGAGTTTGAAAAGCAGCAACTCTCTTTTTAAGGAGAAAAACATGAAAGAGGGAAGAAAAGACTGGAAAGAGCAGTGTTTCCCAGCCGTGGTTCCAACAGCTGAGGGCAGATTGCCTCTAAAAGCTTCTGCTAAAGAGTGATAAGTAAAAACCTAGCAAGAACTTACTTGATTTGATGTGCTTTGCTATTTCTTAATTGGTCCAAAATAATTTTGGAGTGAATGAAGTTTGAGGCAGAAATAAGATTCAAGAATTGGAACTGGACAGGTTTAAGCTGAGGCCAAAAAGCTCATCTAAGGAATTTTTCGCCTGCTGTGTCATGAACTGATACTGCAGATTTTTGTCAAATTGCACCCCTGGCGAGTAAAGGATGCCGACGTTTCTTCCCAGAAGAAAGACGTGTGTGCTGGGAGGAGAGCCTGGAAGTAATGGACTTGGTGCGCTTAAGCAGACAGCTCAGCCAATACAGAAATACATTCGGAATTATGCAATGTCTTTTGTTTACAAAAGTCCTGCAGTCCTTAAATACCTGAGTCAACACGTGTTACGTTTTATTTTGTAAGAACTAAGTTTGGTCGGTGTTTCTGAACTCAGCTGCGCGTAGGGCATAACTTGGATGAGCCAGGTCGCCTGCAGCAGAGCAGTTGTCCTGTATTTGATTGGCACTGAGAAGGACAAAGAGACGTTTCTACTGACATTTCTGGTTACATCCATATTTACGTATCTGTTTTCCAATTTGGAGAGGATAACCAGTAAAATGCCGAATCCATTGCAGGCACATAACGGTGTTTTCATTTGCCAAGTCATTCGATTGATTTTTCAGCCATTGACATGAAGTCCCACGACCTACCGAATTTTCTTTGAGGTGGGTGTTAGGTTCCTCGGTACCTTCCTGCGGTCCTGCGGAGGGGCCATCCCACCCCCCTCCAATAACTTTTGCTGTGAGACTGCCTCTGTGCAACACATACGCTTTTTTTTTTTTTTAAATAGGACTTCACTATTAGTAATTCTTCACTCTACACCTTTAATAGCCCAACACGACAGGAGTCCAAAGACACATAACATTTAAGATGAATTGAATGTGTCTGCCCTAATTGGAGATATTTGTCCGCCTTAAAGGCGTCGTCCTCCAGCGCAGCGCCGCGTGTCCCTGCGTTCTGCCTGTGAGCAGACAATACCCGTGCGTGCCAACTGCCCCCATACAATGGGGCAGAACTTCCAGGGCCCGGCAATAAAATGTGACAGCAATTTCGAGAAAGATTTATGCTCACAGAAATGACAAACTGTGGAACATGATGAATTCTGTATTGAGTTCTTTTTTTTTTTTTTGGTAAAGAAATGTTAAATAAATTAAACCGACTACTACTTTGGTAGGTTTTTTCCCTTTTAATTTCCTATTGTGGAACTTACCCCCATGGGTAGTTTACACTGGAACACCTTTCAGCAATACTTCTGCACACATTAAACATTTTCGCTCCATTTTAGGATACTTCAGACTAGTAGAAGTCCTGTTGCAGTAATCCAAATATCTTTTCTTTCAATCCGTTTAAATACCTGGCACTCAACCTGGTTAATTTCACTGGTTAATTAAACTGGCTTTATTCGTAGTTAAGAGCAGATTCACAACATCCTTCGAATGCTAATTGTAGTGATCTTAAAAAAGGGAGGAGAGTTTATAAAAACTGTGTCAAGGCTGGAAAGTATCAACTTCTTCATATTCTGTGCAAAGCATGCAAGGATCTTTCCTTTCTCCAAAGAGGCCGTTTGGGATAAACAGTCTAATGTAATCTCATTTTTGTGACTCATTTTATATTGGCTTTTATCCTCATTTTCCCCAAATCTGGAAAGGTGACGATGCCAAGTTCTCAGCAATAAATGAAGATGCCCAAACCTCAGAATTTACTTATTAATTTTCATAAGGCAGCAGCCTTTGTTCTGTAAGGGAGAAATGTCTTAAGAGAGGTTTTGGTTGGCTTTTTTCCAATAGGTAAATAATACACATTAAAAATGCCAGAGAGGCAGCTCCTGAGCTGACGGCTTCTACCTTTGGAAGTCCAGGTCTGGTTTATATGTTCCTTCCTTCCGCATTTATAAGCTGGATGAATTGACTGTGCCTACTAAATATACAATTAATTGCAAGGCATGAAAGGAGATCGGTATCAGCTTAGCCAGAGTGACTAAGTTAAATCATAAACCAGGGTGCAAGTGATTTAATTACTCCTGGGTAAGATCTCCCCTGGAGTTACCTGGAGTGAATAAAAAAGTAGATGTGAGCAATGAAACGGCGAAGACGTGAGCCTGCAGCTGGTCTCCGCAATCCGTGCCCAGCGTTAACCCTCCCCGTGCAGGAGAACGGGGCTTTGGGAGAGGGCAGAGCTCGGGATCGGGACTTTCCCAGCGACAGCTCCTGCCTGCTTTTGTGAGGGGCCCCCAGTTCTCCCATCCCCAGCTCAGGCTTCAGGGCTACCAGGCGGCTGCTGAGCCACGCGTGTCCCACTGGCCCTTTGCTGCTCCCCAGGGTGGACTCGAGCAAAACACCGGTGTCTTCTCCCTTCCCTGGCAGGAGAAAAGCACGTCCCAGGCCCGCACTCCTGGGGAGGGGAGGATGCCAGGGCCTGGCCTGCCCTCCTGAAAGCCCTTTTGGGCAGGTGGACCACGCTTCAGGGCCTCAGGGGCTCTGCCCTTGGCTCGCGCCTCAGCCGTGCTGGGTTCGATGGCTGGCAAGTCTCGGCCTCAGACTGCACTATTTAAATTACAGACGACGCTATCTCCTGTGACCAGCGTCTGCCAGGGCTGTAAATCCTTCACATCCGGGATCGTCCCTCCCTTTCTCCGCGCACACGTAGAACCCCGGACCACGGGGCCGGCACGGCGGCTGCCAGGCTGCAGCATCTGCCGGGGCGGCCGGCTGGCCAGCGGCTCCACCGGGAAGACCCACAGCGTGTCTGCTCCAGAGAGACCTGGGGGGATGCCCCGGGCTCCCCTCCTGGCTTCTGCAGGGGGAGAAGAAGGGGTTCGCAGGCAGTATTACAGAGCAGTAGGCTGCTGCTGTCACTCTTCAGGTTTAGGCAGAGTTGAATTATTTGGCTGCCTAAAAATATTTATCATTTCCAAGCCCCAACGCTGTGGGCATCACCCCGACCCACTGCCCTCACTGGCAGAGTGAAATCCAGCACTCGGCACTGGGAGACTCCACACGCACACGCTCACTGAGCTGGGCACAGAGGCTTTTACGCCAGCCGTCCTTGTACGCAGACGCCAGCTCAGCCAGAGACGTCTTCAGGGCTCTCAGGTCGGCATGGAGTGCTGTCCTGGGGCCGGAGCTCAGCAGACGTTAGACTCCTCCTGGCAAAAGCTGTGTCTGAGGTTGTGGTCTGGGCAGGGGAAGGCAGCGCCGTGCCCAGCAGTGTCAGCCGGGAGCCATACGGTGCCTGACCAGAGGCCGCCGAGGAGCCGCCCATGCCATGCACCGTGCTCTGCAGCAACGTGTGTGGTCGTGTTGCTGCGATTCACCCCCTGGTCTTCCTCCTTCTCTCTGCTCTGTGCTCTTCTTCCCCCCCTGAGCTGTTGTGAAGCTCCACATTCCTTTCCTCACAGTCATTTCCATTTTCCAGCCCTGGGCTTTGCTTCCACTCTCTTCTCAGCTTCCTTTGCTCAAATGACCAGTAACGAAACAATTAGGGATGCTCCCATCAGGCTTTAAAGTTGGTGTTGCAATGAGGCTGTGAGGGACAGAGGTGTTTTGTGCCTCTTGATTATTTGTCAGTGTCACTGGTCTGGTGGCACTTGGGAGGTTTTCGGTGAGGTTTAACCCCAATGTGTCCCTCCGAAAAGTAATTTGATTCTGCCGCCATCGCAGGTGTCACGTGGATGCTTATTTCACACGGGCACGATTTGATTAGGGCATTTGGGTGTTTGACACCAGCCCGCGTACGGGAAGCGCTCGAGGCGAGCCAGCGCTCAGCTTTGCTGCGGATTCCCCTCCGCTCCCGGACGCAGAGCAGGTTCAGGAGCTTTCCCAGACAGGGCTGGGATGAAAGCAAGTCTCCAAGGCTCCTCTGCCCCAGCCAAAGGGTGGGGTACTGCCCGCCGCAGGCCCGCAGCCGCACAGGGCGGGAGGCAGAGGCAGCCCAGCGGTGCCAGCTCACTGCGCCCCGGGCCGGGCCGCCCTCCTTGGCACAGCCTTCAAGGGCGCCGCAGCGGGAGGGTAACGAGAGTCCGGCCCGCAGGGCAAGGAGGGAGAGTCCTTCCAGGCAAACCGAAGGAATCAGGCAGGGTGGAGTGCTCGTTTGTCTGGAAAAGCCGATGCAGGGAAGCCCTGGAACGTGGGGATAACGTGATAATCCATCCCTGCAAGCAACAGCAAGGAAGGAGGAGCCCCTTGGCCCGAGCCCCCAGCCAGGCAGCCGGCCGGGCTTCACCCCGTGTGCTCGGCAGGGCAGGGAGAGCTCTCCTGCCGCGGAGGGGGGCTCAGTAGCTTTATTCGCCTGTTCTTAACAAGCAAAACGAAGCTGTTTCCTTTCTGCTCTTATTTTCTTTGCTGGTTTTCATTGGAATCTGGGCTGGTTTTGATATTGGTGCCTGGTGCTTGTTTGCCTGGCAAACTGCAAAGAGGAAAACTCTCATTAGAGAGATTCCAGGCCTGTGCTTTTGCGGCTGAGGGCTTGGAAACTTCTCATTCCCGCTCTGTGGTCCTCCAGGGAGACCTCCAGCCGGAGCAGGAGAGAGCAGGCTGGCTACTCGCGCTATCTCGAAGGTAAACCCGGAGTAGCATTAAGGCCTCTTTATCTTAAACATTTCCAGTCTCTTCCGACAGCTTTACAGGTGCTGTTTGCTTTTTCTCCTTCTGGTAGACGCCATCTCTAAGACAGAACGTCCCCCTCAAAGATGGAACGAGCCTGGAATCGGCTCCTCAGCCCACAGGGCAGCACCCGCGCGGCGATGCTGAGCAGCTGTCTGCCTGGCAGGGCTGTTCCACTTGGCAGCCAGACAAAGGACTCAGGAGTAGGAGGAAAACAAGGCTGGGAGGGAAAGTCGCTCCAGATAATACGGCATCTGGCCTGGGAGGAACCATCTGAAAGTGGGGAACAGGNGTTTCCCGCGGCGGGGAAGCAATCCAGAGCTTCCAGAAAAATTTTGAGGTGTGAGAAGAAAAGGCAACAGGGTAGACCTGGGGAATCTGTATTTCTTTTCAGGATTGGGTGTTTCTCATGCATTTTGGTGAGGACGGGGCAGTAAGCAGCAAATGTTGGTCAAAAAAGAGATCGCAGTGGAGGGACACCAAGGGTTGTCAGCCTTATCTCGGGAACAAAAAGAGCAGGAGGGAAACCTTGTACCATCAGCAGGAAGCAGTTGTAGGGAACAGAGACAGGAATGTATGGAGCTGTAGCGAGGCGATAAGAAGGGAGCACCAATGGAGCCAATAAAGATAAACCCCACGCTTTTCCCTCTGTGCCAGTGTCCCTGACAGCCCCGGGAGCGTGCAAGGTGTCCCTGGAGCAGGGCCTGGGGAAGGAGGTGTTCCGCACCAGGCTCATTACGATCCCGGTAAGAAAGGTACTCAGCTCTGTAAAGTATCTTTTAAAATGTTATTTGTTAGAGCTGACACTCACTTGCATCCACCACTCGTGCTCTTCCAAGAGGTTAAGCCTGCCTTCACTCAAGACCTAAAAAGCTTAATTTTCAGCTGCCCAGAGACTTTTCACTTCATTTTGGATGATCGTCTTAGTTTTAACACAAGGGAGCAGTTTGGAGACTAAATTAGTGCTCGGAGTTTGCAAATTAAATTAGTGCTTAGAAATTTGTAGTAGGTGCCTGTATGATTATTTTATGGATGATGATGGATCCCAAGAAATGTGGGGATAAGTATTTGAATATAAACTCCCTCCGGAATAAGGAACAAACTTTCCATCTCTTTCCCCTTGCTGCTGCATGGGTCTCTGCGGTGGGTAAAGGACAGTTAGAACATCCCCGAGTCGCTCAATTCATTAAACCTGGCAACAATTAATTACATTGAAATTAATGCACAAATGTAATGTTTTACACATGTCAAAGACATGCCAAGAAAAAAACAGGGTCTTGCTGTGCCATCTTTAATTCTTCTCATTGCTGATTTAATCCGAGATGATAAGAAACAAGACTAGTTTGTGCTCTCCCTTTGCAGGTCTCCACTGAGCGTTGCAGCACAGCCCTGCAGACACTGATGGCCATTTAGCTTTATTTCCAGATAAAAGGCGACAAACGAGTTTGTCTTAAAGCGTGGCCTAAGGCCCCCCGCTCTACTGGCAGAGCTGTCCTGACAACCAGCTGCCAGCGCCTTCCAACATCACCCTTTGCGTGTGTATTCCTTACACCCTTGCCAGCGGGGGTACGGCATCCAACCTCGCAGAGCTTTGGGAAGGGAAAACCTCTTTGAGACCAGTCAGAGCTTGGCTAAGCAGGGGCTGGAAGGCTTACTCTGTGGAAACACTGGCTGCTGAGTATTCCCAGTGGTTTGGGAGGAGCGGAGGTGAGAAAGTCAAACCAGGAGAGAGAAAATACCAAGGAGGGGGGGGAAGGGGGGGAAGAGGAGAGGGACAAGGTGACTATTCCAGGTCTTACACAACTGAGAAGAGGTAGCCACACCTGGAAAATATATCGTCTGCACTTGCAGATGACTGAAGAGACAGGAACCTCTTACTCTCCATCCTCTCTTGCTGAGAAACATAAGCACAGACACTTATTTTCAAGTTACCTCCTCATGTGGAGAAGACTTGAAAATGTCACATGTGTGATAAAATGGCTCTGCTGTGTTTCCTGCTCGATGACTTGGCCACTTGGTGATTAAGAGCTGCTTTTACTGTCAGTAAACAAGACTGTGCCATCGGTCTGCAGAGCAGGGACCTGCAGCTTGCTGCAAACAGCCTGGAGCACACACGCTGCTGGAACTGTTGTCGTTACGCTCGATGCAGGGGTTGCACGTGCAGAACCCAACTCTCAGTGGTGCAAGCCATGCTCATGACTTAAACCAAGTTTAAACTGCAGGCAGCCCCTCCGAGGGAGCTCGAATCTGTGGTCACCCTGCTAAACTGTCAGCCCAGGGCCCGAGCACAACAGTGGTTTTATTCTTGTGGCCACACCTGGTTCAAAACAACTGAGAATCCACAGAGCACATGGCAGACAGAAGAACTTGCAGGTACTTCCTATCCAAGCCAACTTCAGTGGTGCCTGCAAAAGAACAGAGGCAGCTAGCAGAGTCAGTTGAAGCTTCTATAGCGTCTGAGGCCGAGCAGTAAGGTTGTCGTTTGCCAGGGTCTCGTGCCACCGCTGCTACCTGTGCCCAGAGAACTGCAGAGCAGACAGAAAGTGCCGAGACGTGGTACTGCTGCCTTCCCGCTTACAGCACAACCAACCTGGCCCTACAAGCCTGACCATCTCATTAAGGCTGACCCTCAGAGTTTGCTCCAAAGCAAGCAGTGTCTTGTGCTGAAGAAAGGATAATCTGTCCAGGATTGTTTCTTTACCCCTCCCCCGGAATACTGTATATTTTGAAGTTGTCATTATAAAACCCAAGCAAAACACAGGGGATCTTGTTCTTCACAGTGTTGCTCTGAGCGCAGTTTTGTAGAGTTGGTGTAAAGCCGTGAAAAACGCGGCAAGCTCAGAACACTCCCATTTCGCACTCACTTGGTGTGACTGTAAACAACCACACAGCAGTGGAAAATCCCAGAGCAGCGTGCCCCTCGCCTGCAGGGCCTCGCTGGCCTTCCAGGAATCGACAGAAAGGCAGTTATTTACAAATCTGGATACAAATCTGGAAGCGAAGCTTTAGGGATGCAAAGTTCTCACTCACACAGTGCTGGATGTGAGGGCTTTACCAGTGCCATCTTTCAGGGCTCTAATAAGAATTACACAGTTAAAGCCCCAAGCACCAGTGTGAAAATGTTGTCACCGAGCGTGTAATTCCCTGCCTGGGGCTCTCGGGTCCCCTCACTAACAGACCGGAGCGTGGGTCAGTTGTCATATGGATTGTCTCTGCCACTCTGGGCTTCGCCACAGTAGCTGGAGTCACGCACTTGGGCTGGAGATAAAATACAAACCTGTAAAAAGATCACGTATTTCATCTGGTACCAGTCATAATTTTTAGATGTCTCTTTCCTGCAGTCGCTAGGGCATGAGCCGGGGGTGGGGGCGGGTGGGTGTTCAAAGGCTGGATCCCTTCTCCCGCTGTGCCTCAATTCCCCTTTATGCAGAGGAAATCACCTAATTGCTCCATGACTATTTCCATGTTTCTGCAATGGAGATGCTACCTGCCTCCTTCTGCAGAGCAGTCCACCGTTAAGAGATACTATGGGCCTAAATCCCTGTCACTTACAAAGAATTTGCCCCTGACTTCCACGGAGCGGGATCGGGCTCTCTGTGTTAGCTGTCACCAGCATTAGGAGCAGTATGTAGCCTTGGAGAGACATTAATTAGCATGTACAGTAAACCTACCAAGTACCTCACCCATCAAAGAATAGCTTCTGGTAAGATACACATGTGGGTCCTGTGGAGCTCAGGCTGAGCTGTGTACCGAAAGAGGGGTTGTCCAGGTCCTGGGCAGTTATATGTGTATAAATCTGGAGTAATTTAATGATTATGGAGGTGTGTTTGAGATTAATTGACAGAAGGAGCGAACCTGAGTATCTTGCAGTGAAAAGGATGAGTTCTAGAGTGGCAGACACAGGCTGGAAAGCTTCATGATTTAACCTGCAATTTTTTTTTTTTTTTTTTTTGGGGGGGGAGTTTTACCACTGCTTGCAGGCAGAGAATGAGTCAATTATCAACGAGATTCGTATTTATTTTTTAATCCCTCAGAAGCAATCTACATTAACCTTCAACCTTCAAGTGGAGGGAAACAGTGGTTTAGAAGGGAAAAAAAAGGCAGATTTTTCCTTGGTGGCGTCTAGGAAAAAAAAAATAAAATCTTTTATTCTAAAATTATCAACAGGTATTTTCCACGGAAATTTGCGGGGGGAGACGGGGAATAAATCAGAGGTGGGCGCCTGAGGTGGGGGGGGGAG
>VZSZ01011819.1:648276-665621 GCA_013398815.1 Ibidorhyncha struthersii | reverse complement strand
AAAATGGGCTCTCTCTTCCCTCCCTGTCTTCTGCCATTATCCTCACGCACCAGCTCTTCCTCTAGCTAGTGGTATTGCCAGCACCGTGGCCTAAGGCCAAGGGAGTTAGACAAAGCAGTCCTTGCAGTTGCACATATCGCATTCAGAGTGATATGACTGCAAATGGCCCCCTCCTTTCTGGAGCTTAATTCTGAGTTGAAGGAGGTTGCTTCTCTATTGTGCTTAAATTAAATGCCCCCCAGCCAGGAGTAGGAATCCTAGGTTTGCTTCCAAACCTGGGGTGAAGGACCCCCCCCTCCCCGCCCCGTCCTGCAGAGGAGAGGAAAACAGGAAATCTGTCCCTTTTGGCCTGAAATCAGCCCTGCAGAAGCCTCTCTGTATGAATGCTGAATATTTTGGTCTCGGCCGACGGAGGGCTCTGGGCAGCTGTGGATCTCACAGGGATTTTCCTCAGGGAGGTAGTGCTGCTTCCCTGCAGTGCAGGGTTTCTGGTGCAGGAGTATTTGGAAAGGCAGTGTCGACTCAGCTCCTGGAGCTGTGTCCTTGCTGCAGAGCTAACTCCTTTCAAGTTTAGGCTGAGAGTGGCCACTCTGCAAAACCATGTTTGAATGGCACTCAGTATGGGTGAGATGAAACAGTTGTGGTTGATGGGTGACTGTGCTCTCTTCTTGCACGGGAGCTTGTTGGGGCCTCAGAAGCCTGGGCTAAAGTCCCGAGGGGAGAGGAGCTGGTTGGGGGGAGGAAATATGGGGAGGAAGCCTCCGTGGGTTGTTGGTAGATCTGGGGATGACAGTGGGTGAGGAAAATGCAGCTGCTCCGCAAGTGACTCAGGATGCTGGAAGCATCCGGGTGGTGAGTCCTCTCTGCCTTACAGCAGGCTGAGGGAAGGAGAACGTGTTGTCACAGCAGAATTTGGTGCCTGTTCCTCTTCCCCGCTGCCCAGGTCAGTGGTGACACTTGACCCAGGGTGTCTGCAACCAGGCTTGCGGCGAATTACCAGTCACCTTTCTGGAGGGCTTGTGCTCTGGGACTTGGGTCCCTGCGTGTGGCACCCCAGGCTGTCAGTTCCAAACCGTCTGTGCTTAGGCAGACCTTTTTAATCTCCTGCACAAGCAGCTTCTCTGCCTGGTAAAAAGGCACTCTGCTAGGGGCTGCCATGCTGTGGCTCTACCTTCCCAGTCTCACCTGACTCTGCAGTGTCCCATGGGAACCTCTGCTACCCTTTCTAACAGCCATGTTTTGATTTGTTTGTATTCTTTTGCTTATCGTACTGAATCCTGTGAAGCACTGTTTTCTCCTCATCTGTCTTGTGTTTCGTATTGTTTAACTAGTTATCTGTAAGAGGGTGAGCTGCTGAGCTGAGGTGAAGTAGAGCATCTCCATTGACTTCAGTGGGACCAGAGAGATTTACACCAGATTTGAACTGGTCTGTAGTTTCTCTTTGCCCTTGTATCCATGTGTTTTCTGGCCCTGTGGATATTCCCCAGCATTCCTATTTTGCTCAGAGTTTGCACAGGTCAGAGATAAGTAGTTTTAAGAAACAGAAGCCAGGAGAAACAGCTTGGGATTTTCCTTTGGTTTTATTCTAATTCTTACAGAAATGTCAAGTTTCAAGACAAAACTCTCTTCCTGTAACAAAGCTTAAAAACTATTGTATGTAGGATCTGGAAAAACAAATTCCAGCAGATTGTAACAAGGGAAGGAGCTGGCTCTTGGCTCCACATGAACAAGTGGTGGCCTGTACAACAGGTACTGCTGTAGCTGAGGACGCACAAAGCTGTCAGTGCACCTGCCGCACCTCACAGCAACCAGAAGTTTCCCTAACTGGGGCTGTAGCTTGCAACTGGAGAGACCAATTTCATTCAGTACTGAGAAATGATACCAAGCACACTGGGCCATTCCTTATATTATTAAGACTGCAGTGCAGACTTACATAAGCAAATGCCTTGCTTGTTGCCCTTTACAGAGACAGCTTATGTTTGATATTGTTGTCCATATTGAGAGGTGGTTTTTGGAGTGGGAGTACTGGAAAGAATACTGTTTGTAGGCAGAGCAGGGAGCAAAGTGTTTGTGCCTCAGCAGAGGGGATAATTTCTAGGAAATATACTCCCTCCTCTGATTCAAACTGAAATTTGCTGGTTCCCTGATCTCTTGAAGTTCATGGGAAGTTAAAAATTACCTGAAAAGAAGCACGCTAAGCATGTTTCAGAATTAGCAGTTTTCAAGTGGACTTGTTCGGACATTCAAAACTGGCATTTTTGGCTTTGTCTACCTGGGTGTTTAGCTTCAGAGCAATGGTATGGTTTTCACAATCAGCGAAGCTCCTCATTGTCCCCACCCATCTCATGTTGGTTGAGTTGCAGAGTGGTTTTTGTTCATGCTAACTTGATTCCTTTTGGTTAAAAATCAACCAGTAGCTCTGCTCCAGTTGTGCACCACTAATGCTCCATCCCTTAGTGGGAACACAAGGGTCCAAACCAAAGATTGGACAGCTTTGAACCTTACCCATGATACAGACACTTAGTCTGGGGCACCAGACTAAAACCTAGCCTTAAGTTGTACCTACTCACCCCAACTACACGTGGTATATGTGTACCAAATGCTTTCATCTTTTGATCCTTTCCTGTTGTGCCAAATAACTTGCTAGTGTAGAAATAGCCTGTGGCTCAAGCTAGAAGACGGAATGGTGGGGAGTCCAAGTGTCTGTCTTTTGTTTTTCTGATTAAAAAAAAAAAAAAGGCAGGGGAGTAGGAAAAGGAGATGTAAAACATGACCATTATCCACACGGAAAGTTTAAATAGAAAGAGAGTACTAGAGGAAAGGCCCAGAGTGTGAGAGATCAAAAGAGCAAGGCCTCTGGCTGTTACGATAAAGAATGGCCTAGTTCTTGAGAACACATTTATGTGTGTGTGCACTGGATTTTTTTAAAAGGAAATAGTTTTATTCAAAGAAAGGTCTGTTTCTACCAAAAGGGCTGGTTAAGGGGGAAATAGTGGGTGAAAATACAACTTTCACAGGCAGTGCTATAAGGAATGTTTTGTGCGAATGAGAATGGGGTCCATTATTTTAATTAAAAAATTTATTGGAAGATTGGGGGAAATGGGGGCTGTCTGTTTTCGCTCTGGGTTGGCAACTCCTGTAGAGTTCAGTGTGTGGCTTGGCTGTGCAGCAGATCTACTTGTGTAGACGTGCATGTGGTGCATGGATGGCAAGGAGTTCTTGTTGAACTTAAGCCAAAGCGCATAAAGGGCTAAGGAATCAAATATTCTTGTAGTCAGCTAAACCAGTACAACTGTGATTCAGGCTGTGTTCAAATACTCGCTTCAGAAATGGCTGTTGAAGATGTTACCGCTCCCCTTGTGCTTGAAGGTGCCTCGCAATGTACGTTGGCAGAGCAGCTTACATGAACATGTCTCATGCGTTTTGTTGCAAAGTTGGCTGGTTTAGGACAGAAGAACTTCCATCCTCTCAGTTAAAATATTCCAGCCTGGTTGTCTCATACCACATGCTGTCAGGAATCCAACTGCCGTCATGTGAAGCAGATGAGGAACGTTCTCCAGTTGTGTGGCAGAGGCAGTAACCTCCAGCACTGGGCTCTATATAAAGAAGTGATGACTGCTAGCCACCGAAATGGCAACAGCCTGTATGTTGCAAACAGCCTCAGCTTGAAGAGCCTGTAAGCAGTGAGATTCCACAGACTATACCATGTACCTTGGATAAGCTCCAGGCTACAGGTATCTCTTCTTATATGCTGTCATGTTCATGTGTACAAAGAGGGTGTAAAATGGCAGGAGTTTACCTATGCAGTTTTACAGGACCTTACGAAGTACAGAGCAGTAGGGAAACATATATCCAGTGGGATTGGCTCTTGTCTTGTCTAAGTCAGTTCTACATGAGTAACTCGGTGAGTTGAGTAACTATTTCTGATTGTACTTTGCTGTTTGTGGGAGTAAAACAGGGTGGCAGTTGAGCCTTGTAGATGCCATGGCATCTGCTGGGAGCGGAGCAGGTGAGGGTACCGCAGCATTCCTGCTCCCGCTGCTTCCTAGCAGGGTGCACAGTAAGCTGCCTTGCCAGTTATTTTTCCAGCAAGCAGCAGCGACGGAATTAAGAATTAAAACTTAGACCAGCAAATTGGTATTGCTGCTCAGGCTTGGAGACAGTAGCAAAGGAGCTGAAGGGATCCTTACAAACCTATCAGAAATTAATGGGAAGATTCCTGGTAAGTGGGAGTTTGGGCAAACAAAGATTGATTCTAGATCCTTTGTCTGCCAGGGTGTTAATGTGGGCTCAGAGACACTACTGGAAGGAAGAGATTTTGACACAAAAGTCTCATTTGTGTTTGCTGTATTGTTAGACACCCCTCTTCAATTAAGAAAGATTAATATTGATTAACAAGAAAATCACTATATTTTTGTGGGGAAAAAATGCTTCTGGCAGTCTTCTGTTTGAATACAGAAATAAAAGACATTGTTGGCACAAGAATAAATGGGTACATAAAAGGTTTTGTGTACATTTAATTAGGAAAGTGGAGGGAGGAGAGTGTGTATATTAATTTAGGTTTTAAACAGCAGTAAGCACTAAGACAATTTGGGATGTGATACGGGGTGTCACTTAAATTCAGTACCAAGCACACTCCCTTTTCGATTCTGTCAGTTCTTAACTGTCTTGTCTCCATTGTCACTTCAACGTGAGAGAGCAAGCCTCAATTTAGATCCCCCTTCCTTTTTTTCTCTCTAGTGAATACCTAATCATCACACTGATTTTTTGACTGGGTATTGACTGTGAGACTTGCTGGCCTAATTTTTCATGCTAACTGCAACAGCAATAGCTGGTGATTTAAAAAAAAAATTTTTTTTTTTTAAATCTGAGATAGGATGTTGAGACATGCAGATGTATTTTGGGTTAATTGAGTAATAGTCCTCCAAGACCCAGGGCTTCTCCTTGAGATTAACATATGAAGTGATAGGTCAAAAAGCTCGAGGTCTGTTACCCTGTGAGATACTAATACCCCCACAATTAATTTCATTTTCGTGATTGCATCATCTTAAATTGAGGTGAAATCAAGGATTTTTCATTTTTTTTCCCCCTCCAGCTGAGTTTGACTGGCACAACTTGTGACATGGGTATATGGAGGCTGGTACCATGGCCAAGTCAAATCCTTTTCTTTGTTCTCTGGGCCTGCTGCTGCTGATAAAGTGGTCGGCGCATGGCATTATGTCTTATTACATTTTTGATGCAGACTGCAAAGAAACGGGTAAACTCACCATGGTTACCACGATCTGTCATTTGGCAGGGCATGCCGTACTCAGCAATGGCCTCTAGTGTCTGCAGCACAGCTCTGCATATGTCGTGGGTACAGTAGACAATACAGCACTCCTGGCTGCTGAAGCGACGCAAGTCCACTGATCTGACTGCTAATTCAAATCAGGAGCGATGCTCCAACTCAGCGGCAGGTTCTTACATAGTTGCCTGCTGAAAGTTGTTGTTTGTTTTTTTTCATTCAGTGTTGACTTGAATCACTGCTGGATTCAAGCTCCCATGCTGACACCAACTACTGTCCGCTGCAACGCGTGTGTTGCTGGCTTTCACATCTGTGAAACTTTCTTGGTGGGTCTCTGGATTCACTGCTTTGATTTGGCACATCCCATTTCTAGTAGGGTTTTCTTTCTTATCTAGACATACGCTGCTGCGTTAGTTCTACAGACCAAGCATGTGTCATTGCTTAAATCAACATGATCTGAAACAATCACTAAATTATCTGCACTATATTATCATGAACCGATATGGTGGTGGTAAATTGTTTTTTGTTTTGCATGGGCTGCAGCTAAGGATTCCTGAGCCTGGTCATAGGAGTCCTTGCCTTAATTCTGAACCGGTTTGGAGCTCCCAGGTCTTGTATGTGACTGCTTGCAATAACAGTTCAGGAACAAGTCTTTGCAGGATGGGTCTTTTTGTTTTATTGTACATGAGGAAAAAGCGCTTAAGTCTTTCTCTGCTTAATTGAGGTAATTAAACCTTCCTACCTTGCAGCACAAGGGGCTCATTAATGTTTTTGAAGCATTTTGAAGTCCTTGGAGGAAAGACGAGATTTGCTGTTGTGTCATGTTTGATAACTGTTGAAATTCAGTCATCTGGGCTTGAAATATGGACTGAGTTGTACATACAGAAATCTTGCAATTGTGCATGTATTTTGAGCTGATAATGTGAAGAACTAATTGAGAGACTAGCTGACAACTGTGATATTCCTTCACAATGCTGTACTCTATGTGTGTGTTGTTTAGTTTTTGGGGATTTCACTATGCTTTAGCAGAATGTGACAATCAGCTCCATGTGAAACCTTAGCGATGGAAATGCAGATTGTAATGCCATAAAATTTAGCAGCTTAGTTAACGACAAAGAGAAACCTTGTTTTTTTAGGGTGACCTAGTGACCAGCCCAATTTGCCTTTTTTAGCATTTCACACCCAGTTAACTAATAAAAATTAAGAACACCCTCTCTTCTTGTAACGAGGACAACACCACAGTGATATCCTGTGATTAATTCTGAAGTGGGAAGAGACTTCCCAACTGAGGACAAGAGTCTGTTCCACTATGTGCAACAGCACTTTTTACAGTGTAACTGCTGGCTCGCTCTTTTTGTAGTGAGGGGAAAACAGGAACGAAATCACCTGCAACTTTAAAACAAAGCTAGTGATTTACATAGTTCTGAGCCCCAGTGACTTTTAGCATCAGTTTAATTTAGATTTAAATGAAAGCTGGTAAATGAGATCTGTTCCTCATAGGAAAGACAGTTGGGAATTTTCAGCAAAGGAGTTTGTAAGGGGGGAGATTTTTTTCAGACAGCAGGCAGTCTGTGTCTGTGCCCACAGGCAAAGACAGCAGCATCAGTGGATGCAGGGGCACTTCAGCTGCAAGAATGAACAAGTTGAATGGTGTAATGCTCCCTTAGTCCTGAGTGTACAGTCCGTAACCAGCAAGTCTTCTAGCACTGTTGGGAAACGGGCAGCATAATTAAGCCCCCTAAGAAAAATCTAAAAGTCTCAAACCCAGATTCTTAACTGTTGAAGGTGAGGGGGAAGAAGTGTTTTGATTGCTCGTTTCTGGAGCAGCTTGTCAATGGTCACATTGGAGTCTGTTTCTGAACTCTTAGTTGACTCGAAACCCTGTAGATCTGAATATAATCTTTTACAACTTTACAATAAGTAACCATCACCCAAAGCGATGTTATTTTGCCTTTGCTTTACTTACATAAGACAGTTTGACTAGCTAAAAACATTTGATACCACACAAAGAGGAATAATGGTAGCACTCTTCACCTTCCATGTCATACATTGAGCAGCAGATCTGATGTACCTCAACTGGCTGTTCCCTAGGAATAGTTTGGGCATTGGCTGAAAATAGTATAGAGGGTAACTTGCATTGACCATGTGATGACACTTTGAGTTGCAGAATTACTTTCAGATAACTTGCACTGAAAAAGTAAAAATAGCACAGTACATTAGAGTCATCTATGTGGAATGTATATATGCAAAAATAGGGCTCCTTAATATTTACAGTTTGTCTAGGCAGAACAACCTGTCATGTTACACTCTGTTTCACTTTTAGGCAAACAATTTGCACTGATAATGTTGCAGGCTGTGCTATTTTCAAATGTACAGCAAATGTTAGAGAAGCATTAGTTTAACCATTCTCTTCCTAGCAAATAGTGTGACTCTGAAATGGCATTAGTGGGCTTAGGCAAAGGTGAGCACTCACAGCTTTAGAAAAAAGTGATCTAAAATGTGTCCTGGTATAACAGACTCATTAATCTTTAGATAATAACAGATTTTTTTTTTTCTTTTCTCTTTATAGCTGGGAGTGTTCACTCTCCCTCCACAAGTATGGCAACATCTGCGCAATATAGGCAACTTATAAATGATTACGGACCCCCATCTCTAGGCTATACGCAAGGGATGCAGGTACAGCTCCGCTGCTTGTTTCTCTTTAATCAGTTCACTGACCCTACTTTAGCATAGTAGCATGGATTGCGGCCTGTAATCTGAGGTGTTTCTCCCTCCCACCAAGATTTGAAATCAAACCCAAATGGCACACTGATTCATCACACATGTCTTGGGATCAAATTAGACTAAGCAGTGCTGAGTGAGATTGGTTACTAATTAACTGTTAGTCCCATCCCTTCTGAGTCACAGTGAAACACGTCTTGAGTTATGTTCTGATAGTAAAGGACTCTAACAAACATTAAAATTATTTGTTAAAAAATGAATATTCCTGTACTGTTTTTCTTTGGCAAATTTATACTCTAAAATTTAGTCTCATGAAGTCTGTGTCCTGTGGGCTACTTCAGGAATCTGGTGGTAAACTTTCTGTGAAATGTATTTGGCTTAATAGGATTTCCCTTATCATCTGGGCAGTTTTGTGTATATCTTTCTTACTTTCCCTGCCTACCTAACTTCTCCACAAAATACACACCTAAACATTGATAAAAGCAGAAATAGAGTTAAAACAGCAGTTCTGTTTGCTGTTCTTGCAGGACTGTTTTAACTTCTGTTTCACCTGAAGTCGCAATCTTGCAGCTGCATCCTCCCAGTTGATCCTGATTTTTGAAGGGCACGTAGCATTGTGTCCAACTGTAGCAGCAACTGCAAAAAGAAAATCCTGTTTATGTAATAAACCTGAAAATGTATTTTTTTAAAAAGTGGCTTCCAGGGCTATTTCTGGTCCTCCATGAATTTCCAGTTACTGTTTGTTGTAACTGTTTTGGTTTTAGCAGTATTTAATTGAGATTAATCTACTTTCAACTACAGGGTACCAGCAGCAGTCAAGTACCACAAAGCAAATATGCAGAACTTCTAGCTATCATAGAAGAATTAGGAAAAGAGATTAGACCCACATATGCTGGGAGTAAAAGTGCGATGGAGCGGCTAAAAAGAGGTAATTTTTAAATTTATTAAAAAAAAAATAGTGTCACATACACTTTGTGCATTGACTGCTTGTATACAGCTTCATGACAATGGTTTCCTTTGAAAGGAGACAGCTGTCTCGAGCTCATCATTAAACTAGGTGTATTCACAAGCAACTGAAACCTTGGGATACTCTATTGATGCTGTATTTGATAGATAAAACAGTGACCAAATGTTTCATGTGCACAAGGGGAGTTTCAGTTAATAATTAAAACCTTATTTTAGACCCCTTAAGGTGTCTGACCTTCGTCTAGGTTCCTGGTGACTCACTTGCCACTTCAATTCCCTTTTCTCCCCAGTCTCCAAAATACACAACCAAGCATTGTTTACTTTTTCTCATATGCATCCTCCGTCTACTTGACCCAAGAGTCTTTACTAAAGTGCATTTGGTCTAAAGAAATACTACATTGTGGTAATTCACAGTAAGGCTGGTGGAGAGAAGATCTGGAAAAA
The DNA here is from genome assembly GCA_013398815.1 of Ibidorhyncha struthersii. Taxonomy (NCBI): domain Eukaryota; kingdom Metazoa; phylum Chordata; class Aves; order Charadriiformes; family Charadriidae; genus Ibidorhyncha; species Ibidorhyncha struthersii. Next base: position 656,206 of record VZSZ01011819.1, on the reverse strand, counting down.
AAAAAAAGGTTGTCAGTGAAGGCTGTTCAGACTGAGATGTCGAACATACACCTTCTTCCTCCCTGTGGAGGTTGCGCTGCTGCGGTGCCATTACCTGTTGTCAAGTGGATGTCATTAAGAGCCCACTAGTAAGGGACATAGAAGCTTTTAGGTCTGGCTGATGAGGTCTCTCTAGCTTTGCTTTGTCAGCTAAAAGGGGTAATAAATGCCCTTTCCTTGCAGTGTAAAAGAAACCCCCGCATGCCCCATTGCTGACATCAGCTTGACATTGTCCTCTGCAGGGGACGTGCGAGGGATATTTCTGAAGGAGCAGTGGGACATTCCACCGCTCCCGCTCCTGAAATGACCCTGAAAGGCCACCGACCACAGTTGTGCTGGCAGTTCTGTCCTTTGCCAGGATAACGTAGTTACCTTTTCCTCCCTTTCCTTGGCCCTTGTGCTAAGTTCGGTTCACACATTCAACCCTGAGCGGGAATGTTACTGTAACAGACTAACTTCACCACCTTGCAAATCCCCCTTACATTTACCCAAGACTACAAAGCTTTATTTAAGGCTCAACCATTATGGGAGAGTAATATATCTGCCATGACATGCAATAAAATGACTAGTAGCTGTTCTGGGAAAGGATGCAATAAAGTCTGCTGATGAGTGGTAAGTGGAATCTGGCCCAGCTAAAATCAATGTTGCTGGAGTCTCTCTTTATTGCATTGCCTGAGTCAGTATTAATAGATCATGAATGGCAATAGGCTAATGGGGACAACTTGAGAGAGACCAGGAGAGATGCAGACGTTCTCTGAACTGAATGGTTCAGTTCGGTGAGGAGAAGTTGTTTTGCTGCTTCTTGCAGTGAGTATTTAGTTCGTTGGCTAATGTAGGTTTCAGATTCAATGCTGCCACTGTGATTTGCCAGTGTTGCAAAGAATCCTAAATAAATACTTTTTGCTGCCATCTTTTGGTCACAAACATACCTCTCTTTCCATTTTGGGAGCCGAATGGCTGCAGGAGCATGTGCAAATGTGAGAGCAAAAGTGACTGAGGGTAGCCATGTGACTGCAGCGTCCATGGCGGCGTGGAGGTTATTCCTGAATAAAGTCCCTGTCCCCAGCTCCACCTGCTCCTCAGCACAGAGGCTACTGACCTCTAAAATTGGCCAAATTCCCAGTGTTCTACATAATTCAGGGTAGTTCTGCTGCATAAACTGGGCGTCCTGCCACCAGATCCAGGTCTAATGCACTGCTTTGAGTACACATTTCTGCATCCCACAGCTGTGGGATGCGGCTTTACTTGTCTGTGCCAATTTAACCCTCTGCAAAGCCTTGCTCCCGTCAAGTCCCAAGGCAGTACTCCTTGGATGTAAAGGCTGTTGCTGTGATCTAGGCTAGCAGCCCTCTAGAGACAGAATCCATTGTCTACAAATAGAGATTAAACCTCATCTATTGCCTTATTGTTCTTTCTCCACCTTGTTAAGGAGCATGATTGAGCAGAGAAATCGCCTTCTATCTTGTCCTGTCAGTAAAATACAACCTTGTTTGTTGCAGAAAAATCTGTCCGTCTCTCATTTTAAAATCTATCTCAAGCTCTGTTCTTTCAGCAGCTCTGTGAACATGAATCTAGATTTAGTTCCAGGATTAAGAATCAAGGTCCAGATTGCTGGAACTCAAGGCAACAGGACTCGTCGTGAAAAATTCCACATTATGTCTATCAGATGAGAGTAGATATGGCAGCATGTAAAGTGGTGATGATTTACACTGGGAGCTGAGCCAGTGTTAGGAGGTAACTTTTTGCACACACCATAAAAATTTCTTCTTACTCTTACGAGAGACACAACTTGTGTTTAAGCAGTATTATGAAGGCTTGGATTTTGATGCATCCTCTCAGGAGAATTATCCCGAGGTATTAGACTTCAAGAGCTTGCTAAAGTGACTCCCCAAATAACTGTATTTTTTTCACTTCACTGTAGCAAAATAACTCACAGGTAGGTATGTTTTTTTTTTTTTTCTTTCTAGTTAAGTCTCTGATTTTAAATAGGCCCGCACTGCACATTAAGATGTACCTCTCACTGCAGACCTACACATCTTATCACGCTTTCATTTCTGGTTTAAGTCCCTTTTCAATTTATAATGCCAGGTTGGGAAAGCAAACTTGTTCAGCAGCAGCTGATGTCTGGGAAGCGAGGGATCTCTCCCTTTTCTGAGGCATGCTGTGGTAGCCTTGGCAACTCAGGCAGAAATACGTAAACGTTTCTCTGAACTGTCATTGCAAGTATGACCTGAATGAGATGATTTAAAATATGTCTAATTCTTTTGCAGGCATTATTCATGCTAGAGGATTAGTTCGGGAATGCCTGGCTGAGACGGAACGAAATGCAAGATCCTAGCCCACTAATTCAGTTGCGAGATTTTCCATCTCTTAATGAAGAAAAAGTAACACTTATTCCTTTTGACTCTTCAAACATTCAGACAGACTCCTTTATTTCAAATGTTTTACCTTTCTTGGTTTGCCCTTACAAAAATGTATAGTTAAGAATGAGAAAACAAGGGTTTTTCAACTTACTGAGGGTTTGCATTTTGTAAAGACGTTAAAACTCCCTAAAATGTTTCTAAAACATGAAAACTGAACTGCATGCAGAGGAATGCTCTTTCTCTCCCAGGCTATATTTCAGTTCTCTTCTTATCCAGCCACAGTCTCATTCTGTTTTTTTTTTTCCTTTGACTGTATTCACTTAACCCCAAACTGTCAATCCTTCAAAGTTTGACATAAGCTCTAAGGGTTTTTTTTTAATAAATGCAGAATAGCATGCTGTACCTAGTAGTCTGCTAAGTCACAAATTGTCATACAGCATAGACCCTGCTTAGAAATAACCTTCCCCTCCTCTTATTTTTCCTTTTTTGTTCCTTTTGCATAAACATTTGCATGACTGTTAGTGCTTTGAAGTCCATTTAAAGTGCATGAGTTATATGGGAAACAGGGAAACCTATTAAATAATAACAAGGTCCTGGAAAGCTAATTTTTACATTAAGGCTGGAGACTTCAGTTTAAAGTTTGCCAAAAAAAGAAAATTCTGGATAAATTACTAAAACTGTTATTTGCATCTTTGTATGTATTTATTACTTGACGTAATAAAGCTTATTTTCATTAACAATTTGTATTAAAGCTATGTAGAGTCACTTTAATCAGATTCATACTCCATCAACAAGAACTCGCAACAGATAAAGATTTAACCTTCGTGCAGGAGGCTCAAGTTCAAGAACAGATGAGAGAACGGGCCTGCAGATTGCTGGGCAGTTTCCATCCATGATACAGTCCGGATACAATCCATCTCTGTAAGAAGGCAGTATAGTTGCTAGTAGTCTCCATTGCTTTCAAAATACTGTTGAAGGTGAGAACTTGGTGGCAGCCGGTGAGGTTGCTGTCCAAAAATTAGAGAAGTTCTCGTTAAGCAATTAACAGTTCTTAACAGGATCAAAGTAGGAAAGTACAGTTCACTAGTGGCTCCAAAGTAACAGTAACAAAGGAAAAGCAGCTGCACATATTTGCATAAAATGGGAAACTGACAAAATAAGTGAAGATACCAAAATGCCCAAGCTTAACTGCAACATAGCATAAACGTAATAAATTACTCTAATTCACTATTGTACAATTAAATCTATATCCTAAGGAAGATGGGCTATCAAATACATATGGAGCTATGGATACTTGAAAAAAATAGAGTATTAAGAAGCAAAGTTAATTACTTCACAGCTTGGATGAGCTGAATTCTGTTGCCTTGGGAATTAGCTTCCAACACGTGGTGTTCTTTATCTGTAATGATCCAATTCTACCTTTGAGCTGGAAGAACATGACTGACCAGCCCTCACTTGCAGGAGGGCTTTCCCCCACAATGATCATCACCACTCCGAGTAAGATCTGTAAAGCGTCTGTTTAAATTTCATTCAGAATTGAATAGGACAGAGCATTTGTTCAGCCAACAGATTTGAAGGAGGCAAGCAGTGACTGGTGTCTCTTCTGTCATGTCTGTGTACCCCATCAGAACCAGTGTCTAAACCCGGTCACTGTTTATAACGGATCTGTGTCAGTAGAGGCATTCGTTGAGGAAGGATGGGAAGTTATAACTTTTTAGGGCTGTTCTCCACATGTATTGGAACTCCTATGAAGCACCATAAGGTATCATCTGGGCAGAAGGAGATCTATTGATTTTTTTTTTTTGTCTCCATTAACAATGGTGGAAAGTTTATAGTTCCTTTTTAACAAGGATTGGTTTATCATCTTCTGAACTTGGCAGAAAAACTGATTGCTAAATGTGATTAATGAGATGATGGCAGAAGTAGAAATACATGACTGCTTTTATGGCTTCGGTTTTACAGTAATAGCAGGTCACTACTCAGTATTTCAGTTGTGCTGATGAAGCCCTACATCATCTGTTAGTTTGAAAACTGTTTAGGTATAACAATAAATGTTTCCCTTACCCTAGGAGGGCAAGTCAGTTATTTTACATGTTTATTTCTTATCCAATTGTAGCATCTCTTTAAAATGCTTTTTCCTTTCTAGGTTTTCCTTTGCTCTTCTTTTTTTCTCCTGCTTCTTCTTCTCTGATGCTTTCTTCTCTTTAAAAACATCACTATCTTCACCTTTGTAGAAAAGGTCAACTTTCTCCTGCAGGATTTCTCTGGCGATCTTTCGATTCTGCTCCGCTGATCTTGTTTGATGACACTGAAGAAATACAATAGGATGTTTTTACTGGAACTTTAACCTGTTTATTCTTCTGTTTCCCTTTCAGTCTACATACTCCCACTACAGTACAGAAAATCTGCCCCCTCCCCGGCCAAGAGCATCCTCCTACCAAAACCTGCTGGGACTTTTGTATATTTTGGAGAGGCTGCCTAATAATTATAGGCAACTGTAAGTTGTCAGACTGGGTTTTGCATTAATCTTTAATTCTGCCAGCGAACAAGATTGCTCCCGTATTACCCTGGAGAGCTTCTTCCGAGTTTAACTTAACTGTGTCTTCCCTTTGTGATAAGGAAGCAAAGATTAATTTAAAAGTATTAATCCACAAGAAGTAGGTAAGAGCAATGCTTAGAAAGAATGCAAAGTGAGCATGAGCAACTTGTTAAGGAAGACATTGTAACTAACTTACAAGAGGGATAGGAATGTCACAGCTGCTAGCAAAAGAAAGGCAGCTAGAATGAAGATATGTTTTATTGAAAACTACAAAATCATGCTGCATGTCAAAGCCAGGAAGATCAGCTCTGACCCCGAGTTTATTTATCTACCAACAGCGAAAACTGCTTCTTGCTGAGATTCCTCACAATACATACAAACTTTTCCTCCATGACATTTGCACTGTGATAATGTTTTACTATGAAAGGAGACTTGGAGGATGTGATGCAATTTGTGAATTAATGAAATAAAATCTAATTACCTTCACTACAATCCCAGAGGGAATATGCTTCAAGACAACACAGTTGTTTGTCTTATTTGTGGCTTGACCTCCCGGGCCATCACCTCTTACAAACTGTTCTTTTAATTCTGCCTCAGTTAGTCCAAGGAGATCGAAAGAGTTCTTCTTTCCTGCTGCCTGAAGTAAGGGCACTCTGGGCAGAGAAAACTGCTGCTTCCTCAAAATCCATGGTCTCCATGACGGTGTTCGTACTTCTCTCAGTAAGAATGTAAAATGAAATAAACTTGGAACATTCATACAGAAACGAGGACACAGTTTCTCTGGAATGAAACCTGAAATAGAAGTGCGGAATGGAGTTTACCATTAGAATCCTTGTTTTAAGATGATCTAGTTTAGCTGCACAGCTTGAGCAATATTTTGATATTCAGATTTATTTTCAAGGATATTTGAACTGGTTTCTCAGGCCTTGAAATATTTACCATTCTGAGTGGAATTTCAGTTCTCATTGCAATTAGATTTCTTTAAATAGTCAAGATTATTATTTTGTTGTTGAAAGGGATCTGGAAAACAATAAATAAATTAGTACTCCTAACAACTCTTGGAAAATATTAAAGATATCTAAAAAAAGGAGAGGAAAGAGAAGATATTTCTGTCTTGTGGTCAGGCTTGTGCCATCTGACTGGGAAGCCTTTGCTGACACTCCACTGGTTGTGTCTTTCTGGCAACTGTACCTGCAATTCACATGTCGACACATGCTTGAACTACATTGAGGAGGAGGGGTGAGGGTGCGGGAATCCTCCTCAGAGGTTGCTTTGAACAGGGCTCTGAATTACTGCCACAAACCTCCTGGAAGAAGCAGCAAATGTACATAATGTAACTGGCCTAATAGCGTCTGGGCTTCCCATGTTCTCTGCCTTACAGTCATGGAGGTGGAGGGAAAACAAAATAATCAAAACAAAAAAAACCCGAACAAGACTATATGTAGAACTTTTCTGTCCCAAGGATATGGATATAACAAGTCAGATCTGGCAGAACAGAGCTTGAGTAGTTGAAACATGTCGGAATGCAAAGATGGATTTTTACCGGTAAGAATGAGGCACAACTGCTCAGTCAAAACAGCCGACTAACGGTACACAGCAGAACTCTGGTCTGTATACTTAAAGTTACAGACTGATTTATGATTTTGAGTTCTGAGAATCCTTTTTAATGACAGGTTAGTACAGGAAACAGTAATCCTTACCGAAACAGATTACATGATCTAAACTTGTCTTTTGACCTTGGTCTGTTACAGTAGTTTCTGAATTCTGAGGTCAGGCTCTAGTGTGCACAGGATTTGGTGAGTGGTCTAATACAGCACGTGTAGAAAACTCCATTTCAAATCAGAAATGTTCTCTATGTTGATCCTGTTAACAAGCTTGGCCGTCCTGCTCTACTCTCATAACTTTATATATAGTCTATATAGACGGAGGAAAAACAATCGAGGAGTAAGCAGACCGCCGGGTTTTCAACTACTACTTCACATGCTGATATTTAGCAGGTCAAGTTATTAGAAAAGGCAGAAAAGGACGCATGGATGCATTATCCTTACAGAGAATGAGGAATGTCAGGTTCTGCTGCTGTCCGAACTCTTCAACAAGGCATGAGGTAAGCAATTAAAACAATACATGCTGTTATGCTTGAAATATTTTATTTGATTCAAAAGAAAATACTTCAGCATGTGAAGAAGTGGCACTTAGCAATAAACATCCATAAAAGCTGAACATAGCTGTTGAAATGAAAATAATTTTTAAGAAAGCAAGTAAAGATGGCAGGTAAAGATGTCCACTTGGTGGCACTAGAAGGCAGTAACAGTTTTTTTTTTGCTGAGAAAAAAAAAAACCCATGCAGAAAAAATTAGCAGAACTACTACCTGGTCCTGAAGTGAGCCTTCGCTCACCAGCAGGTCACTGCCCGTTTAACGTAGCCGACCTGCCTGATCTCAATAGGTAAGTCAAGGTAAAAAAATCATGTTCACCGTAAGCTTATTTCTACTGCTTGATACTACAGCTACAAACCAAGACTAAACCGAGAACAAAGTAAAGTTTTATCGAGATTTCACTAAGCACGGGAAGTGTCCAAGAACCACATGCCTTACAATGCAAAATTAATGCTTTAATTCTTTTTAAAAAAAAAAAAAAAAAGGTTGTGCTCAGCAGATTTTCAAGCGCAGAAGAGCTGTGTCAGTAGAAACGCTAATCGCCCGGTTTTTAAAGTTACAGAAGCGACCAGCCGTTCCCAACGGGGACACCGGGCAGCCGGACGGACCGGCGGTGACAGTGCAGCGACACCCCGCGCTCCGGAGGGTTGCTTGAAGTGTGTTTTAAAAGCAGCCCGTTTTGCTGAAAATCTTACACGAACAACAGTATTTGTTGTCCCGTACGCCCGGGAGAGGCTCCAGCAGAGCCCGACGGCCGGTAACGGGGTGAGGGCAGCGGCCACCCGACACCCGCGGCTCAGCGCTCCCTGCGCCGCCGCCTCGGCCCTCCCAGG
>VZSZ01011819.1:607525-647104 GCA_013398815.1 Ibidorhyncha struthersii | reverse complement strand
GGAAGCCGGGAGACGGCGGCCTGGCGGCGGGAGGGGACGCGGGGACCGAGGCGCCCTGTCACCCCTTGGCGATCGGTGAGGAGCGGCAGCAATCGGATCTCGCTCAGGAAGGGATGCAGAACCGCGGTCTCCGGGTCTGTGCTGGCCCAGGTGTTTGCATCTAAATCAGCACGGATACTTAGGAATCAAAATACCTTGCAGCTTGTTTTTTTAATCCTCCTTTATGCAGGGACTTGGCCGTATAAGGACTGTTGTGTGCTATGGAAACAATAGATGACATCTTAGCTGTTCCTCAGCCCAGTTATAGCTCACTTAATATTTTTTTTTTTACTGAGAACAGACTTCTAATGAGGTTATGAAACGAGCCTGTGTCACAGCTAAGTCCCACCCATCTGCTGTGCTGCTGAGATAGGCCACCCATGATTTCATCCTGGGGAGACGGGGGTGCCTGACGTAGCCCCCACAATTGCCATCCAGCTGCTCCTGAGGCACTTGCAGCTTCTGCTTTATCTGTCAAGTTAGGTGCCTGATAAGCTTCAAGTTTTCCAAACTTCTGACCACTAGGAAAAGAAGAAAGGCTTTATTTTTACTTCTTTGATTTATCCCAAGAAGCTCTGCCAAAGGGATATGCGTATCTGTGATAACTTCCTTCCAATGATTATGTTTTCAGCTCTACCCAAAGGAGATAGCTTGAGTGAGTACCTGGAAAACATTTTACTGCTAAAGTAAAACAGGCTCCAGTAAAACAGGGAAAAATCAGACTGTTGTCCATCCGTCTCCTGGTAGAAATATTTTTTTATACTTTGGAAACTATTTGTTAAACGTATATCTCTATGCAATTACAAATAATGAAAAGTTAAATCTGGAAATGCCAGTAGCATGTCCTTGTAAGCCCTGTAAAGACAAATGGTTGTGCTTTGAAGGTGTTGTGCTTCTTTACAACAGGAGGGCTTTATTCTTAGTGTTATCACAGACTGCTAGGATGATATTACTTAATGTCTCTGTTCTCCATCCGTGAAATGATTGTAAGGTTTAGAATGTTAGAAGAACAGGGTGAATTCAGCAGGATGTAGAAGATGCTGAAATAAGCACTATAGAAGAACTAATTAATCAATGTATTTCAAGTGTTTTCTTAGTGAAAGTATGGAAACTGGAAGAATATTTTAGTCTCTCTACAGCCATTCTTGTAAACTGCTGCTTTGAGTGCTGTAAGACCATTGCACAAGTATTTTGTATTTATTTATTTATGATGCTTTCAGTTAACCAGCTGCTGTTTTTAACTGCTGTGGGATTCCTGTTTGACTACATTTTTTTTGTTAATTGGTAAGAAATGTAGTTCAAAACAATTTCAAAGCTTTTTGAATTAATGTTATATAATAATAAAACAAGCATTCTGTGAAAAAAAAAAAAAAAACTGAGCCAAATATAACACAAATGGCAGAACTGGTCAACCGGAGTCTAACTCAGTGGGTTTCAATGTTATTTTTGGGGTTGTGTGTTTATTCTGGTGAAGGTGCAGATCCCTGTTCAGCAGATTTAAATACTTTGATAATAGGCCCTTTCACAGAAGTCTCAAAAACTGTCTGTGGAGCCTTAGATTTAAAAAAACTGAACAAACAAACCCCAACAACACTGTTCTACCTGCCTGTCTGTGGGTTCAGACACCCTTTACAGCCCAGTCTAGATGTGTGATGCACAGCTAGGAAACCCTTTGACTCATAGCAGTCCCAGCAAGTACAAGGCAGATTAAATAGCACTTGTTTGCAAGCATGGCGCAGGACAAGGGAGAGAGGTTGGTTGTGGAATGCTAGCACTTTCTGGGGTGGTTTGGCTGAAACAACTGTGTCTCTAATCAAATGCTGTTTCTTAAAACAACAAAGTCAAGTGGGTTTTTAAAATGTGAGGGTGATGATTACTTCTTTATATTTTCAGGCCAATGTCATACTTGAGCCTAAGGTATGGAAAACTGTGATGTGGTGAATACTGTACAAGAAATCCCTTCACCTTCTGCAGACTCTGATGTCAGAAATACCCACAGCTCTGTCTGTAACTTGAATTGTAACAGGTAATGTGTTGAAGGAATTCCTATGTTAAAGAAGTTTCTCTGCCCTAGGTTTCCCCTAAGAGAATCTTAGTCAAAAATCCCCCTGAAAAATAACTTACTCTAATGGTACAGCAGCAAGGACAGCTTCAGCTGGGTGCCTCCAGAGAAGGAGGACCCAAACAGAAGAAATTCCTGGGCAATTATACCCTTGCAATCTATGCATCCATCCTTCATGTGCTCCTCATGCAGCTTGCATGTGCCCCTTGGTCCCATGGTAATTTATGGTCTGGGGTCGTCTTATTCCTCATAGGATTCTTTCTTTGTCTCCAGGTGGCTGTTAACTGTTCTTATCTTGTCGGATTGCGGCCTCTGCTGAGGGTAGTAGCTTCCTTATCTCCTGCTTTTTACTGGTCTCAGGGCCTTTTTTTGTGTAGCTAAGTAGAAGTTCAAACCAAGTTCAAGTTATGTAGGTGAAAGCTCGCAGCTTGCAGCCTAAGGGTTTGCAACTTTAGCTACCGATGCTAGGTGAGTTGTATATAAGTAGTAACACTAAGTGATTAACTCTACACAATTTATTTTATTTAAACTGAACCACTAATATTCCATGTTCCTTTACAATCCTCCGTTTGTTTTTATATGAGCATTCCTGCTAATATGTCAAGAACTCTTGAAGTCATACAAGGTGTTTGGCTATCACCCATAGTCTCATATACAATATTACTATAAGTAACAGGCATAACAGAATCAAAGCTAACAAGATCACTACTGGGTGGAGCATGTGATTTTAGATTCCTGTAGCTGTTGGTGACGACCCAGAAAGAGTTTCCCACCGTTGGTGTTCTCCATCCTTCTTCACTCTTTCCAAGACATGCTGTATCTCTTCTGTATCATGATGGACAGTGATTAGAGTGTTTTGTCCATTGTTTCAAACACATTTTAGCAATTGATACATGTCATTGTGCTGTAGCAGTTTCTTCACCAGTGTAAGATTCATTCCGAAAGGGGTAGGTAATAAATCTTATTAGCTAATGTATAATTGGATTGTAAGAATTGATGAGATGTAACAGGAGCTGAATAATTAAAGTCACATCCTATAATGTTAGTAAAGTTACAAACACAAATATTTGAGTGGTTACTTATATCTACAGTAGTGTTATCTACGAACAAGAGATTAACAGAACATTCTTATACAAATACATCCCTTTCCAATACACACCAGTAAAATTTCGGGGGGTTCATTAGGATGTATTTCAAAATAAAAGACATTTTGTTCAGTGTCAAGACAAATGTCTTTGGCTTTGAGGGTGTTACTCTCACAAATGAATCCCTGTTGTTCCCGTACAACCCATGGACCAACATTGACAGTTTGCCATTTGTTTCCGTTTTATTGGGCCCATACTCTGTTCTAATGGATAGAGTGATCTAGATAGGTTGTGATTCAATCCTAACGCTGTGATTGCATATTGTTAAGACAAAAGCTGTGGCCTTATTACTGATAGGTCTATAAGTGGAACTGAGTAGATACCACCACGATTGGAACTCTTTCTCAAATTCAGTTGCATTATCCCAGATTATTTTTTGGATTTCAGTGGGTAAGATACCCTCTTCACCTTCTCTTATCATTGCAGCTACTGTAGATTGTATCCACGGTTGTACTTGGATAGAACTCAAGAGCTAGTAAAACATTATTTTGGACTACCTCAAGAGCATTCACAATCAATTGGTGGTCCCTTTCATTAATTCTTTCCCACTGAGGCAATACATCAGACAAGAGCCATTGGTTAGTTCCCGATGTTAACAGAGAGGACTGTAATGGGTGTTCTAATTTGTTTAAATTGCTTGTTGTTGTGCTTAATTTATTCACAAGCACCTCAGCATCTATACTATTTAAGACTCCCAGCCCTGTTCCTAGGATACCAGTTACGTCTCTCTTTGCTGTCTTGGGGAGGCAAGAGTTCATCCACGTAACCAGGCTAACCATCTGGCATAGGATGTACTTAAGAATGGAGTTGGTTTGATCATAGACATAGTAATTTGCATCAGTAGTTCTACTTATTTAAGAGATCACGATGGATTGAATAACACTTGCTGTTCAGCTGTATTTTTGATAACATATGGTATAATTCCAGAAATTTGTGGGGTCAGCTCCTCTCTTATCAGTGGAGGTGTGGAAACTAGGCTCGTTGTGCTGGGCATGGGGACAGTGGTTGGTATCAAGTAAACTTTTTTCACAGGTTACGTTAATGTATATTCTATTTATTTGAAACCCAGTGTCCAGCCACATGCAGCAACTGGAGTTAAATGTTAAACAACAGCTGGGGGCATTGGGACAATGAAATTTGTTTTTCCTGGTTATCTCTATCAGAGTTAGATCATGAGCTGTATCTGTTTCACAGCAAAAAACAGGAGTTCTTTCATCAGGTTTTCTAGGAGTTTAAACACCTATCCCATAAACATCTACATGAACTATCTCTCCTTTAGTCTTACTAAGTTTATACTGCGCTGGGTCATCCATCGATTTTATACTTAGCCATGCCGTAGTGGTCATCGGGATCAGCAGCACCAAGAACAGTGAGATGTCCCACTTTGTTTTCACTGGTGTAAGGGTTCTTCAGAAGTCAGTCATTCATCAGCTGGCTGGCTATCCACCACTCGTTTGATGTGAGAATAGTGTGTCCAGTTTTCTTTTCCCAAAACTTTAACAGCAAAGTAAGAACGGAGTAAGCCAGGGTATGGCCCCTCCCATTTCGGTTCTAATTTGGATTTTTATGAAAATACTTTAATTAATGCTGTTGACAGATATTAGTTATTTAGCTTAAATAAGTAAGTTTTAATAAGAATAATTACTTTGCATAAATCACACCGTATTGTAACCCTGTTTGCTTAGCCTTACTTAGCATAAGTGGCTAGATTTGCTGAAGCCTTTAGGCCACAGTAGAGTCAGTTTTCTTCATAATTTTCTTAGCAGCTGGTACAGTGCTGTGTTTAGGCCTTTAGCATGAGGAAAATGTCCATAACACACTGGTGTTTTGCTCGGGTTTTTCCCTAAGTCTGGGACTTTTCAGTTTCCCATGTTCTGCCAGCAAGTGCAGGCACACAAGAAGCACAAACCAGAAGATAAGGAGGCTACAACCCTCAGCAGAGACTGCAAATCAACAAGATGAGAGCAGTCAGTGGCCTGCCTGCCTGGACACAGAAAAAGAATCCAATGAGGTGTTAGAAGACCCCAGACCAAAAATCACCATTGGACTAAAAGACGTGTGAAGAGCGCGTGAGTGACAGGTGTATAGATCAGAAGGGTATAATTGCTCAGGGATTTCTTTGTTCCGGGTCCCTCCCTTTTCAGAGGCACCCAGCCCAGGCTGACCTTGCTGCTGTTCCTTTCAATTAAGTGACTTATTTTTATAAAATCTGATACCTGAGAATGCTGCAGGAAACCAAGGGTTGAGCCTGAAGAAGGAGGGAGGGCGCCCGAGAGTGAGTGTGTGTGTGTGAGGAGTGGAAGGGGGCACCCATCAGCCCACTGAGTTGCCCGCTGCGAAGGGCCCTGGTCCTGGCAGTTAAAGACTCGGGTGGTGTGTGTGTGACTCCTTAAGTGGTGTGTGAATGCTCAGGCAGCGGCTTCTCCTTTAACAAACATTTTATCTCCAGGTTGTACGTCATGTACCTGTGTCTCAGGTGGTGTAGGTTGATACCACTGATCATATTTCCTTTTCTCTTCAAACCTTTGTTGCCTATACAAAACGTACTGGGCCAACCATTCATCTCCATGCCAGAGGCTCATCGTAGCCACAGTGTAAGTGCCTGATATAGCGAAGTGTCTCCCAAAGAGAATTTCTGCCAGTGGTAGTCCTATGGGTTATTGCGGAGTGTTTCAGACATCCCAGAGAACTAAGTTCAGTGCTTCTGACCATTTTAAACAAGTGTGTGTACATACCTTTGCTATCTTTTCTTTTAATATTCTGTTCATCCTTTCTACTTGTCCCGAAGACTGCAGGTGCTAGGGGGTATGTAGCTTGCTTTCTATTCCTAGCGATTTGTACAGTTGATTATATTTGCTGTGAAATGAGTGCGCCTGTCCAACTCAATTGACTCTGGAACCCCACGCCTTGGTATAATTTCCTTCAATAAAGCTTTTGCTCCTCCTTTTGTGTCAGCTTTTCTTGTTGGGAAGGCTTCCACCCAGCTTGACGGTTGATCTACTGTGACAAGCAAATGTTTGTATCCAGTGGCGGGTGGCGTATCTGCGTAATCTACTTGCAATCATTGAAAGCGAAAATAAGCCCACAGTCGCCCCCCTAACTCTGAGCTTGGCTTGAACTTTTCACAAGTTGGGCAGCTACTAGTAATTCTTTTTGCAGCAGCATAAATTCCTGGTGCTGTCCATACTTTCTGTACCTGATTAGCTACTGCCTCTGCTCCCCCATGACTTTTGTCGTGAAACTGTCTAGCCGCGGTAATTACATATTTCTTTGCTGGTATTCTGACCTCAGAATCTATGAAGAAGCAGATGGGCTTGATGAAAAGCTGTATTTATTGTTTGTACTCGTGAGCAGTAATATCTGTGCTGATTATGCTGTCTCTCTTGGAAAGCTACTGCGTTTTAATAGTACGTAGGATAAGAATGAAGCATGCTGTGGTTCTTTGACGTTTTCTTGAAAAACCTCGTCATTCTTATGATTGTATCAGGGTTTTGTTCAGCATGAGGGTCACAACATAAACTAAGTGTATAATTCTTTCATGGCTGCATAGCATATGTCGTATATTCTTTTGGCTGCTATGTTGGACAACTGGCACAATAAATAATTGAAATGTTTTTCCTCATGTTTCACTAGAAGTCCCTTATCCAATCCCAATGGAGTTTCTGGTTACTCAGGGAATACCAGGTCCTCGTTAACGCCTGGTTCTGTCGAGCTGCTTGCCTCCTTTACGCAAGATATCCAGAACATTGGAAATGCTGACTCAGAAATTGTGAAGAACTGCGAGGTATTTGATGTTAAGGTTTATTTTCTAAAAAAAAAAAAAAAAAAATTATGTTAATGTATCAGCTTTGCATTTTGGAAGACAGATCTAATGATATAGTTTAGCAGTAAGATCTATACATGTATGCATTTATTCTTCATGATGGGACCAATCCCTTTACAATGTATGAACTAATCATGGGTGGATTTTATTGCACTTTTATCTTAGCTTTTTACAATATCTTAGCTTTTTATCTTAGTGTTTTACAATACAGATGTGAATATTTTTTTTTCAAGTTACAGTACTTAAAGACTGCAAGTTTTTGAACTGAAAAATGTAAACCTTTAAAATCGTAGCACTTCACACTGGTCTGAAGTGATCCTGGAAATTAGAAGTTTTCTTTCTAAAAATGGCTCTGTTTTAGTTGAATTATTTATTGTTCCATTTGTAAAGATGCGTAGATAAGTTTGTTTCCAGATTTAAAACAACACAAAAATAATAATGTAGGTCCAATGAGCTAATTCTCTCAAATCCTTTTTTAATGTTGTTTTTGTCCTTTTTTATTTTAATTTTGTCATTATTTTTAGTCTCCATAAGGAACATCAGGTTTCCACACCATGGGCTTGTTCCTGCAGAATTTTTGAGCTTTCTGGCTATGGTCCATCAAACTGTCTCTTGACAGATGCTTAATTTGGTGCTTTTTAACAGCTCCAAGAAAAGAATATAGATGTCTGTGTCTAGGCACATGCGTTCCATGTCCCGTGTCCTATGCTTCAAGTATCAGGCTCCATAAACATTAGCATAAAATAGTTTTTAAAATTCAGATTTTACCACATTTTAGGAACCCTGTATATTTGATTTTTTTTAAATGATCTTTTTGTTTTCACTAAACAGTTATGCATCATGGCCTTTAGCTGGATTGTTGAAGGGAAGAGTTTCTTATTGAACTGAATGGTTCACTGGAAAATGGCCAATAATTTATTGAACTGGAATCAACCTTTCCAAAATTTGACTGTACTTTCCTGTCAGCTGTTTCTACTTTTAAGTAATTTGATTTTTTTAAAAATAGAATAACTTTCATCCCTTGTTAATTTTCTTGTTTGTTTTTGTTTTTGTTTTTTTTTTTTTAAAACCAAACTTAAATTGTAGAGATGCATTACCTTGCTGTCTGGAAGGACCATTTTCAAGTGAACGTGTCCATAGTGAATTGTTTCCATTGACTGACATGATAGGGGGCTGCATGTATTGTGGGGTGGGTAACCACAGTGCTGTTACTAAACTTTGTATTATGTCAACACCTAAGAATAAGATTGCAAAACTACTCTGTGGCTGGAATAAAAGGTAAGAGATGTAGTATGACTGTGCTTTAATTATTTTACTTTGTGATTTAATAGACAAGGTGGCTACAATTATTGAGGCTGGTAGAAAAACAATGTCAGGAACAAATAGTTGCCCAGCAAGAGCAGTTCCACCATCAAATCCAAGTAAGTAATGATTTGTTCATGTAGGTAGGTTAGACTGAATGTGTCTTTTCTCCCCCTGCCCCGCTCCAAACAATACAATATGGTCTCTGTCACTCCTATGTTTCTGTAAGTATATCAGACAGGCAGTTAATGGAAGAGGATGACTGGAATGCCGATTTACAGCATGCATATTTGAGACAGCCTTGGCTAATTAACAAAGTAACTGATAGGAACCATTTCAGAAGTAAAGGTTCTTGGATTATTTGTTTTCAATTGTTCTGTTTTCACAAACATTTGGTTCAGAATGCACACACGATAATTGGATTTTGTAGGTATAAGCTGTTTTTTATTAACTGTTAGACTGTCTCATTTCTAATTTTGAGACATCGTAGTTTTCTCTTCATTAGAAAATGTTGTGCAACTTGTCATTCCCTCGTCTAGACAGTGTAGGAACAGCATAGGAAAACATTCACTGTAATAGCTGAACACTTATTTCACCCTTCAGTTGAACAATGTCCTGATTCACATGTGAAGATTCACATTTTTGCTGAACCATATTTATCCATTAAAAGAGAATAAATGTACATGTATGTATAAGAGACAGTAATTCTATAATTACATAATGCTTAATATCTTCATCATTTTGGTTGCTGTTTTTCCCTTCCCTTTCCTGATGCCCTCTACACTAGTAGTAATCAACAGTTCCCGAACTGAATTAACAAGAGGTACTGTTCTTTTATCCTATCTCCTGTTTCTTGCTCCCTCCTCCCCCCCCAACTTTTTCCCCCCTCCCATCTCATTATTTTTGTCCCACCAGTGTTTCCTTACCCTTGTATTTCCTTCCTCTTTCTGTACTGGGTTGATTCACTTGTTGCTAATTGTAGTCTTGACTAATCCATTGTGTTGGCTTTGCTGGTTTTTGTCTTTATTAATAGGAAAGGCTACCTCTGGAAGAGTTGAGTTTGTGGTATCAGCAGGGACTCACTAACTGCATGAATTGCCACACTAAATATAAAATCAACTTACTTTCAGTTGTATGAGTGCGTCAGATAAAATAGATGGAGCTATTCCAAACTTAAAACTGTTATACCAGTGACCTAGTGAAAATACTGAAATACAGGCAACTCAAAACATTCTAATAAGAGTAATAAAAAGACAAAACTCTTATTTGGGATAGAAAAGCAAGATGCTGCACTAGCATTGACGTGACTCTGAGATAAGGCTTGCACTGTGCTGTGTTTAAAGACCAACTGTGCTTATAAAAATACATGTTCATCCATGTGAAAATATGGATCAGGAGACCTTGAGTTCCTTTTGGAATCAGTGGGGTCAGTCCTTGCCTTGTGTGACTGATACACTAGAAGGCAAGTGTGCTAATGACAAACCATCACCGCCTGTGGATCATCCTAAGATCAGACTTTATTGAAGAGGATTTAAAAAAAAGTTACCTACAATCCCAAAAATACTGAAATCTAGTCTTATTTTTCCCAGGTCTTGTCTTTTCTTGGAATTATTTGTGACTATGCAAAGAGAAGTAAAAGTGCTGCTTAATTGGAATAGTAGTCTTTCACTTTTCCTGCAAAAGATATTAATGACAAAGATTAAATGTCACCAGAGAATCTGATCAGTTTGTGTTTTTTTTTTCCCCACAATTCTCTTTCTTCCCTTTTGTTCTGCCTTCCCTACCTTCTTCGACAGAGTTGAATCACAGATTTAAAATGCAAATGATTGCTGCAGTCATGATTGAAATCATTAGCACAACAAAAACCTTTGTTATGACAGAAACTTCACCCCTGTTTGTTTTTGTGTGTTGTTTTTTTTTTTTTTTTTTTCATAGAAAGACTGAGCTGAAATTCGATTGTTAATTCTACTGGTAGTTAGTAAAACATGAGGCTTGGTTCTGACTAGCGTCACATGTAGGTTCCTCTAAAATTAAGTTTTATTTTTTATTTCTTACTTTCAAAGAACAAATGATTTTTGTTCAATTTGTGCATTCCACTTGCTATTTGTATGTGAGTAATGTACTGTAGTTCTGTGAAAAAACATTAACAGAGTTCCACATTCTTAAAATTATTACAAGTTCTTTCTTAATTTTTTTTTTCCCCTGAGGGAATTAATTTGAAATATGTTCTTGAAAACAATTATGTACTCTGGTCTTGTAATGTGTAGTAAGAGTTGTGTGCTCATGAGGAGTTCAATAATCTCAATATAACTCTGCAGAAGAGCTGACCACTGGCCGAAGGACACAGCCATGGGCACGAGCGTGAAGTCTTTTCATAGCCCTTGACAAAAGCATCGTTGTTTCTCAGAGCTGTTTCAGGATACCAGAGCACAACTGTAAAACTTTTAAAAAATATATTACTTGTCTAATATACTGAAATAACTCTTTGCAGACATTGTAGACTAAAGAATAAGTAACCTGTTAAATCTAGTGATCCACTTACAGGTTTGCTCCACTCCATCAGATACCAAAACTATCAAGATGTAGATCTTTGTATTATATGAAACATATAATAACCTATTATCTAAATCAGATATTTTGACATCATTTTATGCAAATAATCTTACAGAGGTACATTATTCCTATTAGCATAATAGAGTAATGGTTTATACTTTCATTAAAGCATCCTTGCAATCTTTAAAAATGTATATCCAAGTTCTAAATTCTTTTAGACCTAAATTTGGGAAAAGACTTTTGTCCACTTCTAATGACGTTCGTAGATAGTTCCTATTTCTTTAGCTGGCTGGTAGGTAACTATGGTTCTGAAGGCATGTAGTGAATACATGGATGCATGGAGGTTTTTTACGTTAATAAATGACTACTGAGACTGTAATTCACTGCATGGAATGAAGGATTGTTACCATGCACATTTTACTGTTATGCACAGTATGCGTATATCTACTTCATGCATGAGATGTCTACATGTTGAAAAATTTGAGTTATTTGAAATAAGTACTCAAATTCTCTCACTAATAACATGAATTGAAGATTCATCAAAATAGAAATGTGATTTGTGGCATGATCTCACGGGAATTTTGCCTTTTGTTTTCCCATAGCTGATTCAGGATGAGATAAGGCAGTTAGTGAAATTGCAGACCAGCAACTGGGGTGCCGGCAAGAGCAGAAGTTTGCCTGCCAAGCTTACAGACACTTTTTCATCACTAGAAAGGCAAATGGGGATGTGTTCTGAAATCTTTGAAGAACATGAGTGCATTGCCAATCAACTTGGATCTAATGAAGCAGAAAGTCAGCCAAACGCATCCGATCTGCATCAGGAATGTTTTGCAAATGATGCTTCAATGAACAGTGGGTATGGTACGCTTTCTGCCTCCGAACTGAACCTTAGCAAATCTAACGACATTAACAAGCGCACAGACTACATGGAGAAAACTTCACGAGGACAGGGTCATTCAGCAGTATTGCAGAGTGACGCAGTTGTAGCCAGTGTCCAAAATAAAAAAGAACTTCCCCCCCCCAAAATAGAGGAAAATTTTTCATCAGGAAGGAATGATATTTTAGTTTTTCCTGCTGATTTTGAACATAAAATTGATGAAGCTCAGGATGGAAAAAAACCCAGGTAAGAGATGAACTTCCCAAATATGTTAATTTATTATAGATAGTCCCCATTCAGTAAACAGCTGTTGGTAACTGGAAACATGTAAGAATTAAATGGAACCTCTTGATTTTAAAAAATACTACGCTTCTTGATAGATGAAGTTATTTTTTAGCCCAATGTGTCTGCATGATGCGTATTTGCATCTGCAGTGTTTATCTGTTGTACATAGGTTATGGGGGGAAAATATGAAAATCTACTGTCTACTACAGATTTTAGCTAAGATAGGGTTTGTATGTAGCGTTTATCTGTGCACCAGAATTTTAGGTGCTGATTACCAGTTTTCTACGACATATACCTTGCTGTTGTGCTCAACCAGTCTTTTTTGCTAGCTTGTATGCATGCATTACAGCAATAAATTGTATCAGACAACAGCCAAACATGGTTGGATTTTTCTGTTGTTTTTTTCTTTTTTTGTTGATCTTTGTTTTGCTGTGTTCAATAGGTGGGTGGATCTACCAAGAAATTTTTGAAAGACTGGCTAGCTAATTTGGCAATAATACCGACCAAGCACTGCTCTAGTTGCGCAGAACTTGACAATGTACTTTACTCTCCCTGTCAGACTAGGCTGTCATGGCAGTGGCTCCGTGTGGTCACGAGCGGTATCAGAGGCCTGGTGGGCAGCATGTTGCCTGTGAGTCCCTGATAGTAGTTTGCAGAGATAAAAAATTTCGCTCTGTTGGGAAAACAGAGAATTATGAAAACGAACTTGCATTTTGCTAGTAGATAATAAACCACTCAACCAGCTTTCTTTAGAGAATTTGGTTTGGAAATATATTATTGTAGCACATAAGGTAGATCATAACCTGATTGATACGTATGTTCTCTTCCTCCCTTCTGTTGGGATTTATTCCAGTATTTGATTCATGTTGCACAATTCCATGGCAGGGTAGCTGCGGTTCAGGGACTGCCAGGGAAACTTAGAGCTAGAGAAGCGCAATTCAAGAGTGTTTTTCAGTTTTAAAATCCTTTCTAAGACAACTTTTGAAATCACTTCTGTGATCTTTTTTTTGCTCCTTTTTATAAAAAAATACAAGTTTTTTTTCTTTGAAATTGCTTTCTGTTTTGTATTATGAACTCAGTTTGAAGGAAGAAGGGGTTCAAACCAAAGAGCAATAGTTCTATTAACCCAGACTGGTTTTGTGGTTGTTGTTTTTTAATTTTTAGTTGTAAATTACTTTCATTCTTTCCACTCTGTGTCCCAATCCGGGACAGTCTGTAGTTTTTCAAAGCGTTGCTTTTTAACAAAATGGGAAAATTGTTTCATATCTACCTCTAAGAATAATTTCAGGATGTCTCTATTTGTTTCTTTTTTTTTTCTGTTTCTTTCTATATCTTGTTTCAATCTTTCCTGTCCTTGAAGATTCTCTTCAGTTGGAAGGCATCCTTAGTTTGTCTTAGCTGACATCATCTTTACAACCAGGCTGATAACACAATAAGAAAAACCACTGCTTTTACATTCCATTACATTGTGGTTTTGATTAGTATCTACTTGAACAGACCAAAAAATAGTTGCCTGGCTAAAAATACAGAGCTCTTTGTTATGATTTTTTTTGTAGTAGGAAAGGCATCTTGATTATGAGTGCAGTTGATTAGCACCTTTCCTTTCAGTGATTTGTTTGTGGGGTTTTGTTGCTGTTGTTTTGTTTTACTTTTTTTAAAAAAGAGCCCTAAAACATTTCAGCATTCATTACTTCATATTGTTTCTCAAAAATGCACAAAGGCAGTGAAGTTTCAGTGCCTATGTTTCATCTTGAAGAAGAAATTGATTTCACGTCTCCACTGAAAAGGGCGTATGTACTTATGGTATATGTGTGTGTCTCTCACCGTCTAGTAAATCTTTAACATCATGGGCACAAAAGTTGAAACAAAACCCACCAAAAAGAATAAATGCTGAAGGAGTATGTGTGAACTCTATGCAAGAAAATGAGCAAGCAAAGATTATACCACTTCGGAATGTAAGTTTCTCTTTTTATTTTATGATGTTTTTCTAATTTTATTCTTGTCACTGTTTTTTTTTCAGTGTTATAGTATGTTCTGATTCAGTATGTGCTTTCATACTTAGCTTTAAGTGCTTGAGCAGTGGTATTCCCATTCATATGTTTAAAGTTTATGTGGGCAGAGTTTACTTCTTGGATCATTCTATACTTACATAGCTATTTTGGCTTATTTTATTCCTTGCCTAATTTTTGTCTTTTTTTACCTAAGTGGCACATGTTCTTCCCTTATAGAGATAATAGTCACATTCTCAGTTGAATCTTCAGGTCATGGTAATTTATTGTGCCCCGTGATTTGTAGAAGGAAACCTAGAGTCGAACCCTGTTACGGTGGCTGGCATGCGTAATTTCCATGACAAATTTTTGGAAGGATCTTTGATTTCAGCTGGTAATGTTGCTTTTAGTACACAGAACTCTTTGCATCTGGAGGCATTAAGCACTTTGTTCAGGACAGATAGTATTCTTCCAGATTGGGATTTTAAATTGCAGTGATTTTTTGGTTTAGTTTGGTTTGGCTTTTTTAGTGTTCTTAGCAGTCTCTTATACTAAAATCCAAAACATGTTTGTTTCTTTTAATTTTTATTTTTTTGTATTGTTTATGTAAGAATAATACGTTCTTTTATGCCTATGTATGTCTATGATTTGGCTAAATTGAACTACTCCAAGCACAGTCACAGCAGTGGTTACTAAAAGTAACAAACCCCACAACAGACATTTAGAAAATCTAATTGGCTCTTTAGAACCGTTTGTAGTAATGCCTATTCCTGTGACTGCTGAATCAGCGCAAAATACTTCTTTTGAGAAGAATTTGGGTTGTTCCCCCCATATTCTTGAGTTAATAATTGTTTATGCCCACAAATCTGATTATTTTGGGGAAGGAAGTTTAAGCACGTATAGCATTTCTGATACAATCATGTTGCATGACATCCTTTTGTATGAATAATTGTCATACATGTAACTGTGAAGTTTTAGAATTACTTTCAGTATATTGTCACAAACCTCTCTCCTTATGCTGTTTTTAAGGAAATAATTCCTGAAATCTGTGAATGACTCCACCTACAAAAGGACAGGAGAACTAGCAAATATGAATCACTTAATTCAAGGCAGGGTCTGCTTTCTTTCCTGTAGTCATTCTGAGGGTGATGCAGAGAGGGTAAGAGTAGCTGGTTAGACTTGCTGTCTCTAGTCTTCTATTGTCAGTGGAAACAAGATGTTACTCTAGGGGGTTATTTCAAACCAGAGTTAAATTTATCTGCTGTGGATTGTCTCTTTTCTCTCTCAGCTTTTGAAAATACCTTTATCTTTCTATTCCTTTGTAAGAATTCAGTTGATACCCCTTCATTTTCCTTTCTTCCTCCTTAGGCAAAGGAGAATACCTAAATAAAAACATTAAGAGGGACAAAATAGCCTTGAGGTGAGATGGTACTTCATGCAAAAACTTGAAAAGCTTTAGTTCTAAATTTTTTTTCTCATTTACTGTTGTTAACTCAATGGTTACTATCCTGTTGTAGTCCTCAGTTGTATGAGCTGTGTAAATTTGCAAAAGTAGCACGACTCTTAAGCTGCTGTAGTGGAATAAAAAGCCTTAAGCACAGTAGAAAAGAACAACGTGAGATGACCGTATTAAGGCTTACTTCGTTGCTCTCGTATCACTGTGTTATATCAATAACACTTCTTCCTTTGATTCAGGAAGAGGAGAATTGTAGCAAATCTTAAATTATGTGATTTCTTTTTTTTCCCCATGCGTTGGTCAAAGTTGTTTCTATAATGAGCTGGGAGGTTGCTTAGAAAGTTTGGAGTGCTGAGAAGGGTATGCAGTATCTTGTCTATCTGAGATGACAGACAGTGTTTACCTCTAGATTTGTGGTAGGTGGAGTCATAGCAGCTGAATATAAGAAATTCCAATTTTAAGATGAGGAAAGAGTAACACTGTATTAGAAAGTCATCCCTCTATACATTTGCACCTCTTAAGGAGCAAGAAAGATTAGACGAGTGTCCAAAATGTGTATTTTTATAGGAGTTAATCTCACAGATGCTCCACAAGTGGACAGGCACATAACTTAGAAAATATCACTATCTTTTAATTATGTAGCTTAGCTGAGTTCCCCTTTTGACTGTGATTACCCTAAATATAGATTGTATAGGTTTGGATCATGACGTATAATTAAATTTAATCTCTTTGCTTAAAAAGACTAGTAATATTTACATGCAATTTTTAAAAATTTTGCCCTTGACTTTTTTTCCCCTTGCCTTGTGATGTTCCTTAAATTTGTTTTTCCTTTGTAATTTTAGACAAACCTTACTGATGCTGCTTTGCCACCTTATACTTTTTACCTCAATCAACCAAATGAAAGTCCGAATTCCTTAGTGTCTGAAGCCTCAGGTATAGTTAATTTCTTGTACTTAAATTTCCTTTTCTTTTGAATTCTCATTTTTTAAAACTTAGTAGAATGCATCTCTAATAACTTTGGGGAGGTGAGGAGGGTTTGAGCACCGGCAAGCTGTTAAATTTTGATATAGCATAATTCTGCTTTTCTTGCTGTTGCGTTTGAAACTGATGGGAGCGCCTGTGTATCACTGCTGGCAGATGTAGGACATGCAGCTATTTTTTTTCTTCACATTTCTCAACATTTCAGAGCTGAGCTTCATGTTTAAAACTGTTTCAGAATGTAATTTCTATTAAAATCATGGTGGGGTATCAAATGATCTTTCAAACATTAGCATCATTGGTCTAGTAATCACAGAAGTGCATGGTAATAGAGACAGAACTCCTGTAAGTCAAGGGCAGGATTCAGTAATTGTGTGAATAGACAACAACAAAATAATGCAGTATGTAATGTGGGGATTCTTTAATTCGGGAGGGATGTTTGATTTTTTGTGTTTTGGTATGGTTTTGCTTTTGTTATTTTTGGGGGGGTGAGCAGTGGTTGGTGGTGTTGTTTTGTGGTTTTGGGGGTTTGTGTGTTTGGATTTTGCAGGGCGAGGGGGGGGGAGCTGTGTTTTTTTGTTTGTTTGTTTGTTTGTTTGTTTTTGTGAAAGCCAAACAACTAATTCACATATTTTGATCGTAACAGGGTGGATTCATGTCAGTAACAAACAGGGGCACAGAGATGCAGCCCTGCAAACTGTGTAGATTTATTGCTTCTTCACAACGCATTGAGAGAGGGAGACACATAAGAAACTGAAGTGGGATTGAGACTATCTGTTCCTCTTGTGCCATCCCTTTTAGTCCTGGTAGTCTGTCTTTTTGCATGCGGTAGAGTGCTGCTGAGTACCAAACTGAAGAGTTTGTAGTATCAAGTGGCTGTCTAGGATTATTCCTTGGGTAATACAAGTTTTAAGTGCTACTATTTCTACTGGAATCAGAAGAAATATAAAAGTTTGTGGTAAATGAGGATTTGTCCTTGAACACCAAAGAGTAAATCTGTTTTCACTGACTTACAGCTTTTGTTACTGATGCTGTGTGATGTAACACTGATTAAGTTGCTTGTGCCTTGCATTGAGATTTTTGTAGCTTCTGGTAATAAATGCTTTAGTGAGATTCTCAAGCAACAGATGCAAATAATTAATACAGCATTCTTGTTAGCTGACAAAGTAACATCCTACTAATGGATTTTGGGATTCCTGTTCTATAGCCCTGAGCTTGAAGTTTGTAATCTTTTTTTGTTTCATTGTTTCTTCTCATCAGGACTTTCGTACTGGAAATTAGATGAAAAGGAGATGTATCACTCTTTACCAGAGAATTTCAGAAGCGAGTTTGCTGATATTTTCTCCACAAAAGTATCACCAGATCAGGTAAACTTTGTACGTGTTTTAAAAGTTGTCTTACAGTTGCTTGTCATCTTTGTTTTTTCCTACAATGAAAAGAATCAGCTCTCTGGGAGCTAACTTTTCTGTGAGAACTCTTGTTAGCTCAGTAGCTCGTATTCTGTTCCTTCGTTATTCATTTACCCCAGCTAAAGTCACTTGGAGTTTATTGACCTTCTTTTATCACTTAAAAGAAATTGTGTGTATTGGAGACGAAAAGAGACTAACTAGTATATTGAAGATGTATGTGCCTCATTAAAGACCCTTTTTTAAATTGGGTGGATTGAATAAAGCTGCCTTCTGTTCTGAACTGATTTATTAGCTAAACTCACCCCACAACTTGTTTATCTATATTGGGGATGGAGGATTGTGTTCAGCCAAACTAATGTAGCACTTTTTCCTGTTGAAGTTGTCTTCTGCTGATGAAACGAAGCTATCATCATTGAAGGATATTTATCATAAAAGACAAAGGGAGAACAAGCAGCTGCCAGACCAGAATTTTATGCCTTCTTCCCAGTCAAGTCACCCACCAGAGGTAACATTAATTTCTTTACTTCTCATCTCAGTTTGAAGATATGATCGGTTACAGACTGGTTTCACATTAATTGGCCCCTGCTGCCACCTCCAGTTTTATGCTGGAACAGCAATTTGTGCAGCCGTGTAATGAACCAGATTGGGAAGGGATCCAGCTGAAAAGAACCTCTAAGAATACCTTGGGTGAACGGCACCTTTGCTGCACAACCTTGAGGATGGCGCAGGGACAAATCTGCTTACGCCGAGGCTGCAGCTAATGAAATGCACGTGGAACTGCAGTCACAGAAGCAGGGTTTTCTTATTACTTCCCGCAAGACAAGTTCATTCCACTCGTGAAACAGAAGAGGGACAGGTTATGGAAATATTCTTTATCGTATCTGTTTCTCTTTACAGCTTTCAGTCTTGTTCAAAATCCAGTAATGATGGCTGCTGTGTGACTGTCTTGTTCATATAATTCATGAAGTGATTTTCATAACTGTACAAAGTTATTGTTTCAACCTACAAGCAGACATCATAGTCCTTCTATTTACCTAAATGAAATTTCAAAGGTTTTCTAGACAGCTACGGATGTTAGATATGTATTTATTCTTAATGGAAACTTAGAAACTCAAGTTGCAAATGTTGGGAATATGTATCATATCTAAGCTGTTACAGGTCCCTTCATCTTGCTTGTCACTACCAAATGGTTGTAGTAATATTCAATATAATTCCTGCAATATATTGTGGATTACTAATATCTTCAGATAAACTCCATTTACAAGAACAAAAGTTAAATCACAAATTTTTTAGCCTTATAACTTATTCCCTAGATCTTGACGTTGGACCCAACCCTGCATATGAAACCAGGTCAGCAGAACATAGGACACTGTTTTTTCAATATTCCTGAAGAGACAACTCCTTTTTCTCCAGACTCTATGGCGGAGCCCGGATTTTCAAGTCATTGTGACACAGACTCTTTTTCACAGACAAGTAATTTGTCTCAGTTAAATGATTCTCCAAAATATCCTGCCAACAGCAGAGCTGTGCATTTGGACCTCTGGAGAAATCACCCATTCCAAAATGAAAACAAGACCAGCTGTCCCTTTCCAATGGCATGTACGGATGCTAATAATGATAATTTAGTCAACGCTGAGGAGGAAGAAACACTGACTCTAACTCCATCTTCTATTACTCAGTGTGCTGACAACAGTTTGCCAGAATATAGTCTTTCAGTGACATCTGTTGAAGATCCTGTGATAATGTCAAAGTAAGTAATTTTTTTTTTCTTTTTTAAAAGTCGTAGAGTTGGTACTTTCATGAAAGAAGTGAAACTTAATAAAACTAGCAAAACAAACAGTATGTGAGTTCTTTTTGCTTAGGACATAGCTGGATAGTGCTGCTTTTTTTTTCTTTCCTTTTTTCTTTTTTTTTTTTTTCTCCCCTGAAGTACAGATGGCGTATAAATAGAACGGTTGTTTTCCACTTCTTGCAATTGTCTGTCCTTGGACCATACTATTTAATCTTCTTTACGCCATACTATTTAATCTAAGGTAGAGTATTTATGTTCTGTCTTACTTGGATGTCAAAGCCTTAACTAAAAGGCAAAACAATTTTCTACGTTTTAATGCTTTGTTTATTTCTTTTTATATGGTAGAATAAAGATGCATACTTCTTTCATAGACTGTATGAGGGAATTAATTTAGGCAGCAAATATCAAAGTTCTGTGGGGGTTGTTTTCCTATTTGGAGTCAAATGGTGGGAGAAGCACAGAGTTACTGCACTTCGGAAAAATAAACATCCCCCATTTTCTATTGAAGCTCTCATGATTTGCACATGGACAAACAGGCATGGTATATATTCCAAGTGTGAGGGCTTTTGTGGGGGTCACGGTTTCAAGATAGTTCAGTTTGAGGTTTCCTGTTTTAATTCTACATGCATAGTTTCTAGTGCATAGCAAAGGAGAGAAAAGAGAGTATATATTATTTCTATATATTGTTATTTATGTGCTATATATTGTTATTTATATGCTAAGTTCATTATGTGTGAGTGAATACAGCAATGTATGTTCATGTGGATAGCTGGAATTTTTTTTGTTTTTAATTTTGAAAATAGGATTAGGCAGAACTTGAGGGAAAAACATGCTCGACACATAGCTGATCTACGAGCTTACTATGACTCTGAGATACATAGCTTAAAACAGCAGCTAGAGGCAAGCCATAAAAATGCTTCATCTGAAGACCTGAAGAAAATCAATCAAAATCTTGCTGACAGGTACTGTTTGTCCTTACTTGTCCTCTTCCTCTGTTACATGGTATTTTTTCCACTTGAAAAACTGAGTATGCTTGTTTAGAATATCTTGAAAAGTGTATGCCACTCTTCAATTCTGAAGATTTCATGCATCTGTTATACTAAAATTTTCCTATTAAATATAAATTTTGCGTTATTTAATGCAGCTGTTAAGATCAGTTTAAAATTATTGTTAGGCAGCAAGTGTGATGTTTGGACCAGAGGTCTTGTTTGACCTGGTTTTTGCTGATGCCAGTGTAAGTTTTGCTTGAGAAAGGATGGCAGGCTGAGGTAGTCCTTATCAATTTGTAGTGGAACTATCTATGTTGTAAGATAGTGCTCACCTGTCATGCTGGTGAACATCATCCCTCTTTACCTTTCATGTCAAAGCTACAGATGATACAGGACCAATCTTGAATTCATTGGTAGCTTTATAAAGCCAATTTGCCAGTCAGTGCTCTTTGACCAGATATTACTACTGGAATCTGTGTGCCTCACCTATATGTTCCATTACATACAGCTTGAATGTTTGCTATGTATAGAAGTTCGTTGTGATTTTTATCATTATTGCCAGTCAAAATACACATTGTAAATTTAGACAGCTAAGATACTTTACAAGAATTATGCCCTTCAGAATAATTGAAAAAGTGCGTGGGTAGTTGGGGCTCTTTTGTACTTATCTTCCAGCACTAGTGTGTTCTAACTATTAAAAGTGACTTCTGAGCAGTCAGTTATTGAGTTAAAGTAGCTTGTGATATGATTTCAGTCATTAATTATCACACAGCATCATCAATTAGCTGAAGTGGAACTCTGCTCTGGTGCATCTCAGCTGCTTTTGGTTCTGCAGCTCTTATGCTCTGAGCCATCTGGAGTCTCTGCACGTGTTCCCAGTTTGCGGCGTGCCTGCCAGCAGCACCACCACAGCCCTTCCGAGCAGAGACGCCGGGTGCTTGCTGCAATGGCCAAAGACTATGGGAGGAGGCCGCAGGCTGGGCACCAAAATTTGTGGGGATGCTTGAGGAAGGAAAGAAGGTTATAAAGTGTAGATTTCTTATTTGAAAACTTCCAGAGATTTTTGTAATCTCTATCTTCTAAATAGGTGTGACCAATTAGATGCAGCTCTGAATGAAGCAAATGCTCGCATAAAAGCCCTTGAAAATAAGAATAATATGCTAGAAAAGCAAGTGGTAAGTATATGTTCTTAATTCCAGTTGCTTTTTAACTGAAAGGGCAAGAGAATCCACCTGTTCATTATTAAGTTGATCTGTGTTTCCATATCATAGAATCACAGAATGGTTTAGGTTGGAAGGGACCTTAAAGATCATCTAGTTCCAAACCCTCCCACTAGACCAGGTTGCTCCAAGTCCTGTTCAACCCGGCCTTGAACACCTCCAGGGATGGGGCCTCCACAACTTCCTTGGGCAACCTCTTCCAGTGCCTCACCATCCTCATAGTGAAATTTCTTTTCCTAATATCTAATCTAAATCTCCCCTCTTTCAGTTTGAAGCCATTACCCCTTGTCTGATCACTACACGCCCTTGTAAAAAGTCCCTCTCCAGCCTTTTTATAGGCCCCCTTCAGATACTGGAAGGCCACTGTAAGGTCTCCCTGGAGTCTTCTCTTCTCCATGCTGAACAACCCCAACTCTCTCAGCCTGTCCTCACAGGAGAGGTGCTCCAGCCCTCTGGTCACCTTTGTGGCCCTCCTCTGGACTCGCTCCAACAGGTCCATGTCCTTCTTATGTTGGGGGCTCCAGAGCTGGACGCAGTATTCCAGGTGGAGTCTCACAAGAGTGGAGTGGAGGGGCAGAACGCCCTCCCTCACCCGGCTGGCCATGCTTCTTTTGATGCAGCCCAGGATGCGGTTGGCCTTCTGGGCTGCGAGCGCACATTGCTAGCTCATGTTGAGTTTCTCATCCACCAACACCCCCAAGTCCTTCTCCTCAGGGCTGCTCTCAATCCATTCTCCGCCCAGCCTGTATTTGTGCATGGGATTGCCCCGGCCAACATGCAGGACCTTGCACTTGGCCTTGTTGAACTTCATGAGGTTTGCACAGGCCCTCCTCTCAAGCCCGTCCAGGCCCATCTGAATGGCATCCCTCCCCTCATGCATGTTGACCGCTCCATAGCTTGGTGTCATGGGCAAACTTGCTGAGGATGCACTCCATCCCAACATCCATGTCACCAAGAAAGATGTTAAACAGCACTGGTCCCAGTACCGACCCCTGAGGAACACCACTTGTCACTGCTCTCCACTTAGATATGGAGCCATTGATCACAACTCTTTGAGTGCGACCGTCCAGCCAGTTCCTTATCCACTGAGTGGTCCATTGGTCAAATCCATGTCTCTCCAATTTAGAGACCAGGATGTCATGCGGAATGGTGCCAAATGCTTTGCAAAAGTCCAGGTAGATGACTGTTGTGGTTTAGGCCAAACTGGCCATTGGGCGAGCGACAGATGCTTTCCCCTACCCCTCTTCAAAGAGAGAGGCAGAGGAGGGAAAAAAGGACTTATGAGTTTAGAAGGAACTAAACTACTTTAATGAAATATTAATAATAAAATAAAAATAAAATAATGAAATATATACAAAACCATATCAAGCTCCCAGGATGACAGTCATGTCACCGGCTGCCACTGGGGAAGTCCCAGACTGGACTCAGTGACGGACGGGAACTGGATTCTGGATCTGAATTCAGGATTGGGATCTAAGGCAGATGAACAGAGTCCTCCTCAGTTATTGGCCATTGAAGAAAGAAGGCCGACCCTTTGATCCCTCAGCTTTTCTACTAAGCATGAGGCAGATGGGATGGAATACCCTGTTGGTCAGTTTTGGGTCACTTGTCCTGTCCACTCCTCCCTGCAGGTGGGGCCCCTCTATGCTTTCCACTTCCGACCCTCCAACGGGGCAAGTACCAAACTTATCTGCCCTTGGGTGTTATAGCGATAAGTATAAGCAAGAGCCTCTCTGCACACTGTGCCTGGGCATCACCTATAAACACAGGTCTTACCACTCTGAGAGTGAACAGTCTCTGCAAAATATGCTGTTAATTTCAGTATTTAGAAGAGGCACAGCTAAGAAGCAGAGTTACTGAACAAAATTGATCCTGTTTTACCTCAAACCAGGACAATGACATCTGTTGATCTTCCCTTATCCGCTGATGCTGTAACACCATCATAGAAGGCCACCAAATTTGTCAGGCACGATTTGCCCTTGGTGAAGCATTGTTGGCTGTCACCGATCACCTCCTTATTTACCATGTTCCTTAGCAGAGGTTCCAGGAGGATCTTCTCCATGATCTTGCCGGACACAGAGGTGAGACTGACTGGCCTGTAGTTCCCCAGATCCTCTTTTTTACCTTTTTTAAAAATGGGGGTTATGTTTCCCCTTTTCAGTCAGTGGGAACTTCTCCAGGCTGCCACGACTTCTCAAATGTGATGGATAGCGGCTTGGCAACTTCATTCACCAGTTCCCTCAGGACCCGTGGATGAATCTCATCAGGTCCCATGGATTTGTGCACCTTCAGGTTCCTCAGATGGTCTCGCACCTGGTTTTCTCCTGCAGTGGGCGGTACCCCATTCTACCTACCTGCCTTTGCTTTCTGCAACTTGGGCGCTGTGGTTAGAGCCCTTCCCAGTGAAGACTGAGGCAAAGAAGTCATTGAGTATCTCAGCCTTCTCCATGTCCTGGGTGACCAGGTCTCCTGTTTCCTTCCTGAGTGGGCCCACATTTTCCCTAGTCTTCCTTTTGTCATGGATACAGAAGACCTTGTTGCCCCTAACACCCCTGGCCAGATTTACCTCTATCTGGGCTATAGCTTTCCTAACCCAATCCCTGCCTGCTCGGACAATTTCTCTGTATACCTCCCAGGCTACCTGTCCTTGTGTCCACCCTCTGTAGGCTTCCTTTTTCTGTTTGAGATTATCCAGGAGCTCCTTGTTCATCCACGCGGGCCTCCTGGTGTTTTTGCCTGACTTTGTCTCTTTCTTTATTTTCAACATTTCTGCTTAATATATGACATCAGCCAATATGCTACAGCGGTGACTTTCCTAGCTGAGTTCCTTAAGAGTCTGTACTTGAATCATCATCGCTTTTGCTTATGAACATCCTTTCCAGGTTATCAGAGATCAAACAAAGTTTGAGAGTGAAATATTGTGATGTGTTTATGATGTCTCTATTTTTTTGTTTATTTGATTTTCGTTTAGTTCCTTCCTCTTTGATTTCGTATTAGAGCTGTGATAAAAGCAAATCTCGTGCACCAGGGCACAAATATTCTTAGTATATTTAGACAGTCTTTCTGGCGAGGTCAGACCAGTTTGCTTATGACTGCATGGCTGCATTTATTGGTCAAACAACAGGACACTTTCGTGAAAGTTAGACACCTGGAGAGATTAATTCATTCCACCTTTTTTAGACATTTTTCTGTGCTGGGAAGCAAGACAATCAGCTGGGATTAGAGGCCTAACCTCTAAATATTTTAAGTCCTATAAAATAAATACAACTTTTGGGGTTTTAGTCTCCATTTTCATTCTTTATACATCACAGAAATGAGCAATAATCTTGTTTAGTTTGTGTACAGATGTACTCTTGTTTTCTATTTAGATGATTTTTAGATTATGCGTCGTACTGAAATAAAAAATCTGCTAGCTAAGCATTATAGTGAATGGGCTTTTTTCTCCTACAGGCAGATTGGAGAGAACGCTTTTGTGCAGTCAGTAATACTTCCAAAGTTTTGCAAGAACGTGTTGAAGAAATGCGCACAAATAACAAAGAGAAGGATAACAGTATCAGTCGACTAAAATCGAGGCTTAAAGATCTAGAGGAAGCATTTGAAAAGGCTTACAAGTTATCTGATAATAAAAATACGAGGCTAAAGGAAGAAAACAAAATGTTCCAAAATGTAAGTAAGAAAATGGGCAATGGTGCTTACAGTTGCACAGCATGTTATGAACACAGTAAGTCCTGAGTTTTGGTAAACTACTTAAAGTTTACCATTGTAAAGTCTTAATGCACATCAAAGAGAACAGACATTATTCAGCTGACTACTTATTAGGGTAGGTGTTAAGTGACACTATGGACCTAGTATATACTAATATATACCTGATATTTAAAACCAGGTATTTAATGCAGCAAGTGTGTAGTTGATGTGATAACACTTGTCATAGTCCATCTCAGGTATTTAATTACTTTAAGCGCTATTAGTTCATTTTATTTTTAGAGGTATTATAGGAAATTATTTTGGAACAAGTTATTTTTTTCCTCTCAAGCTTAGTGGGAATGGACTGAATTTCTTTCCTAAGTCATCACAACTTGCTAAAACTGGCATTTTATGTATGATTTCAGACTGAATCAAAAGAGTTATTCCTCTGATTCTTCAGTAATAGCTTCATGGAATGTTTAAGTAGATTTGTTTTAGCAAAGTGGGCATTAGCAGGAAAAACTACTTCATGCTTTAACTCCTTTTTACAATTAAAATTTCAAAACACAAAGTCAGCTTTAAAAAATCAGTGAGGAATTTTACTGGTTTGTTCTGGTCCTTCACTTTCTTTAGAGATAAATAATTTGAAAATTAGGAATATGTTTAAGTATCTCTGTTTCCTTGAATTGGAAAATGCTAGAACTTAACAAATAATATTAAAGTACACTCTGTATCCCTTGAAGTGCTTCTGCCTGTGTTAGACAAGCAGTTTAGATGATTTTACAGTAGTCAACAAAACTGTTAATTGTATATAGTCTCAGTGTGAGTTTGTGTGTTCTTTTTTTTGTTTTGTTTTGCTTTAGCTTTTAGGGGAATACGAGTCCCTTGGAAAAGAACATGAAAGAGTAAAGGTAAGTACATGCTAGTTAATTAAAAAACCCAAACATGCAAAATATGAGATAATGTGCCATAGAATTAACTTAAATATTTTGAAAAAGATCAAATGGAAGGATCCATGTTTATTGTAATTGATAGCTTCTTACTACATCTTCAGAGTCCGAAAAAGGGAAAATGAGGGAGTTTGGAATGTATAATTTTCCAGTCACAGACAGTAAAAATACTGCAAAGTCAAAAGCCAAAGAAATATAATGGACCTCCCTTTCAAATAGGAAGGCGTATTTAACATTGTTTTCAAGACTGATGTCGAGTTACTAATTTTTCTTTTAATACACTCTGTGGTTTCTAGGCTTTTACTTTTTTCCTTGTGTACTTTTAGGATACATTAAATGCAACTGAAAACAAACTGTTCGATGCAAACACGCAGATTTCTGATCTGAAAAGGTAAATGGGAAACTGTCTTATTGCTATTTTAACCATATGAAACATAGGCTATGGCCTAAACATTTACTCCTAGATTATGAAGGCTGTAGATGTGTAGATCTTGCAATTTTAGTTACATCTTATGAAGCATTTCATGTTGCTTTATGTTAATTTGTACACATTGTAAAAATCTTGTTCTTTCAGGATATGTGTTGTTTTCTACTTCCTTGAACACAACATCTTCCAGTGGGATGTAATTAATTGCTTCCTTTCTGATGGCTGTCACTCAGCTAGCCCAGCCAGTCCGCTGCTCAAGCTCTTACTGCTGCAGTTGTCTCCTCAGGAACTCCCATCTTCAGCTATCCAGTCTCTTCTGGTTTTCAGGAGCGAGGATGCTGACAGGAGTTTTCTGTTCAAGATTATGGCTCCTAGGCATGAATAAAGGACAGAAAGGTGTTCTGTGTATAGAGCAGGAATAATATCTCCTGTGGATGTCCCTCATGCTACCTGGATCTATTTTTTGCTTGGGAGAACAGAAATCCATTGAGCTTTATACTTTCTGGGTAGGCCCTAGGCAAGACCTATGTGACCATCAAGGGATTTACAGTTGCAAACATATCCTCTAGTTCGGGATTTCTCAGCTGCTCCTTGTCAAGGGTGTTAAACAGCACACTTGCTCAGGGAAGTCTAGAGAGGTGGGAGCAGAGGATATCTGAGAGGGCTGTAGGGCAGGCATTGTAGAACTGTAATGAGGCGATGTTCCACATCATCCACCTCCCTTTGAGCTTCTTCTGTGGATATGTGCTGTCATCATTTTCCTTTTATGTTTTTATATGAGCAGCTGAAACCCAGATTGTTAGGAAGATTTTTTTTTTAATGTGTGATTTTTTGATGATTCTTCTAGAAATGTGGCTATAAGTTTCACCTCAAAATTCATTCCAAATGTCATTGCCACCAAACATTAACCTCTGCGTAGTCTTCAGCGAAAACCAGAAAAATAGCAAATGTGGTCCTCAGGAGATGTCACAGTCCTGTCCTTTGCTGCTCAGATCACCCAATTTTTCAAGAAGGCGACAAGAAAGAATGAATAGGAAGAATTTAAAAAAGGAATAGAAGGAAGCCAAAACAACTCTGCCTTCAATTTATATTGCAACTGTTGAGGAAATGAAGATAGTGTGAAGGACAGTATAGTCAGTTACTGGTGATTCTGTTTTCCTGCCTGATTCTTGATGCCGCTGGCTAGGGACCATTCCAGACTGGGGAAATTGTAGTGGAAAAAGGAGATTATTATATCCTGCTCCAAAGCCCTGTATTTCTATCCCCCGAGTGGGGAGTCCTTAAGACTGTGTTGCATTGCCAAGGGCTAGTTCACTGAAGATGTTGACTGCAGTATGTGGGAGAGACGAAAATCACGTGAAAAGCCTCAGCAGCAGATTGGTGGAATTACCCAAGTGACACACAGGAGAAGGAGCCACTCATTAAAACCATAGTCAGGGAGGACGAGAAAACGTTCTTGTTTTGTTTTCCCCAACCCCTCTCAGTTGAATGCTTTGATCCACAGGCACTATCTCCTGGTCTTGTCTTTCTAGCTAGGTTACCTAACTTATTTAACTCAGAATTCAAATGCATATTTATATACGTATTTAGATAGATAGATAAAAATGTAGTAGTTGCTCTTGTTCTTCTGCTTCACCCAAGATATCTGAATAAAAATGAGTAAACTATCTCCTTTATGTCTTTTAAATCATCTTCTAATGCATCTTTGCTACTTCCACATTAGGACAATTTCAAAACTTGAAGCTCAGCTCAAGCAGGTAGAACATGAAAATATGTTGAAACTTCGCCATATTACCGAAAGTCATTTAAGAACCTCTTGTGCCAAGTAAGTGAGTGTTTCAACAACGTGAAAACAGGTCATGTGTTTTAGAATACTTTTTAACACATTTTGGCTAAAAATGGGTAACGATAAAGATGTCAGTCAATAGGCTAAACTGGATTAAACACGTGATGTAATCCAGAGACTTCACATGCCAAGAGATTATTAAAAACAAATAAATAAATTGGATAGTAGATGTGTGACTTGGCAGACTGGCTCTAGTCTTCCTAAATGAGTGTTTGATAGGTCTCAGTTGCTCAGCTGAATAGGGATTCCCATGCTCAACAAAGATGTTGGGAATAAAATCTAATAGTCCAATTTGACATGAGAGGTTTTATTCGTGTCATAGATTTGAAAGGCTGATAACTACGTTTTATGTTTCTAACTATAGTTTGTACAGATATCCTGAGAGTAGAGTAGAGTGGAAGTTCAATTAGAATGTATACTCTAGTTTGAATTTTGAGATTATGTTAAGGAAATCAAAGTTGGCCTGTGTTTTGGTTTGTGGTGATTTTTTGGGGGTTGGGTTTTTTTTCTTATGTTTTAAAGACCTGAAAAGCTTTGTTCCCCTTAGTTTTTTATTACTTAGTTACAGCTTCTTGGGTGTCTCTCCCAGTTCAGCACTGATGCTGTAAATTACAAAATGATAACGTAACGTGTTTTTTGGATGTCCGTTTGTATATATTGAAGAGTAGTATTTTGGGGGAATCTGATTTTTGATGATTATGCAAGTAATTCATGTATTAATATATTACAGGGGCAGATTTCTGTTTAGAGCTACTTTAATATTTATGAATAAGATGCCTCAACAATGAACAGAAAAAAGGAAAACCTGAACATGGCAGACCATGTTCATCAGGGAGGAAGATGTAAGAGCCAATATGGATTTGGAAGTTAATCTGTCCCTAACTGATCTCGAAGGCTCAAGGAAAGCCGATTCCGATTGTGAATGTGCAGAAGGACAGATTTACAGAATAGCAGTTATAGTTCATAGCTTGCGTAAACAAGAACCCTTTTTTTTCTACTTATATACTTTCCTGTGTATAAAAATCACATTTTTCTTTTGGTATTTCAAGATAATATACTCGTTGAAGCTTATTACTTAATATTTATCACTCTCAGGTCATCAGCGGTCACTTTCTTGTTTGGGTTTTGGGGTTTTATTTTTTATTTTTCTAATAAACGGTATCAAAAGGAAAGCTGGGGTCAGATGCTCTGAACTATTGGAGTAATCTACACCAAAATGTTTTTGTTTAACTAGTTGAGAACTACTTGTTACCCAAACCTTGGTCTGAGGAAGCAGCATTAATTACAAGGTCCTTGTGGAGTTCTGCATTCTAAGCATATTGTGTAATATAGACTGAAACCTCAACATATGATTTTTAAAATATATTTTATTTTTACTTTACAAATATTTTTTAAAAAACAGTTATTTTACCACACTATTTACAAGTTTATTGTATATTTGGTATTGTTTCTCTTTAACTAGAATAAACAGATGGATTTTCTTAATGTTTTTCTTAAATTAAAAAAAGAAAAAATCCCAAAGCCTTTCATAATTTTGAATTTTTTTGTTCCCACAGCAAGTTGGCAACTCCTGATGTCAGCAGGCGAAAGTGGCTGATACCAGGAGCGGAGTATTCAATCTTCACTGGCCAGCCTTTGGAAGTCCAGGAAAGCCCTAAAGATAACAGATTAGAAGAAACCTACATTCCTTCTCGGTGAGTTGGTTTCCTTCGGTCTCTGCTATGATGTGAAGTTCAACGCTTCTAAAAATAGTTTTATCCAGAATTGACTAGATTCATATTTCTAGATTCTGTACTTGTTAAGTAGGGTTAAAAAAAAAAAAGTCTCGATGTTGTAGGTGCTACACAATTCCTTAAAAACAAAACAACCTCCATCCTTCACTAGCCTGGTACGAAGCGAGCAGCAGCAGCCTTCAGTACCTTCTTTGAAATATCTTTGAAATATCAGAAAGCTTCAGCTGCATCTTGTGCCACTGACTTTACGCTCTCTGTGTTTGCGTCCAACTCTGCTCTGAGTTTGGACACAGTGTGCTCTGTTGTATTGGACATGAGCTGTAGCGGTTGGCTGCAGCTTTCCACCAGCGTGAAGCTTCAGGTGTAATTTAGGGTGTAATTTAGTAGTTTGCCTTCTTACCCAGAAGTTTCTAAAGCCTCTGTCAGGATTTAGTTCTAAGAACATGTCAAGTCGCCAAATTTAACTCACACTGTTCAACTTTAGATTCTTGAACTGGCTATAACACAGTCCTCTGATGTTCTTGGCTGAAATTAAAAAGCACCCTTAGAATCCTTGGTTTGCTGACTGTAAATCTCAAACTAGATTTCTCCAGGTTTTTGGTTATTCAGCTAGTATTTGGATATATGAAATAAAGTAAAAAAAAAAGTGATCCTTTTTTTTCCTCCACCGCCTCACATTCTTTAAGGCACCATTCTCCTCCTGAAAAAGACTCCTCACAAGAAGACTCTTCAACAAACACAATAGAAAAGAAAGAAAATGAGATGTCAGAAGCACCAATTATAGAAGCCTTTAAACAACTTGAAGAAGGAAAAGCATTTAAAGATTGGGGCACACAGACAGAAAAAGAAGACACATCAGCTAGTAACTTTTATTTTTATATTCCTGAACTTATCTTGACTGGCTTTTCTTTGTTTGCATGTCTTTTGGTTTTGTTATTCTCAGCATTAAAGTCCATCAGGCTTGAGTGATGGGATGAAAACAGTTTTAGCATGCAAACTTCTGGAATTTTCCTAAGAAAATTCAAAACAATATAGCTAAGTGACTTGTTTAAAATAGAGGGAATGCAAAGGTTGCTGTTAGGTCTCAAGCTAGAGTGTAGTTATGTCCTTTTTCTAAGAATATCTCAGTATGTATAAACAGTTAATGGTCTCCTAACAAAGCTCTGGCTGGCTGTACATCCATTTTAGTTTTGTTCTCATGGGGTTGTATCCGAATGTTATTCAGAAAGCTGGCATGTGTACTGTAGGACTGCACTGAGCTGCTCTAACAACATTGATTTAGGAAGCCTTGTAATTAGAAAAAATTTGAGTCTTTCTTAAATGCTTATATTCTTGGTTCAGGCAGGTCCTCTGACCCTCTTTCCCAAAAGAAGCTTTTGTCCTGCTTTCCGCTGTCTGTTTATTAAATCAGTGTTATTTAGCATAATTTCTCTCACACACACTGCAAAGCACCCTATTTCATTAGCTAAACTATGTGTTTCATGAATACGATGAGCAGGAACCAAGACTTGAGCAGAACAGTGTGAGGCAGACTATGTGCAGTCTTTGTACACTGAAAGCTGAGTACAGGAGAATATTTGTGAGTTCTTGTATTGATGAAGATTGATTAATATAATTACTTTTTCCTCTTAATTAGAAACATCAAATCGACGACAAACTGTTGGGTTTGTTGAAACTTCTTTAGTTGCTAACCGATCCCCAGAGAAAGGTAAAGACCAACACAGACCGAAACGGTACAGCTCTCCGTGTGGCCAGAGATCATCGTCCCTTCCTCCATCAAACAGGAAATCAAATACTCCAAGTAAGTGCTTTTCTGAAGTTTGGTTTGTGTTACTCAAAAAGTAGAAGCAAATAATGAAAGGCTGCTCTGGAAGAAAGAAAAATAAAGACAGGATTTCTGCATTATTCTAACAGTCTGAAAAAACCAGCTGTGATTATCACAGAAAATGTGAGAGTTCTAAGTTTACTTTCATTTTTCTATGTTGCGATGCCCTTTTCATCTAATTTAAATAAGCATGAAGACAGCTTTGAAAAGCATTCTTTTAAGATGTAGGCATCTGATCACATGAGTGGCAGATACTACACTGGGAAAAGTTTTAGGGAGTTAAACATACTTTGCCTTTTGCAGCAACAAGAGAGATAATGTTGGCACCAGTGTCTGTGACATACAGCCCGAAACGATCTCCGAAAGAAAACCTCTCTCCTGGATTTAGCCATTTGCTTAGCAAAAATGAAAACACCGTGACAAGGTACGAGTTTTATGAATACAATTAGGTTCTGATCATTATTATAGCAGCAGTGCGTTTATGCAGGCTTAATACTGTTCCTGCTGTTTCTTATCCATTAAGTCCTAGTAAATGAGTCACGTGAAGATTTCTGAATATAAAGCTAAGTTTTACTTTTTAAAATCTGGCAAGAAAAATGTAGAATGATTTCACCAAGATGAGAAAGACGGGCATTCACCAAGATCAGATGTTGGGTTTAGTATTGGCACAATGTTGATCAGTGACAAAGAAGTTATAGAATAATTGTTCTGTGTCAGTCCAGATCCACATGCCACTTACCGGGAAATGTAATAAAAATTGAAAGTAATATCTACCTACCTGTCATGAAACTTAGAAGCATGTTAAAAATGTAGAAACTTAACTTTCTGCTAACTGTACTAGATACTATGGTTTCTATAGAGATCTTTGCTTGGCAAGGCTTGTAGAGTTTCAGAGAATGTACTTAGCTGCAAGATCAAAGTGTAGGACGTGCATGAGGAAGAAGTGTGTAGCACCACTCTGCTGGTTCTTGAGGATGACAGCATGGGAGCTCAGTGTGTTAGGGAGTGACAGCTTGGCCTGCTTCTGGAAGAAAGTCACATGAATGAGGCATTTCGGTGTGTGCAAATAGATTTATATCACGGTAAGGTACTATTAACAGTAATCAGAAGACTTGCAATGCCTGTGGGATAGAAATTGTTTTATAAACAATTTGTTTATATAATCAAAAGCTGAAAAAGTAGAAAATAGTGTATTGGTTGATACATAATTTCTAGCAAGTAATTGATGTGTGCTTCCTGTTCTGTAGATTTGATATACTTCTAGATGACCTGGAAACTGCTCCTACATCTACTTTACAGCACAATAATCCAAGAAAAAGGCTCCAGTTTCTCTCACTAGATGATGTAGAAGGTAATCTGTCAAAGTGTGGGAAAATTGTTCTTTATTACCATAATAAAGAATAATAAATAATTACCATGTTCTTTTACCATAATTTCTTCCATGTTGGTAACAGCTGCTTAAATAGAAAGCTGACACTTTAAAAGCTGGACTTCATAGAGTAAAAATCCTGTACATCTTGTTGTATTCCCGTAGACAGAGAAATGCCATTCACACAGTATTTTATTTTTATGTATATGTGTGTGTGCACAAACGCAATGGAACAACAGAAATAATTAAATTGAGAAAGAAGGGCAATATGTTTTCCTGTGCTTAACTCAGTTATACAATACATATCTCAGTAGGGTCTATATTAAGATGTACATATTTAGTCATACTAATAACATTCTACTGCTAAACATTGCATTACAGAGAGCAAAGAGCAACTATAATAAAGCCAGTTGTTTCAGATTTTTTAAGTGATTGATTGAACCAAATCTTTTCTCACTTTTGTAATTCTTGTCACAATGTTCTGCTTTTGTTTTTATTAATGCATTTATTTAGACTAGTGCTTTCATGACTAGTCTACATGGTGATATTTAGAAATGTTGTACCAGTAAAAGTAATTTTACTAATTTTCCTAATTAGCAGTACAGGAATCTGTTAACCAAAAAATATGCTGTGTTATAAAGATCACTTGAAAGATGATCCATACAAATGTTTAACATTCTTCTGAGAAGTTTGCTTAAGGCAAGCTAATGAGGCTTTGCTAGTCACTATCCTCAGTTTATATACCTCCAAGATCACACTGCTTTTCTTGTTAGTTTCTTTTTCTGTCCTATAGAATAATTTCAGGCCATTACCAAACAAATAAAAAGACCCCTGTTTTGTTGATAGGAAGGCAGCATTCAGGTGTCAGGCACAGCTCTTGTGCTGAATCCCTCAATACCGGAATGAAGAAAGCGGCAGCGTGGGACGAGAGGAGCATAGCACAAAAACACGAGCCAGTGCTATCACCTTGTGAGGGAGACTTCAAGTACACGGCAAGGATTAAGACCCTGGCTGAAACAGAGAGGCTTTTTGATGAGCTGACACAAGAAAAACAACAGGCAAAGATTATTTTTATTTTAAAGTTGTGATGAAACATAGTTGTTGGATGAGAGGTGAGGGGTGTAGCTGTATACCTATGCAATGTGTGGCTGAAATTCACACACCATTTCTAGTGTTAATCCTAGAACCCTTTAACGTAAACACAGTGTAGATGGAAGAGTTGGAGTGAATTTACTTTCTTCCTTAATGGACAGTGCTTAAATCAGTCTTTCAAACAAGGGATGTTATTCTGGCAACTAAGAGTGCTCTATTCAGAATGATTCTTGAGAGAGGGTCTGCTTATGAACGTTAACTTTTCTTTTTGTATGGCACAGTATTACGGTAACATAAGTTAGTGTTTAAGAACAACATTGGACATGTATCTGTAATCTGTACGCCTCGCCTCTCCTTCTAGTAAGATTAGTTAGGAAGGTTTATATTGGCTCTTGAAACTATAATTTACAGCTGAAGTATTTTCTGTTATTAGATTGAAGCTGCATTGAGTCGAATACCTTGTTCTGGTGGAAGAATGACCTTGCAAGCAAGATTAAATCAGGTGAAAAAGCTTTTACATGACTGTTCTATTAAGTTGCTCTTCCACAATTAGAGAATATATAGTGTAGATCAAAGTTCTGCTATATAATACGTGCAATTACTATGGGAATTTTTCCACAGCAATGAGAATTGTTCCTGAATATGGCTGAATTTTGAATCTGTGTGAAAGACGTTCTCTAGACTTCACTGCAGTAGAAGATAATTGGGAAGTTACTGCCAGTTAATTAGAAACACACTCTGAATTGCTATGTAAAAGGTGTAAGTCTGGATAATTTGTATGCAAGTGATTCAGAAAAGAATAATTAGGCCTGCAAACATTTGACACTCACACCCTCTCCCCCCCAAACTGACATTTCTTTTGTGTGTGTCTATATATACGTGCATATAAAGAAAAAGTGTGTGTGTGTGTATAAATATATATACATACTACATAGTGTATATTCTGCATAAAACTGTTTATATCTTCTGTTTTTTATATATGGGATGTATTTTTCCGAGTTACTGCAAGAATAGCCTGTTCTTGGAATAACACTGAGAGGTAGATAAAGGCAATACATTAAGAAAATGCAGCGACAGTGAAATAGATCCCCGCAGCTGTAGAGAGGATGTTATGCTGTAGAAGAAAGTGCAAAGTTTAGGTTTTGGTTGGTTGGTTTATGTCTACTTGAAAGTATAAAGAAGAAAATAAGAAGGCAAAAATAGTTGTTAGGTGGAATAGAGGAGAGTGCCTTCTTGGGAAAGCTCTGCAGACCCTTCTCATAAAAACAAGTGTCTCAAAGCTGTGTTTTAGAGGTCTCCATGAAGCCTAAAACTTCAGCGTTTCCTAAATTGTAATCCCAGGGCTTGTAATCGATTTGAAAGTAAAAGTGCATTCTAGTAAATCAATACTGCCACTCAATACAGTGGTCCGCTGTTTCCTAAATGTGTCTCCCTAATTATCAACCTGTCCTAATTTGCAGCAAGTTTATCTCATGGAGTTTCATAAGTCACATGGGGAAAAAAAAACAAAATACCTGAAACAGTTTTAAAAAAAGCCAAC
Source organism: Ibidorhyncha struthersii (assembly GCA_013398815.1). Lineage (NCBI taxonomy): Eukaryota > Metazoa > Chordata > Aves > Charadriiformes > Charadriidae > Ibidorhyncha > Ibidorhyncha struthersii. The sequence continues at coordinate 610,720 of VZSZ01011819.1, read as the reverse complement.
AACCCACAAATACACACACATACATAAAAATAACGCAAAAAGTTCATAGGTCTGGCTCTAGTTTTTGGGTGCTAACAGAATGCCAGCAATGCATCAAAGAGGATACCTACTGTAGGAATAATAGTAGTTTCTTCATTTTAGAAGGATCATTGGATTTTCCTGTATGTTATTATAATCATTTTTTTTCTTTCTTTCTTTTCTTGAACTGTTTCTTTTAGGAAGCCCTGGAAGATCGCTTGGAAAGGATTAATAGAGATTTGGGGTCAATACGCATGACTCTGAAAAGATTTCATGTTTTACGTACCTCTGCAAATCTTTGACAATTCTCTCTTGAATGCAAATATGCTTTTTCTTTTTTTTTTTTTTTTTTTGCACTAATATGTAATTATGCACTCAGTAAATGCAAATTGTTTTGTATTTTTATAAACCCTCAATAGTAGTTTTACAACCATGTTACCCTTTACAAACAGCAATATTTTGTACTTCAAACAGCCACCTATATTTTAAACATATTTTTGTTACACTTGAGAAATCAATGCTTATCCTGTATTGTAATATTTTTAGAAATATTAATTATTTTTAAATAGTGATATTCAATTTATAATAAGAATAAGAAACTAAAAGGCAGCTTGTTTTCAGAAAATGATAGTGTTATCCTTTTGCACTTCGTTTTCCTCACCATTTTATAGATATTTATGGTATGATGTAAATATTAGCCAAGAGGAAATTTTGAACTTTAATACAAAAAGCAACATGAATTACCCGTGTTAAAGATAACTACTGTTATGTAGTAAATCCTTTTCATTTAAACCTTATGACATGTATATTTTTCGTTGTGACAAAACTGTGAGCAATACTTTCATTACGGCTGACTGGCTGCAAATTGGTATGTGTTTTGCTGGCTGCGTTAGGCAAAATATTGCTCTAAATTATTTGATGTCTCCCAACAGTCACAGTGAGTAGTGTTTTGATACCACGAGTACCAGGATTCACGGGACTGACAGCAGCCATCCTGTCTCCCAGCGAGCAGCTCCACTCCAGCTGACGCTGCAGGACTGGAACTACTTAACCGAAGTTACTGTTTTAATATGCCGGGGATTGGACTAGATGATCTCCAGAGGTCCCTTCCAACCCTGACCGTTCTGTGATTCTGTGACTGGGGTTTGTGCCATGCCAGTGTTGCGATCGCGTACCTTTCCAAACCAAATCCAAGCTGTATGTGTGAACATAAATGCACTTTTCTTGGTGAAAAATACATATTTGCTAGTTGGCATATTGCTGAATTACTGTCCAACATTGATATTTGAGTTTGTATTTTAATATTAAATAAATGTTTAATTAGATTCTTTCCTCCTGCCCAAGAACAATAATAGGTTCTGGGATATTACATCAGCGATAATGTAGGTTTTAATCATATTGTGTGTTTCAAATTCTGTCCTTGTTCAAGATGTTTGGCCACCAATGATGTGATTATAAGGCCAGAATAGCTGTCATAAAGGAAGCTTGTGAAGGTCTGATTCTAAAATTAGAGTGCTGTGTTTTAAGATATTTGTGCATCCCACCCATACACAGTCTTTTTATTTAAAAAAAAACAACTATTTTTTGCAGCCACTTCTGCCCTGCAGGTTCTTTTAATACAAGGTCAGAGTTGGGGAGAAGTCAAAGATGTCAGTTACTCATTTTCCCCTTTACTCTAAAATGTAGAAATTCGGCCTGGATGCTTGGAGGGAACTCGCTCAAATATACTTCCAGGTACATAGATAGATATACATTTTTGACGGTATTCCATACTCTTACTTGTAATATTTACTTGGAAGGGGTTGAGGGAGGAAAAAAGCACCTTGACTTCCTTGTGCAGCTCTGCTCTTTGGCTGGAGATTTTTTCCCCCCATTTTAAATTATTAACAGGTACAATTTAAAAGTGTCTTTCAAAAGCATCGTTCAGCCAGCAGGGTTTTTCCAAGGAATCCATCACTGGAAATTTTCACATGGGTCCACTAATGGTCTTGTTTTCTTTCATCAGCACTCCAGCAAAACCAAACAGAATTTTCCTGACAGGCATTAGAAACGAGTAGGGAAATCATTTCAGCTATTTCATTGCCTTTCCTTATAACCTCCCTTTATCTCCACTCCATTCTTTCCAGTGCTATTCATATTCATGTACTCTTTTTTTATTACATCCAGAAAACCGAGTTGTGAGTCAGAATTTATTTTTTAATCAAAAGTCCTCCTCCATCTGTTGGAGCTCTTTAGGCTATTTCTGTTCTATTATAACACCGAAGGGGGGGCGTGGGGGTAATGTAAGCGTTGCTCTTGGTAAACTTCTAGGACAACCTTTTCAAATAACTGTCTGGCTTCGGGTGACCTGTTCAGTATGGTGCCTGCGGCCTGATTCTTCAGAGGGGCAGAGGATCTGCAGTTCCAGATTAAATCAGTGGGAGGCCTGAATGCTCAGCGCTGCTGAAAACCAGACCCGAAGCATCAAAAAGTGGGGCACACGAAGCGAGGTGTTTACTGTGGGAAACGTGACTGCACTTGCTGTGCGCTTTGCCGGACACTTGGCTTCTTTTAATCCCTTTTAAAATTATTCCCCTTAACACGAGAAAATTGCCTTCTTCCATATTTGGGGACAAATAAGGGCTTCCAGAGAACTAGAAGCTTATGCTTCCTCTGAAGAAGACTTTAATCATCATCCTCTGGCGTTCTTCCACCTGACACCTCTCCGCTACGTTGGCATTTGTCACCTTTCCAGGTCTGCCCGCTTCTGCCCGGGGCCGCAGGCTGTGTGCAGTCTCAGACTGCCCTTGCAAGGCACTCTCGTGCGTAGTTTTCTCTATGATAATAAGCATCGCAGCTTCTTCAACTCTTGAGATTTAACCTTTGGAAAACAAAATTTCTATTTGTCTGCATCTCTAAAAAGAATTTTTTTTAAAAAAAGAAAAAAAGGTGTTTGTACTATTGATAGCTTTAGCTTTAATCTGCCTTCCACGGGGAACTTTGTCTCTAAAAAGAGCTATAACGCAGACTAGAACTCAAAATGATGGCTAAACCTTTAGCGATTTCTCGGGCTTTGCAGAGAGTGAAGTGACCGTGACCGGAGGTACCGGCGGCTGCTCCGCTCTGCAAACGGGCCGGGGCCGGCTGAGAGCCGAGGCCGGGCTGGGGCTTCACCCCCCCGCCGCGGCACCCGCTCCG
>VZSZ01011819.1:460350-606899 GCA_013398815.1 Ibidorhyncha struthersii | reverse complement strand
GGTGCCAGGCCGGTACCTCCGGGGGCTGCCGCGGCCTTAAGCGGGGTCGGGTTGTCTCGTCCCCGCCGGCGGGATGCGTCGGCGGTAAAAGTTTCCCGAACGGAGGAGTCAATGCCGGGGAGGGGGACGGGTCCCCTGCGCCGCGGGGTGTGCAGCCATAGCAGCGCGCCGCCTCGGCCGCCGGTCACCGCACGCAGGGCGAGGAGCGACTCGCAGCCCCGCTCTGACACCCCGCCGGTGCGCTAACGGGGGTCGGTTCCGTTACACGCCCCCGCCGTTATTCCGTTCCCGGTGGGCTGCAGGCAGCAAACACCATCCTCCTCCGCCCTCGGACCCGCCGCGCTGGGTCGTGGCAGAGGGAACCTTTTGGGTAGGTCATGGCAGCTTTCGCGCGCCGTACGTGTGAGGCCAGAGCGGACCCTGCCCACCGGAGAGCCTTCGTCTGCCCTCCTCGTCCTCCGTCCTCAGTTACCTCGCTTCTCTCGGGCTTGAATTTCACGGAATTCCGCTCGGGCAGAGGCACCGGGTGGGGTTGGCGGTGCGGTGGCCCCTGAGCCCCTCGGGGGAGGCCTGGCCGTGAGGAGGGGGCGAAGGCGCTGCCCGGGGATGGCCTCTCTGCCTGCGGCAGGAGAAGAGGGGCGAGACCTGCGGCGGCCTGGCGAAAGAAAAACCTTCGACTACTTATGGCTGAGGAAGAACCTGGTGGGCTTTCGGGGCTGGAGACCCCCCTGCGGTCAGTGAACCGCGGGGTGGCTGACTGGGTATCGGCCGCGCTCCTGAGGCGGCGCCTCCCCTCGGGAGGGCGGGAGGCAGAGGTTCTCCCCTTTACAAAGAGGAGAACAGCCATTCCTGAGCTGGACGATGGGCTACAAGAGGGGATCCTCTCTGCTGGGCCTGGGGGTGCCTTCTCCCGGCCTCCCCATCGCTTGATGGAAGAGGCCCTGCCTGGTGTTCCCGAACAACCCCGGCCTCCATTTTGGAGCGTGCCGCTGCCCCACGGCCCCAGGCTACGGCATGAACAACTTCAGCGTTTTGTCCAGCTGCGGGAGGGTTAAATCGCTCCCTTCACCTCCTCCGCAGCCCCTGGCGCTCCCCTCCATGGGCAGGAGCACAGAGGAGGGCACTGAGGTGCTGGAGCATCGTTAGCGTTAGAGCCCGGAACGGGGAACCCCTCGGAGCAGCGCCCTGTTCAGGCAGCCACACAACTCAGTCCTGTCACATTTATGTTAAAATGCCGTGGCTGAGGCAAAGTTTGTTTATTTATTTGTTTAGATTGTGTATTTAAGCAAAAAAAGAAAGTTTCTTCCAGTGTTAGTACCTGCCCTAAAGCGGGAGCTTCCATCTTCGATGTGCTGGGTGTGACTGGCAGCAGCAAAGTGGGTAATAGGACGGCAAAAAATGTCTCCGGTCTTTGAAGACATGTACTCAGCTGTGTGCATGACAGCGGCTCAAGAGGACAATGGTAATAGATCAGTCTTCGCGGACATCAGGACTTAAATAGGAGGTGGTTTGATTGCATGTCGAAATATCTATGGCCTGTAGGACTCCTTATCCTCCTATTGCATGCCAATTCCCTCTCCGTGCCCACATCTTTTTGCTCGCGCTGTATTTTTATCGCGTAGTTTATTTTTGTCATGACTGCGTTGTGCTCCCGAGTAACACAAGAAGACTGACTGCGTTACAGAGTTCAGCGCTGCCTTCTGAGTGTTTTTTTTTTTTTTTTCCACTGTTGAGGAGGAGGCGGCTGCTGTTTGTAGGGCAGCCTTTCTCCCGGCCTTTGGCAGACCTCGCGCCTGCGGTGGTCCATAGGTCGCCGTATAACTGGTTATTCCGACAGGTAACCAGCTCGTTGTCTTGGCTCTGGGCCGCTTGGTAATTGAAACACCTCCTTGGGATATACAAAATAAAGAATGGCCGGACATGAAAGCACACTTGCAGGCTTGTGCTGGCTTGCTTGTTTTCACAGGAATGCTGCTTCGTGGTCTTCGCAGTGGGTTCTGATTGCGGCAGCATCTCTGAGAGGGAAAGAGAAACGGGCGAGCAAGGGCTGGAAACGCAGCTTGTTGCGCTCCTTGCTTTTGATAGAGCAGAGTTCTGGTAGGCTGCGAGGTTTCATTAATCATATTTAAGTTTCTGTCACTAACTTTTAATTAAAAGCATGGTTGATACCACTTTAATGAATGTACGGATGTTAGCCATCTTCATGCATAAAAATGCTTTTTAATTCCCTTACTATTCCCTTTATGGCACTTAGATGCTTTTGTTACCATTTAAACAGCGTACAGTAGCAGCTGTTTATCTTCTTAATATAACTTTTTCTTGCATCTGTGTTCAGGAAACAGTAATGGTTTGAGTAAACAATTCCCTGGTATCCTTTAACAATATTTTTTAAAGTAACTTGGCAGAAAGCGTCGTAAGTGATGTCTAAATAGTGCACTCCAAGGCTTTTGCTGACAGTAGCCCTTAGCCTAACGTAACTCTGCTAAAATTGTTAGTTCCTCCTGCTCGCGGGAGGTGGTGAGGAAAGTAAGAAGCCCTCAGCGTGTGACTCTTGATTCTGATGAACTTGACAAGGATCTTTCCCCCAAATTATAACTTCTTATTAAAATATCCTTTCTATTTTGGGTTTGCTTCTGATGGTGTATTTCAATGAGTTTGTCGCTTGTTGTGCATCTAACAGCCCGAGCATTTATTGTGATTTACCATCTGGTATGTGGGAGTTTTATCTAACTTCTCATTTTAGTTGACAGCAACCAGTTTGGAAAGACCTTGTCCTGATTTTTTTTTTTTTTTTAAATAGAAATTCTCAAAACTTACAACTGACAGTGGTGCTAAGGGGTTTTGAATTTAAATAGTCTCTTTTTAGTCACTATTTCTTACTGCTTCTGTGAGTTGGCCAAATAGAGAAGCAGCGCATCCTTCAAGCAAGCCAATTTAAAGAAGGTTCCTCCAGGTAGTCCAAACCAGCATTAATCTGCCCCCTACATTCAAATAAAAATCTCGTCATTCAGCGCTGCCTTGGCAGCCTGACTGGAAGGCTTCAGAAAATGCCAAGTGAAAGCTGATGCTTACTCCTGAGTGTAGTTTGACTCATGCCATTCATGCGTATTCGCAGTAATGTCCTGTTCTAGGACCAGCGTGGTCCAGTGAGAAATGTTTTTCTCACATGGTGGGTTTTCTTCCAGGTTCCCTCCTATTTGAGAGCCATGCCTCATTTCGAGGAGAGGGGAGGAACAGGCATCAGTGTCTTTTTTTCTCTTTATTTTTATTTTCTTAGAAGGAAAAAGCAACATCTAAAACCCATGGTTTCCCTAACAGCCAATTTCTCTAAATGGTGAAGATGCCTTCTTATTTAATTTTAAAGCTGGCTGACATAGAGTACGATGCAATTAATATTTCTGTTTATCTCCCCGAATTAGTAAGATATGTCTAAATTTAATTTTGAGCCTGAAAGCACCTTATAAACAGAAATGTTCTGTAGTATTCAGCGTGAATGGAAGTGGAGTAATTAATGGGGGGGGGGGAATAAATAAAACACTTTATTTTTAACTTTGTTTCCTGGGTGTTGGAGGAAATCCAAATGCTGCAACATTGTACTGGGCCGGAGGAGTCTGTGTGAACTCACCCATGAACTCAAAGGGAATGTGGCTTCGCTGATCATGGTGTCCATGCCAAGAGTCCGACGAAATTTTAAATGAACAAAGCAATGAATGACATTTAGGTGTTCTTAACGTAAGAACAACAAAATAATTTAGCGTGGGGCTAACTCAGATCTTATCGCTTCAGGGAGTTTTAATCAGCACGATGCCAAGTCAATACGCAGAGCTCCTGAAGTCATACTTGTGCATTTTCCATAGGCAAGGTTTGGTTTCTAATTAAGATGAATCCTTAGAAACTCACAGCAAAACGCTTCAGTAAATCCCGCTGTGGAATGTAGAAACCAGCGGGGGAAAAAAGGTATCTATCTTTTTGAAGGGTGGCTGTGAGGATCCAAGGGACCTCCTGAGAGAGGGCAGTGTCTGGAGACAGCTGCTTCCCACTGTCCTGCAGCCCTTCCTGAGTGTGCTTGACACGGGGTCGAGCTTCAGAGAGGAGAAGAAAGAAGAGGTTCCTCAGGCAAGTGGAGATAAATAGTTATTGAGCATATGTGGGTGCAGGGAGCTGCATGATTTGCTGTGAAAGAGCGGGAAGAAATCTAGTAAGTGTAGGGCTAAAACCTGCCCTGGAGAGCTTGGGGCCATCTGTGGAGATCCCAGCAAAGGAGGTGCTGGCTTTGCAACGAAAGACCGTCCGGGAGGGGAAACTTAGTGCTCTGTACTGAGAGGGAAAACAGCGTCTCTTGCGTGTGGGCTTCCACGTGCAAGGGATGGTCACAAGGATAGAGTTATCTTGGGTTTGGTGCTTAATGCAGCCCAGGTCAACGAACGGTGGGGAAAGCTACAGCCAAGCCGTCAGCGCTGGAGTGCTCTCGAGTTGAGGAGTGAAGGTGTTGGGGTCATTGCTCCTGCGTCCTCCTGGCGGGAGGGCACATACCAGCGCTCTGACTCTGCAGCTGCAATGCCACAGAGGGCAGGAACGGAAAGCAAACACCTCAGCTGATTAAGAAGTGTGCTGGGCAGAACGCAGCTGTCCGGGTAGGAGTGTCGGCACCCTAAGCAGCGGCTGGGTCTTCCAACGACCCGTCGTAGCAAAGGCTGATCTTCGGCTTCTCCTTACAGAGCTAGTGCTTGAGGACTCCAAATCAGATTTTTTTTCTTCTGACTCCAAGTCAGAATTTTTTCTTCTGGCTTTTAAACAGCCTCCAGAAAGTCTTGCTTGGACAGATTTGAAGAGCTACAACATCCAGAAATCTGCATCCTTGTGGACATCAAGGTTTTTTCATAAAAACCCCCAACCCTGAGCACTGAGTATCTTGGATAGCGAGGGCTCTGCACAGCTTTTACAGTCCTGACTTTGTTGTGTTTGAACAGCTGAGGTTGGCGAGTGCTGTGACGTTGTAAGCAGGAACCTTAAAACTCTCCTCTGCAGGAAAGCGTTGAGCTTGGGTAAGTTGAAGAGACTCGCTTGATACGACGAGGAAGAGTGATTTGCCACTCATCCTTTTCCGTTCCTGTAAACGGCTTGGTCTCCTGTTGGAGACCAGATACTGGGGTTTCTACTTGTTCTTTTTCCACCGGTTTCTATAGTCCCATTGTGGGTGGGTGGGAGCAGAGGTCTGGACAATCCAGTAACGAAACAAGAGGTAGTTTGCTACTAGCTGGGAAGGCACGTCTGTAACTGGGAAGACTTGGGAAAGATGGTAGTGAATGAACAGCTGAAAGTTTTGTAATTCATCATCACGGCAGCGATTCTTGTAATGGACAGGGAAGTTAACTCTGATTTGTCTGGATTGCTGGCGCTTACGTAACGATCGCTGAGCTTCGGGACACTAATTCAAGCATATTAGCTGACTTAACCCACAGAGCAATGACCTGAGAAGGCGTTTCTCTTTAACAGCGCAATAACTAATTGGGAGGGTGGGAGCGTGTAATCACATCAGCACGTTGAGCGCTTCGGCATATCTTGGTGCGTTAGGGGCAAGGCTGTGTTATCTCCAGCTCCAAAGTTGTTTGATATTTGCATGACTCAACTCTGGATGTGTAGTGGGGCCTTAATTCCATTATGTGCTTTAAAAGGTTATGGAAGGATTTCGGGTTTTTATAGTACAGCCGTGGTAAACTGCAGTTCAGCTTCTGCTGCGTCTCGTGTGGGTTACGTGTAAGTAGTCTGGTTCGGGACTTGGTGGATCGCTCTGGGGCTTTTGACTCCAACACAAACTGTCTGAAAGAGTTGCCACTCCACAGGGAACCCTGAAGGGCCATGGACGTTTCTTAAGAGGTAAAAAATAACATGCCGCCATCAGCCAGTAGATGTTTGGAATGAAGAACAACGCAATTTTATGTATGTATTTATGTATAGACATGGTGCAATTATGTTTTATACACATCAGAAGACAATTCAATGGGAATAACTTAACTTGTGATTGTAATTTGTTTCAAGATCAATACGGTAACTTAAATAACCTCCTCTACGGTAACTTAAATAACCTCCTCCTCAAGGTAGAAACACTGCCGAGTCGTTTTCTCTGCGTGGGTGGCTTACCTATTTTAATGCTCCTTTTTTTTCTTTTTTTTTTAAGATGGAAATAGACATTTTCTATTTATCATATCAGATGAAATTGAAATCTAAATATTTACATCTTCTTGCTGGATCTGAGGTTGAGCACCAGTTGTAGGCGTTGCCAAGCTGTTTAGTTGTCTCCTTCACTGAGTAGGTTGATTTTTCTTCAGGGTGGTGGAGAGATGGAGCCTCATATTTCTGTCTGTTATCTTCTAGCCGGTCCCTGCAGCTGGAAATACTTCCCTCTGTGGGCTTGGTGACCTGGCATTACATTCGGAGGGTGTTCTAGCCTAAACACGCTGAAAGCTAAACATGTGTTATCTCCAGCGGAATGCAGAGTTAACTGCAAACTGTGAAACCGGAGGGGGAGTTCAGGATACGAGTATGTAAATAACTCGGAGATATTTTGTGAAAAAGAACAGAAGGGGGAGGGAGGCCTCTCGCTTGCTTTTTCTCTGCTGTCCTCATCTCCTCGGTAGCGCTCTCCGTGGCTGACTTTCAGTGCTCTTTGCAAGCAAAGGTGGAGGATCGCTTCTGTTTTAAACAAGGGTGAACCAGTAGCAGATGTCTGAAATGTTGCAGGTCGCAACCCAGTAGAAGAGACAGTAAAAATCCCAGAGCTTTCCGCCACCAGTTTTGCTCTGTCTTCCAGTCCAACACTCAATCTTCCCGGGCTGTGCTAGCGAGGTGGCTCGACTTGTAAGGAACCTTGTTTCCCGGTGGGCTGTTATTTTTGGGGCAGGACTAGCGTGGTGCTTTTCAGCCTCTGATCCACCAAAGCAAGCTGATGGAGAAGGAGAAGAACAGGTAGCTTGTCTGTCTCTCCCTTGTTTTTAAGCATCATTTATCCAGATTCTTGGGACCCGTTATCTGTCTAACCTGTATCTGGATTGTAAAATACTGTTTCAAGGTTTAACTTCAACAGATGGTAAACATCTCCCAGCAAATATCCTCAAAAATGTGTTTAGCATGGACACCATGCGTCCTTTGTCTGGTTTGGGATGACAGAATAATTTTTAATGTTGTCTTTTGCTTACATTTAATGCCTATAAATAGGCTTTTCGAAAAGGCACGTTTATCTAACACACTACCTCTGTGAGAGGGAAGAGCATATTTGGGCAAAGCCTACTTGAAGGATTAACCTTTTTAATACAGCTTCTGTGTGTTGCTTTGGCTTCCCAGTTTTAATCTATCACTTTGTTTAGAGGAGCAAGAGATGGTTTGACTTGCCTTGCTGCGGCTGTGCACTTTGATGTCTCTGCTTGATGCTCTGCAAGGAGAAATAGTGGGATTGGAAATGCAGCATCACCGTGTCGGGGTGGGGAGAGAGAAGACTGGATAGTAAAACTTCAGAGTTAGAGAGTCTTATAAACCGGTTTCTAACAGCAATAACTAATTATGCAAAGCTGTGAGGAAAACTGCTCCTTATGTGTCATAGGTGCTTTTCCTTCTGCACTGGGCCTTCAGTGGACCTTGTTAGGTCAAGAGCCAGACCTGCTGCAGCGTGTTTGCAAAAACATCTGGGCTGTCTTGGTGGAGGGGATGTAGGGGAAAGAGCCTTTGTCTGCGCTCCTTCTTTCTCCTTCTTATGGTTGCCCCAGCAGGAAGAGGAACTCGACATAGAGGGAAGAGTTCATTGTCTAATGGAGCATCTTTATTATCAAAGGTAGATATGTTAGAACACTTTGTTTTCCCCCACTGCTGTCTCTTGTGTTGTCTGTATGTCGTTTTGCTGGCAAAACTTCTGTCTTATTCCTTGTTATCAAAGCACAAGTGAAAAAAGAGGTAAGAATGTTTTTATCCTAAACATCATTATGAAAAATCATCAGCTAAACTGTGTTGAGAGACTTACTTTTATTCTTGGTTTAAATGCAGAGTATAATTTGTCTTTTTAGACCTCCCATTCTTCCTGAATCAAGTTTACCAGTAGCTAGGAGAGTCGGCTTCTCATTATAAACAGGTTTGGAGCCACAGAAAAACCCAAACCCTTGAAATCAGTTTGACAGCTGTTTGAGAACCGCCTTTTTAATATTCTTACTGAGTATTCTGCAGAGGTCTCTTGCAGCAAACTTGTAGATCTTGTAGATGTCAGTCTTTCCTGCATATTTTATTTAACTTGCTGCTCAACTTTCTAGAAGCGTAGATGCAGTTAAGCTTGTAAAAGCTTTATAAAAAATTATTTTTTTTAGTGGAAACCTGGGACCAGCTAGGCAAGAGTTAACTAAAACTGCTTGTGCTGTGCTGGGGGAGTGCAGCATGTTGGTGCTCAGAGCTCCTTTGCTTTTGTTTGTGTTTTGTTGAGGTTAAATCCCAGTTTCTTGCTTGACTTAGCCCCGGTGGGTATCTCTGGACCTGCGGAGTGTCGGAGGTGAGGTGTCCCCAGCCCACCGCAGGTGCGAAGCGCTGCAGCTGACGGCCGGGGTGAGCTGGGTGAGTCTCTGGGTGCTGGGACTCAGCCGGGAGAAGGCGAGGGAGACTAACTGGTGCTTGTTTAAGCTTTATCCTTGCAGTCTGCGTGGCAGCAGCTGGCCTCAACCGCCTGGCTTGGATGACTTGAGCAGTTACTAAAGGCGGTATAAACACAGGCACGCGCTACAGAGCCCAGGGGCTTAGCGTTGCAGTTATCAGAAGGTATTCCATCTGGAGGTGGAAAAAACAGCCCTTACAGGGTTTCTTTATCTCGAGGCTGGCAACGAGCGCAGAGTGAGTGACATATTTCCATTTGACTCATCTGTTGTCAAAATGGTGACACCCTTGAGTCACATTAAAAATGAGACCTTGTAGCTGAATTGGCGCATCGTTCTGGTAAGCACGGAGCAGGTGTCTGTCGTGGGTTTTTCTTTTTTGTTGTTTTTGTCTTCGTTAAGAAAACTTATTTTTTTTTCCTCCTCCCTGAGATGGGATGAAATTGATTAATGCTATCACTAGTGTTCTGGGTTAAAAATAACAGGAGAACCTGATTCAGGGGGAATGCTGGATGTTAGCTGTAAAGATGTTCAAATAACCTGCTTTACAACTATTTAAAGCCTTAAAAATAAAATAAAATTAAAAAAAAATTAGTGCCCAGTAGCCAGATGGTTGGAAAAAACCTCCCCACGATCAATGAGACAATATGTAAATATTTTTGATCATTACCACAGTACTGCTGTGTTGACATTGAAATTCAAAGTGCTATTCGTGGGACTCCTCATTGATCAGCAGATGAGCTCTGATAGAACAGAGGATAAAAGCACAATACTGCGCGTTATTATGGATTGTGGGTTTCGTTTACAAGGACAGGCTTCCATCAAGGTCTACGAATGGATTTCAAACCCTCTTTAAGCATGTTACTGAGACACTGGGTTTCTTCCCTGGCTGTCAAGTCTAGATTAAATCGTGTATTATTTCTCAAGCAGCTTTATTTAAGGTGAAATACTGCATAGTTGACTAATTTTTCTGTGCTAATTGCCACATTTATATGGGAAAGGGCAAGGTGAAGCTGATGAAGAGTTCTCTGCTTGAAATATACCCAGCTAGAAATTGACTGGAAAGTAATATAAATCAAATGGTTGAATTAAAATAAATTTTTGACAAAAATGTCTTCCTAAAAGCAGGCTGTAGAGACCCTGTCTGGCTGATTCACTTAGAAATCTTCACAGGGGTGATAGCATTCTCATGCATAAAACACGAAGAGCCTTTAGCATACGCAGGTGCTGAACCCACCAAGAGGCTCTTGCTTGTTTTTCCCCTCCTCCTCCACTCTTGTGCTCCTGGGAAAAGAATCTCGTAGGTTGTACTTCTCTCAGAGGGGAGTTTGGAGCTTGATTCTAAATAGATGATTGTAAAAGCTGCTTTTTAAGATCTGAATCTGTAACTGCCCACCTCAAAACAATACCACGCCAGCGTGGAGCAGATGCTGCTGTCTGCAGTTCCTGGGATCCCACCGTGGAGGCAGGTCATCCTCTGTCCGAGGAGGTGAGATGACCTGGAGGACATGGGGAACAGGTCGCCACGGTCGATGCGTGATGTTAAATGCGAACTCTGCCCGCTTTACGTAGACTGATGTGAGGTTCATAAAAATCTTGTAAGGGTGCATGTAGAATGTAGGTTTTTTTTTTTGGTGTTGCCTTTTTTTTTTTTTTTTTTTTTTTTTAGTGTATTCTGATCAGAGCAATGGGTTGTAGCACTTCGCATCCCAGTCTCCCATTTCAGATAAGGGAGTAATGACTTTTAAGAAAGGCAGGAGAGGGCTTTGCAAATGAGAAGCTCGTTATAGCTACAACGAGGTCCTGAGCCCAGGCAGCTTTCTGGCAACATTTTGCTGTTTGCTTTCTCTCCCTTCCCCTTGGGTCTGGCTGCTCACAGTGAGGCCAGGACCCTGTGCTCCTTAGGGAATGTAACCCCAGAGGCACTTCGAAGGGTCCAGATGCTACGAGCATCAGATGGGGGAAGATGATCTAGGTGCCTTTCCGAGCTGCTCCTATTTTCTAGTTAGCTGCTGCATTTATCTTGCATGTTGATTAATTTCCTGGCATGTCCCGGAGCCTGGTCCTCTGATTAGAGTTCTTCAGGATTTTGTATTTACTTCTCTCTGGTTTGTTGCTTTTTAGTTGCTCATTTATATCCCCGTATTGGTTAGGGTGACTAACTGCTATGAGAACAAAAAAACACCTTCTCTGACAATCAAGGACTCTTGTGACTATCCGTGGTCTGAAACTGATGCTTCCAAACCACGGGAATGCAGAGTTTGGCCACAGCTGACACTTGTTAGGGCTTAGTATTTATTAATGCAGATTGTGCAAAAGCAGTGGGCTGAGCTAAAACAGCTGTGGTGTTCGCTAGGAACGATTTTGCTAGTTCATTTTATCCCTGCAAGATAGTGCTGTCAGTGTCTCTGGCTTTGCAGAAGCAGCTCGTGAATCTCGCTTTCTATTGCCTTTGCCCTTGCTCGACAGGACTGTGATCTCGGGCGTGAGGCCGGTGTTTTCTGGTCTGTGGTCACCACCAAGTGTGTTTGTTCAGGTAACGGTGAGGTGGGAACTCTGCCCGTCCAGCCAATATAAAGTGTTTTAGTGGTGGCAGTGATGGTACATCTTAGGAGGAAGGACTGAAAAGTAAAGCACAGCACATCAGTTCAGCAGAGAAGCCTTCAGCAGAAAGCATCTTATAATTAATTGCCCTCCATGGGAAGGTAAATGCCAATTCTGTTAGTGTAATGGAGTGTTTATGCTAAAAATGAGCCGCTTGTCGCCTGCTGGGTGGCACCTCTTCCTCCTCGCAGAAGGTATTTGCACGTGAATCTGTCTACTGATAGCTGTGGTCTGCTTTCATGTGCCTCCGTCATGAACTGTCGGCTGCTCCAAAGACAAATGTGGTCTTTGCATGGGTTCAGTTCCGAGCCGCTCTGATGCCAAGAGACTTCCTTGGAAAGATGCTTCCCTGAAAGCCTTTCGAGGAAGGGAGGAAATCTGTAACGTTCGTCTCTGCAAATCACCCATGATAAAAATGTTCTTCTAGCCCTTTGGGAACTCTTGTATTAATTCACGTTTCTCAATGTTTTTGTTGGGTTGCTTTTTCCTGGTGGTTTGTGTTGGACAAATGTGTCCTGTGATTAATAATGCTGAAGTCTCCTGCTCTTCAGTAGTAAAATTTTAAAAGATAAGCAGTTTTAGCTGTGTGTTTGATTACCACTTACCACAAAATGTTTCTGAAATGCAAACAAGAGTTAATTATAATCAATCTAAAAGAGGCTTAAAACTGACAATTTTTAAGTTTTAAATTTTGCATTGGTAATCTGTTCTCACACCTAAAAATAAGTATATTAAGAATAGCGTCAGTTAGGCCTCTGCAAACTGCAGTGACTTTTAAAAGTGATGACTTGGAAATACAGTCGAGGTGAATTGTGTATGATTATTCCAGCAAATGAGTTTTATAAATATATCATAATGTCCTAGACTATGTTAATTATCTGATACTTTCAGTGTTTACTGTAGAGAAAATGTTGGTGTTTATTGTTTTCCCAAAGGCAATACTTTCAGTTTCTGTTGTTCGGAAGTGTTTTTGCTTTTAATCACTTTTGATTTCAGTACTGTTAGCAAGCGTGTAGAGAACTTCATCCTTCTGTTTGGAATAATTGTTTCAGACTTGCTGTCACTGAAAAGAAGAAATTTTGTCATCCTTCCCCAATCTACAAAAAAGGAAAAAAAAAAACCCAACCCTGAAACAAAAAAAAAGAATAAAGCAGGTAGGAAAATTTGATTTTTATTAAATTGAGGAAGCTTTTGTGTCTGTACTTCCAGGTTTGCATAGCTACTCAGTGAGGCTTTCAAGATTGTCCCCACAGTGGGTCAACCCAACACTGAAACTCTTTCTGAAACCATGGGTCCAGGCCCCTGCTAATTCTCAGAGCTGTGCTCTGCTCTGTGAAACCAGTGAAATGGAGCAGGGCTCTGGGGCGACTCCATTTCGTAAAATGTATTTACTTAAGCGTAGGTTATGGTGGATGTTTCCTTTTGGGAGGATGTTGTCTGGCATATCCAGCATCTATAGGAACTTGTCTAGCTTGTGAGAAGAGGTGTAGAATAGATACTGACAAATCCCGATGCGCTGGATGAGGAGTCAATTATTGTATTACATTTAAAAAGTGGCAATACTCAAGATGTGTATTGGGTTAAAAACGATGTAGATATAATTAATCCCTTTTTAAAAGAAAGGTAATGTTAGGATTCTTGTTTACTTGCAGATCAGTGTGGTAGAATGGCTAAAAGGACTAATGAGACACTTGCTTTCCTGGAAAAGCATTTAAAAGTTCAAATGCAAAGCAAGATTAAAATGTTATATTTAAATATATTTCCATCATACGGAGTTGAATAGGTGACTTAGAGAGAAAATCCTTTCGGTTTTAAATCATCACATTGTGTATAACAGTAGAGAAAGAAACACTGTAAATTTCCCTTTATGAAGAAAATGTCTACTTAAAAGATTCCTTAATAATTTAGTGGGTTAATTCTGCCCCTAATTGCACAGAAAAATTCTTGACACAGGCTTACATCTATCAAATCATCAAATATTTTTCTTCAGTTGATTTAAAGATGTAATTTTAAAAGTAGTAGTGATTTTCACTGTTAATTTTGTTGTAAGCCTGCAGAGTCGGTTTTATTTATGATCTGTTCTTGACTCTATTAATATTGGGAACAAGAGCGATAGCCAATAAAAGTAAAGAAAACTAAGATTCAGCTTTGTAGCACACTGCAGTCATGCTTGGGTGACACCAAGGAAGGGCATCTAGTGAGTACGTAAGACAACTGCATCTATGTACATGTGTTGTCGATACCGAATTGTAGCTCATCCTGTGTAGTTGGATAGCGTTGGCTGTTCGGACTTGGTGCTTTCAACTCTCCAAGCGTCTGGCAAAATTAAGCGTAATGCTGTAATAGCATTGTGTGGTGGGAGCGTTTCCTCTGTGCCGCGCACACGAGGATGCAGATGTGCGGTGGCTGCTTTGTGACCACAGTGGAAAGCTGTACGTGAGCCAGACCTAGCACGTGGGAATCCCTTGCTTTTAAAACTCAGATCAGACTCGTAAACCTTAGGTCTGCAGACTGGGCCTGTAGTTGCCAGCCCACACAGATCCACATCTAACAGTTGCAGTGCAGAAGGTTTTGAGATGGGTTAAGTAACTTGCTCCCCAACTCTTTCAACTTTTTTTTTTTTCTTTTAAAGCCAGGCTGGGAAAGCAGAAGTGGCATTTGGGCTCCACGCGACTGGCTGAGCTGTGAATCAGCAAGTGACGTTAATAAGCATTTGTGGACTAAATATATTTTTAAGCTGTCTGGCTGCTTGCTCTTGGTGAGATCTCTGAGATTAATGGTCCTGAAATGTTACTCACATTTGTTTGCTCTTTCTTCAGGATGAATCTGACCTGTGCAAGCACTGTTTTTTTTTTTTTGTTTTTTTTTTTTAAATCGCTGTGCAAGAAGGTACAAGAATAAAGAGCGATTACATTTTTTTCTTAATTGTTGATAAGACATAAATCTGCCTGTTAACTGAAGCAAGGTATCGCAGCTAAATGTATCAATGTTTTTTCCAAGCATTTTGGGTTCTTTGGTGCAGGGAGCAGAGTATATTAGTGTTGTTTGTTGTTGTTGTAAGCATTTGGTTGTGGGTGCTGGTCTTAAGGCTTGGATCCAGGTCCCAACCAAGGAGATGCCTTTTTTTGTGTGGATGTGGACTGAGATTTGTGTTTTCTGGTGCAAAAAACCAGCTGCTCCTCCAGGGAAGGACAACTGTGTCCCTTCCTGAGCTGAAGGGGAAAGGAACATTTCTGCTGCCGGGGAGTTCAGCGAGTTAAGGCAGCTTTAATCTGAGCAGGTGGTTTTCAGGAGTGCGTGGGAGCTGCTGAGGCCCGGTTGTCCGCCCCACACGCACAACCAAGCTATCTTCTGATCTCGGTCAACTTCCTGAAGCCGTGCTGGCTGCCCGTGGGTCGCTCGTCAGGGGAGCAGCTGCAAATGCTCCGGCCGTCCCTTCTCCATCCGTCCCTTCTCCATCCGCCCTGTTAGACCTCGCGCTACCGACAGCCAGAACAGAGCAACGGCTGTTGCTTGGAGGACAGCAGGGGCAGACAAACTAAGGACAAGCCAAGAAATTAAAGAAGACCTAAAGGAACTTGTACATACTTGGGGAGGTCTGAGAAGAGAGGGGAGAGATGGCTGGTAGGGGGGAGCACGTGTGTGTGCCCTAAAGTGCAAGCCAGGTGCTTTAAAAGCAGCATTAATAACAGTTTCCAGTGGTTGGAGGTAATGATGAGACTCTGCCTGAGGGAATCTCTTAGAAAGGGAAGCGGCTGCTTGGCATAACGAAGCAAACCACATAAGCTGCTTGGCAGGTAGCGGTTATAAGTTCCTTCTGGCCCTCAGCTCTCCTGACAAAAATCAGCCTTGGGGGGGAAAGCAGGTAGCTGATGGCTGGAAAATGAAGTGTAGATGGGCTGCCTGGGGTTGACATTTCCCGATCTGTGTGGGAAGGGAGCTGGATCCATCCTGCTGGGTGCTGCTGGTTCACCACCCCTGTTTTTGGCATCCCTGGGACCTGGCTGCACCGTCCTCTGCGGCAGCCATGGGAGATGCCTTCTCCTCACTCTGCCAAGCATGGAAGGACTTGTGGGCTTTATAAAGGCTCTGTTGCCACCCTCCAGTGTGGGATCCTGCCCGGTCTCTGGGGAGCCATCTGGAAGAATGCTGTGATGTGATGTTTTTTGTCTGTGATGATGTCGCCTTCGTGGAAATAGTTCAACACCCTATTTAAAAGGGAAATGCTTTAGGCGGAAGTTACGGTATTTTACAGAGAGAGCACACGAGTGGTCAGTGCAATGTGCGTGGTGTGTGTGTATTTTTTTTATTCTCTCTCTCTTTTTTTTTTTTTTTTAAATTTCCATGAGTTAGAAATGACGATGACTCATGGCTTGGAACGCACTTTAAATCCCCGAGGTGCTCATTGCCGCCTACTATCACGTATTGAATTTCTGACATACCGGAGGGATGTCTGCAGAGAAACTCTGATGTGCAATTATAAAATGTTGTAGCTTTATGTTGTTTGCATAGGAGCCATTAGCATGGTATAACTGTGAAAATAATGCAGCTTTATTCTTGCTGTTGATTTCCCATGGGCATGGCAGTTAAGCAACTGTGTTCTATCTTTCTCTAGGATGTTGACACATGTGGACCAACAGTGACACCCTTTTTCAGCAATGCTGTCTTTACTCCCTCCTGCATTCAGAAGCATCTAGAGAGATTTTTTGCAGAAGGTAGGTTCTGGCATTTCAGCTGGATGGCTGTTCTTTTTCTTCTAAATTAAAACATTTAGGTGTTACTAGGGAGAATGGTAATGAGTCTGACGGATACTAGCTCGCTGCTGGTGAGAGAGGGGATTAACCTTAGCTTGGGTTCCACTAGAATAGATGCTCAGGGGAAACGCGGTAAAATGGAGTCTGGAAGAATGGCTGTATGAGTTGTCTTTGAGAAGGGCTTGGCAGCCACGGAACATGGATGGCTTAAATCGTGTAGATGTGTTTATTGGTAAACCTCTTGTTAAAGAAAACTCATGCTTCCCACCTTTTTCTGCTTAGTCAGCATCCTTGTTTATTTAAACTCTTTAAAATGAATAAATTAAAAGGGAGAATTGCTGCACAGGATGTGCAATTGACGTATTTTTTTTGTGTATATTTAAATCTTGTGTGGGTCTCTTCCCCTCAAAAAATCTTAACCTTCTTGAATTTTATTTANTTGCCTGGAGGATTGACATGTGGGAATTCCCCAGTAAAGAGTGTAGATGGGGAAGCAAGTACCCTGTGGTGTGTTTTAACAAGGAAATTTTAAAAGATTTTATGCTCTTTATGAATGTACCTACTTGTTACTCCCTTACACTGTAAGCTTTGGAGTGTTGCTTGTGGGTTTACTGTGTACGTGTCCAGCTCTCACCAAAACTCTTTTGTGTGTATTCCAGAAATGTATATCAATAACGTTAAATCTGCCCACAAGACTAGTGGCTGAACAGGAGTTTTTCAATAGATGGGGTGTCAGCCTTTAGACTGACTGTGTAGTTTTGTATCTTCTTATTTTCTTCCAGTACATTCCTCACTGTTCAGTTTTTTTCCTGTATCAGAAAGGGTGTTTTTAACTCTTAACTCCACCAAATGTTTCTCTTTGCGGTGATACTGTGGTGGAGCAACCTTGTATTTTTGCTGCTGGACTCAAAAATTGCTGTTTTTTCCCTTAAGAGCAACGAATTGCTGGGAAGAACAGAGAAGGGATAAATGACTTTGGATCTGAGGCTGTTCACTTATCAGACTGAAATGTGTTTTCAGTTTCTCTGGATTTATACCTCAGGATTGCAGCAGTTACAGAGCTGGTGACACTGCGGTTTCAGTGTATTAACATGCAATATCTCTACCAGAAATCCTTGAAAACTAAGGGTGACTTGAATTCCTTAATTATCTCCTGTCGGGAAATTGGCTCCCAATGAATTCATCGCCGTTCCCCGTGTTGATTCCCTTCCTGAAGCCTCTCTCTTCAGGATTAGCAGAGCTGAGGGCCAGTCCGGGTAGGCTGCTTCCAGTGCTGTGGCTCGTCCCTCTGGGATACCTGACTTCCTTGGGAGAGAGCCTGGCAGCTTCTCTTCTGCCCACCACAGCTCTCTGAAGGAGCTGTGGACAGGTCTCTCTGGGGGGGGGGAAAGCTGCTGTCAGCAGCTTTGACAGAGGAGTTTATGCTCGTAGAGGAATTAATTGCCATGTGGATTTGTGCTCCTGTGCTGAGGGAGAACTTCTGTGCCCCAAGAGCTTTGCCTCCCTTCCTTTAGGTCATGCACTCCCCCTTTGCTCCCCTGTAGGCTGTTGTAGAGGAGAGTGTGTTTCTCTGAATTAGTGGTAAAAGTGGCAAAGAAGAAATGCAATCCTTAGCAACATTTAGGGTTTGCTTTGCCCTGAGGCTCTGGCAGGGTTTGCTTTGCCCTGAGGCTGTGGCTCTACTCATTTCACTTGCCTGAAGGACTTATTAGAGCTGACGATGCTCGGTAAGAGAGGCACCCAAGTGGTCATTAATTTCCTGGGCAGGTGAGGGCAAACTGCCTTCAGAATTGTATTCACAGCAAAATGAATCCGTGTGGCTTGCGTCACTAGAGAGCAAGTAACGTTCGCGGATTGTCAGGTAAGGAATGCAGGGAGAAAAATGGGTTTTAAACCTTGTCAGGGAATGCAGCTTTCATGAAAGCAAAGAGCTGAATAGCAATGTCCAGGAAAACACTGTAGGCACCAGGTAATTTTCCCCTGTTCTGCCAGCATCCCTGTGCAGCCCTTTGTTTTTCCAAAGCCAGAGGCTTTGAATCCAAACTGCTGGACAGAGTGAAAATAATGGGAGGAGGTTCCTCTGCAAGTCATACCTGGGAGTATTTTGCATAGAATTATTTCAAGATCTAGGAAAGCATCCTCAATCTGTGGTGCAAGCAGAACGGCAGAGCAGAATCTCAGGGGCACGTGTGCGTATTGCAAGCTGTAAGTGCCTGTAACGTTCGAAGCGTGACTGTGGGACCATGGCACGAAGGCAGTGGGGGGAAACAGTGTGATAGGGGGAGATGGAGAATGCTGATGCAGAATGAGGAGGTACCTCCTGCTCTGTCCCTCAGCATCCTCGCTTCTAGCTGTCCAGGGGCACTGCGCTGCCTTTTTGTGTTTCCACCACTCCTGCAACTGCAGAAGCCCGGGTGGGATGAGGGGTGAGTGTTTCTCTCTGTAAGAGGCAGAGGCTGACGTTGGGCAGGAGGCTAGTATATAGGAGAGGGGAAAGATGAGGTGAAAGCAGGTGGAATTACAGGGTGCCTTAGCCTGAGAAGATGCGAGGCAGGGGACAGAGGTCTTGTGCGCTGGGGAAGTGGTGTCCGCTCTAACCGCTTTGTGCTCATCACTGAAGCCGTGTATGGTGTCCTGTCAAACAGAAGCATGGGTTTGCTTTGCAGTTGCTTCCTCCTAATGCCCATGGAGCACTCCCTGCCTTGCCTGTTGCACCTGTCTCTGCGCCTGTGCCACGCTGTGCTGTGATTTTTACATACATTTATACACCTGGCTGTGTAATGTGACAAACTTTTCCCCTTCCAGAGCCCTGTGCCCTTTTATATGCACGCAAGTTGGGGCTGAATCTCACTTTTTCTGCACCCTGTACTCACCTGGGGACTTAGTGTGTGACCTGTTAAATGAGGATTGTGCCCCTTGTAAGGGGCGAGTTTATGGAGACTGGATGCAGAGAAGTCTATCCTCATGTTGGGTCCCTCATAGACTACTCTGCAAAACACTTAACAGTGAGTTGGATCAAGGCGATAACACTTCAGAGAGCTGAGTGGTGGCTGCTTTTGTACTGGTAAGGAGAGGAACCCTGTTTGGCAGCATAAGGGAGCAGTACAGTTGTGCCATTCCCCTATTTCAGTGTGTAAAGGTTGTGGGTTAGTGTGCCACTTGTTCCAGTCCCACGCAGGGAGAAAGGGGAGCTGCTAATAGGTAAGTGAGGGGGAATGGGATCTCATAAAGGCAGGAGGTAGTTACGGGAAAACTGAGTTAGACCTGATGGTCTAGGATGTAAATATTTGGAAAGGCACAGGAGGATCCCTTTTCAAAAAAAGATAATCTCCTGTATAGTCTGGCACTATGGAATTTCTCGTGGAAATATGGGTGAGTTTTTCTTTCGGTTGTTTTCCTCCTTTTACAATAGAAACACTAGACACGAGGAACTGTTTGGACATACGTATTTAACTGGGAGGAAAGAGCTGTGACACTATTGTGGTTGTAACCACAAACTAACTGACAGTTTCCTGCTGCAAGTGACTTTCCATAGATCTAAACCTCATTCGTTTGTGTTTGTCTGTGCTGTTTAAATATCTGAGGAAGATTCCACTGCTTCTAGGCTTTTTGTTTTTGACAGAGTCTTTGTTGTAGTAATTTGGGGGATGGTGGCACGAAGAGAGATTATTGCAGTGCTAATACAAATTCAGGTGAAGTCCAGAAGGTTTTTATATTGTACAGTCTTTTATAAAGTAGAAGTCCAGAAGCAACCCCATTAAATGTGTCAGACTGGTTTTGCAATTACATTTGCATGTACAAAGCTCTATTTATTTCTGAGGAGTAGGATGCAATCACGTGAACCTACCTGTGTGGCTGAGACCTCTTCATCTGATATTTCTGTGGCATCATAACTTGCTTCTAACTCTCCTACCCCCTCCCCATCCTTCTCCCCTGTGATGTGTTAAATATCACGGCTGCAAAAATGAGAGCACATTTTTCCCTGCTGTTCCCATTCCAGCTGGAAAACTTGGACGGATCCTTCCCTTGTGGTTTGTGATACTGTAAATAAAGGCTTGGGAGGTCACACGTTTTCCATCTCAAGTTATTTTGATTCCCGTGCTGGAATTGGGGGAGGGAATAGGGAGGGAAATAAATAAAAAAGGCAAAACCCCAAACTATTCTGGCTTATTGTGGGAAAAAGAACTCATTAATGCTAAGGGAAAACAATTGGAAAAAAGGCCTTTACAAGGAAGACTTCATCTTTGACTAAAGCTGGGACTTGGAGAATTAGGGTCAAGGATTTCAAAGGAATCTTCTACTGAGTTTTGAACGAAAAGTTGCATACAAAGTAAAGGCCCTGAACTCCGGGCTCCTGTAATCTGGGGCTGTTCTTGGGTGCTTCTGAAAAATTTGCCGTCTAGCTTTAAAGGCATATTGGTGAGTAATTTTACCTATGTTCATATGGATGCGGTTACTCATATGCTTAAATGTCAGTTAAGTGGGCTTTTAGATAAGGAGTTGAGAAATTCTAGTTGTAGGTCTTACTGGCTGTGATGCATCTCGTGGTTCGGCTAGCCCGAGTCGTTGTTGCATACAGCCCGGGGCAATACCTGATGGTCTGGGGCACAGTGGGTGGAAAACATGTATGCGTACTCACTCAAGATAAATGATACAGTTCTACCTTCTGAAAACCAGCACAGAAGCGCAATGCGTTGCCGTGACTGTTAACTGCCGCTGTTCGCGGCTGGTGTCCTACATCTGGTAGCCTTGGTCTCCTCAGCTGCGTCCCTTTCCATGTTGGTGTTTGAGGCTTTGAATATTCACAGAAAACACTGCTTAGGTTTAAACTTACATTTCATAATTTTGCTTTTGGTATTTGTATAATCCTGGTTTGGATTCACTAAGAAATGAGCTCAGAACAAGGTCCACTGGACTCTACTACTGGGTGGTGATACGCAGAGTATGATTAATATTGGATTACAGTGGAGAAACTGACAGTTACTGGCAAGTGCATTGCTACCTTTTGTTGAGTTTTCAAGAGGCCTTTTCCTAGTAAAGATTTTTTTGTTATTTTTTTATCAAAACAGGATACAAAATGTGACTATAATTTGTCACTACAGAACTCGCATTGTACCTTGACGCTACAGAGGTATTTCTTTTTCCATAAACTGTTATATTTATAAATGTACAGCAGGAACAAAAGAGAAACATTCCACATCTAGATGTTAATCTCTGCCCAGGATAGTCTTTTGATTCAATAACTTTTCTTCCTTGATCTTCTTTTGCATTTTTTTTTTTCTTTAATGGGCACATGACATATGGACATAAAAAATAATGGCCCAATTTCACCCCTGCTGTAGCTCATTGACGTCATTAAAGTTACAGCAGGGATGACTTGGCCCAGATTCTTTAAAAATAAGACCTGATGAACAACCCCTCATGGAAAAGCTCTATAGAGAAGGTTGTCCTGAGCATAGCATAGAGCAGATGCTGTGCAATTCACTGTGACATTCAATAAAATTCCCATTGGTGCCTTTCCTGTGGAACAGAGCTAGGACCCTTCCTGGAGGGGACAGCAAGGCATGTGCTTGCAGGGCTGCTCTTACCATGCCTTAATAGTGTGATGGAAAGGGGCGATTAACGAAGTGAGAGAAGGACACTTAAAGTAGAGGCAGATCTGGATGGACACCTGACTTGCTTGGAAGTTGTCAGAGATGTTTTCTCTGCCTGAGGATTGGGCTTGCACGTGGTGAGCCAGAGGGTGGAAACCGTGGTAGAAACGATCTGTGGAAAACTCTTGCCTTAAGCAGGTTTTCAGGAAGACCGTTTGTATCCGTTTGGTCTTTTTGTACTTTTTCCCCGCTGCTGCCCAGTGGTAGTGTTCTCTGCAGTGTCGAAGTATTGTCACACAAGGATTAGCCACCTGAATGCGGCAGCTCTCCCTTCCGTGCCGTATGGGGGCACTCCCAGGTTCAGTACCCCAAGGCAGGTCTAAGCTGCGGCTGCTTTTGCAGGCCATATTGCCTTCTTCACAACTTGGTGTAGAATAGAAATTACACGGAATATAGGTGAAAGAAGGCAATACAAATCATGGCAAAAATAGTAAATTTGACCTGGACTTAAATGGTCAGTCTGAATTAAGCTGAAATGTACTTTCAGATCTGAGCAAACTGAAAACCGAGGCAAATGTGAAAGGTTCTCAAGAGCTGTTGACTGCTTTCCACTTACTAAAACAGTGGTAGCGATTCGTGGATAGCAGGTCTGAAAATCTTTACCTTAACTGACCAAGTGAGCGTTTTGCTCGCAGTTATTTATAACTGCAGGAAGAAACACTCTTTAAAGAGCAGTCAGAACCCCAAAGTTGTATCTCTACTGGGTGAATGCTTGATCATTGTTTGTAGAGCCAATATTCATTGCCTAGGGCATCTTTAATTTAACTGATTTCTTGGTTCTTGGTGGTAATAACTGTATCTGGCCAAGACAGGTTCTCTTGCAGTGAGTCCAAGAAATCAGATAGTTCTTTTTCTGATGCCAGACTCTTCTGGTCCACTGAATATAACTGCAAGAACACATAGTTCCCAAGAAGGAAAATGCTTACTGTGGTTTTTGGTGACAGCTGAAGCTAACTTGGGGAGGGAAAGATGGAGCGAATAGCACTCTTGTCTGCTTATGAGAGCATGTTCATTTTAAGGGAATTTAAGTCAGAAAGTTTTTTTCAGTTGAAAGCCAGAATAGTGTCCAAGTGACATTGACTAGTATAAATAGTGAAGGGGAATTAGATCTTTAAAATATACGCAGTCTTTTGATTAGTCATCCACAACTCTGCTGGTAAGACAGGGAAAGAAATCTGGTCTTAACCTGATAAATGTCCTTCTAATGGTGGAAAAAGTCAGAAAAACCAAGAATTTAATTCATGATATCCAGAGAGACCATGCAGCGGCTGGCAGCAGACTTCTGAGGAAGAGTATTAATGCTAGTGGAAGTAGAGGGGGGGAAGGTAACTGAAAACTCTGCAGCCTTAAGGGATTTTGAAAGCAAAAGGTATTTGATGTAATGCAGATAAGGATGACGTTAGCTTCTTTTTATTGCATAGAATGCAACCTTATCTGATGATACTATCCTGCTTTGAGATTCTCTTTCCTTGTATTGTCTTCCTTTGTGCGTTTCAAGCTCTCCTGTGTCACTGTGGGTGGACCTATTTAGGGTCTAATCCTACTTCCACTGAGGCCAAAAGCAAAACTTTATAGATTTGAAGAGAACGCCCCCTGGGTGGAGCCCCCACCGTCTCTCCAACCCGGCTGATTAGCAGAGTGAGTTGAATGTGTATGCCAGATCCAGTAAGTGCTTCAATACTGGAGAGGAGGGTTGAAGAGAGAATTCTGAGTAGCAGAATGTTTGAAAACGCTTAAATTGTATATCTTTTTGGCTGACCCATGGAGTTAATTTTCCAGAAGCAGGCTACCTTGTGACGGGTCTTAGTGGAGTACCAGGTCCCTGATACAGGAATGATTAACTCCTGGGGTATATGCTATAGAGAGCCTTGTCTTAGTTATCAGATGTGGGTTTTCTTGGCTGACAGTACGGTTTTCAGGAAGGTGTGAGATTGTTAATGGGCAGCAGCACGCCGTTATGTATGCACTTACACAGAGCACATACATCCCTCTAAATCAAGCCCAGCTTCCTTTCTGAAGGCTGAGCGGAGTGCGGCTCCCGCAGCTGCTGAGGCAGTGCTGGGACATGACGTGCTGCAGCCAAGTTTTGGTTTATGTCCTCTGAAACATCAGTGCGTGGATGCGCACATTGCACAAACGTCCCCAGGGTGTGTGTAGGTTATCAGGGAGATAACCTTGGCTGAGCCCTAGCACTGAAAGTGTTGTGACGGGTGCAGCTATATGGCTGTGACCGCTTCTGATTGCATCGCAGCTTTACAGCTTCAAGTGGAAACTCTCCAAAAAGTACCAATTCTCACTGAGCAGCATGTTCTGCAGTACAAGTTTGCGTTAATCTCTGTGCACGGGCTTGCTGGCTGTGAGTGGAGAGAAGGATGCACCAGCGGATGTATTGACTGACTCTCTCGTATATCCGTTTTGTTTATGAAGAATGATGAGTTGAAAATCAAGGGGCAGATCAGCAGTGCTCAGAGTATCTAAAGAGCATCCTTCGACTGTGCTATATCTGCATCATCCCAGCAGCTGTGTTTATTAAAAACAAAAAAGAGGGGAATGCCAATAGCATATTTGTTCAGATTAGAAAGGAATTTGGGGATGGAGCCTTAGAGAAAAAGGCAACTGTTCAGTGCTGAAGGAGAACTTCCAATTTCTTTGATTGGCAATTTTAATCTATTCTGGATGATTTAACTGTTAAGCTCTAGAGCAATAGGCTCACTTCATCTTATCACCTACTAAGTGCTTAGGTTCTACTGGGTGTTCTGAAATCCTGTAGAGGCCCATAAGGTTTAGCTGTATTCTTCAGAGCTCAGGGAGAGTAACAAAGAACGAGGAAAGGGAAACTTTCTGACAGCACTATTTGTGTTTGTAAAAATAAATGCCTAAGAAAGTAACCTTGTAATTAATTTGAGCTATTCTGTTCATCAATGACTCCAGTTTGTCTACTAATTCTTCTGTATATAGCTAGAACGCAATCTACCAATAAAAGTTCTTTTTTTAATTTTTTTATTATTTTGAGGTTTATTTTGATGGATTATGTTTCTAGGAAACTGTTGAAGGTTATTTCTGGGAAATGCTGCCAGAATGCTTATTAACATGTGACTAGACCCAGGTAGAGTCCCTTTTGAAAATCTGGCTGTTCTGTGCATTCTCGGTGAGGGGCAGTGACTGTGCTGAAGGGTGCGAGTCCCCCCAGTTCCCTGCCCATGCTGGGCCTGGAAATAACTCTGTCAATAGCAGAAGTGTCACAGCAGCAATGACTCGCTGGATATGCCCGATTCCATTTATCTAAAATAGATGTGATCTTGGATTTAACATGCTGTTTCGTAGCTAAGATAAGAGGCGCATGAATTAGATTACTGTTGGAAAAAAAATAGAGAGGTGCTGATATAAATACTTCTGTGAGAAGTTTAGCAGAGCATTAGCAAGTCTTTTTATATTTATGAACAGCAGTGGTCAAAGTCGTATCCTGCAAAAGATGCTTTCCACATGATACTAACTCCAGTCATTAAAAAAGCATGAATCAGATTAAGAAGTGTAGGGCTCTTTTTATTTGCCTTTGAGTCTTCAGATGTCAGTGCAAGCTTTAATCAGCAGCTGTGCTGGTGAGAAACTACCCTGTGAAATGGAAGTGGAGGATGTGGGCAGAGATGCTCCTGGGTGAGTGGCTTAGGGGCTCCCCACCACCGGGGAGGTTACTGCCCCGCAGGTACTTGCCTCTCAAGGATTACATGAGCAGTCTTGTCCCTTTCGTGGCCAGGTCAGCAGCAGACGAGGGTGTCCCTGTGGATTGTGGAGGCGAGGAGATGTTCAGTGGAGGGATAGTCGCGTGGATGGTGGAGGTGGGTGCCCATGAGCCCTCCTGCCTATGGGTGAGACTTCTGGATAAGCAAATGCAGCACTTGAGCCCTAACAGAAATTACAGGTCTTGTGACAGCAATGGTTCACAGCTGACTATTGACTGTAAGGTCTCTTAGGCAGTTGTTTGATGCCATTCCTTTGGGTGGACTTTTAAAATACTACTTCCTCACCCTTCTGGCCGTTTCCTCTGCAGGTGGAGCAAACTTCTCGAGCCTTTTCTATTTGTATCAAGTCAGCCTCCTTGTCTGTGCTCTCCATTGCTTTGAGCACCCGACTGTGTTTTCTGGGGCTCAGGAAAGGGGGCCTGAGGGAGGTACAGCAATTATAAACGTTAACATCTCAGAGTTTTTTATGTGTATACTTAATATGCAAAATGTCATCTGTTGCAATTGATTTTGCTGGTTTGTGTCAGGGGCAGTGGTGAGCAGTTCTCCCGCCCTGTGTCCTGAGGACAGGGATGCTCAATTTTGGCCTGGTACCAGGGATTTTGCTGCGAGGAGCCAGAAGCAGCAGGGAACGGAGGGCGTCCCTTCACAAGGTCGTGGTGGGTAGAGCACTGCTGCTCTGCAGAGCTGAACCTCCGACAACCTGGAGGGAAGGGACTGTCCCAATGTTCTGTCGGTGCTGGAGGGACATCGTAGTGCTCACGTCTGGGCGGATGGCTGTTCTCTGCAGGTTGTGGTCAGGGACAGAGGCGTATTCCCTGGACAGGATGGCAGGAAGTTCAGGAGGTGGGACGGCAGGAAGCAGTTTCACGATCCTGGGCTGCTGCCAGTGAAAAACTGCCCATGCTTTCAGATCTGCGCTTGTTCCGTGTTGGCGAGGATTGTGTTTAATTTCGTAGTGTGTTCAGTGCAGTATCTGCCATCTCTCTAGACAGCTGTACTTAGTCTTATTGTTATCACCATGGCTGTTTACGAGTGATAAAGGCCAAGCTGAAGAGGACTAGGATCCCGATACTTGGGAACTGGGCAGTGCTTTAGTTTGGGTTTGTCTCTTGTAACGGACAGAATTGTGGATCTGCTTCCTTGAAGACCTAAAATATGCTTTTATTGACTCCTCGGGCTTTGTGAAATCATGGTGGAAGAATGCAGCTAAACCACTGAGAAAACTTCCCTCCCGTACTTCTTAGTGTTGTCTTAATAGCTGCCTCATGAATGGAAATAGTTCCCTGTGCCATTCCCTTTCCTTTTTTTTAAATACGAGCTAGTCTGTATCATGAATAAATATGTTAACTTAATAGTACAGTTGCTTTAAATCAGGTGGCTTTATTGTTGCCAAACCTCCTGTTGCTGGTAGCTCTGGGAGATACTCTGCCCACCAGAGACTTGTTGATGTGCTGGTGTTACACCTTCTGCGCTGCTACGGCCATCTGGCAACGGCCTTCCTCTCGCAGAAAAGCAGGATTTGGGTAACTTACCTTGCACTAGCAGCCTTTCATAATTCTGCCCACCGCGCTAATTTAAGGGAAAACAGCAATTCTCTACCTCCTTTCATGAATGCCATCACACACGCCCTGGCTGTGGAGTCTGCCTCTCTCCCTCTACTGTACCGGAGGGCGGCGTGAAAGTGGAGCCCTGGTGACTGCAGGCTGCCCGCTGGTTTTGGCAGCCTTGAGTGTCAGCAAGTGCCGAGGTGTCGCCTGGGCTGTTCTCAACTAACCCCTGAGCTAATGGACGCTGCTTCCTGACGTAAAAGCAGATGAGAAACTCCAGGCCTGGGCTAAGCTACAGCAAGCTGCGCTGTCGGAGGTTAAGCTGATTGGCGATCTCTCATAAATAAATCTTTCTGTATTAATAAATAAATGCTTGCAATAGTTGCTTTATTATAGTGCATGGAAGCTTTCAGAAAGAAAAATTTCCCGAATGAGCCATTTCTGCAGTCTCTGCTGACTTTTAAAGATTGGTGTCATTAATTGAATTCTGCCTCTTCCATTAGAATGGAGTGTGTGCTCCTCGCTTGCATGTACGGTTGATGCACTTGAAAGAGTGTGGGAAGAGATAAAATATTCAGAGCTACTTGCATTGCTTCTGTGGCAGTCGGGGTACTGGGTTGTTTTGGGGAGAGTAGGCAGCCTTTCAGTGTGACTTATCTTATACTTGGGTCTTGGAGAGTGGGAAGGTTTCTCCACTTGAAGCTTGTGTAGCGGTTGTTGGTTGGCTGTAGAGACCTGGCTAGGTGTCTGCTGCTGACGCATTCTTCCTGCAAAATTACTCTTAAAAGAAAAATACATCGCCTGTATGTTACGGGTAGCTGGATTCTTCTATCTACAGGGAACGATACTTTTTGGAAATCGATCTCGCCTAATCCAAAGCATTGAGAATGTAATAATTAAGATCTACTTAATTTCCTACGCTTGATAGGTGGGGAGACAATAGCTTGTTCTTTGAAGCTGCGCTTTGTCTTTTGAAAATCATCTTACCAGTGTTACATAAATACCGTATTGCAGCCCGCCCTTATTAGCCACTGATTAGAGGGTCCTTTGTGAAGTGTTGTCTGTTTCTGACATAATTTAATTAATATGGAACCCGTAAAATTCCTATGAAAACAAAACAGGAGCAAATTTAATACCAGTTAAGTGTGTGTTCTGGGCTGTGAGAGTGAACACAAAACTAATTTCTTAATGGGACCGCTAAAAGAACAAACAAATCTACAGAGACATGGTCGTATGCCTCAGCTGGAAATGTATGTTTGTGGATATAATTAAACTTCAGTTAATAACGTATTGTCCTCAGTCTTGGCGAAGAACTGTATTTGGGCTGTGGCTACGTGTCCAAAGCATTTTTACTAGATTAACTTGTCCGTACAGCACGGTCTAGAGCTTTCAAAGCACTTGCAGATCTTGGATGGCTGTGTTGCGTTTCAGCTCGTTTCTCGCATAGCTCAGAGAGCTCGATGAAGCCGGTCCTACAGAGGGATGATGGAGAAACGGGCAACTGTCCCTGTCAGTGACCTGCTGTAGGAGGCAGTGAGCGAGTTGGAGAGACAGACTTCAATAGCAATGTGCGAGGAAGGGTGAAGTGTGAAGGTGATGCTTCATGATTCACTTTTTGCATTGCAAATCCTGTTTCGTAAGTAAGCTGCTTCCACTGATGCATTAAATGATTTATTATCTCTCAGAGCTTTTCTTCACCCTGGAAAAAAACAAAAGATGATCAGTGTTTTTTTAAAGCTCTGTGCTGAACATTATATGATTAAGTTGTAATTTTGAAGTGACGCATTTGGGCATATAATTTTCAAGACCATCTTTGGTTTCAGGGATCATAAATACTGGTTCCAGCTGTAATGAAGTGCTGTGCTACTTACTATGTTCCTATCATTGTGTGTGTCTTTTGTTTAAATTATTAAATCACAGTGGCTGTGGCCATAATAATGTGGTTGTTTTATGTCTTGGAACAGGGGAAAATAATTTTATTTAGTTGGAATAATGTAATTGTAACATGCCTCTGGGTTTGAGTTAAAGGGGGAGGTGGTGCAGGTGGCTGGCAAGACAGTGCTGTTTTCTTGATGATTTTCTGCAGCAAATTCCACTGCCGTGGAGTGGCAGCATATTTGTTTTTAATGGAACAACTTGTGAGCAAACACTGGGATGTTTATGATGACAAGGAAAGCACTAGAAAAATAGAGGCTATAAAATCCCACTCGTTAAGGGTAGCAACATGTGTAATTGGCTCAGTCAGGTGCATCTCAGGGGAGGAGGTGTAGATCTGAGATCTGGCTATGCGCTGCCCAAGCCATTATGGGCAAAACACTTAAGTCCTTTGCGCCTCTGAAGGCCATCTGTAGGGTAGGCAGCTCTCTGTCTGGCTGGTTTTATGAGGCAAAGTGCCGGGGAAGGACTTGGAGATCCTCTGATGCAAAGTATTTATTTCCCCTTTTGAAGGGAAAAGTTGCGTGATGGTTTCTTGAATCAGGATGACTGCACCGATTCAGATGTAATTTGATAAATGAAGTATAAAGGCCCAGTGAATGACCTTCCGTAAAATACAAGAGTGCCTGAGCCATTCGTGCTTTAAATCTTGCTGCACATCTTTCTATTTCCTACTCACGCTGTTCATTAAAGTAGTCTCCTGTGCCCTGTTGTTTTGGGGCTGATAATGGAT
Organism: Ibidorhyncha struthersii; assembly: GCA_013398815.1. Classification (NCBI taxonomy): domain Eukaryota; kingdom Metazoa; phylum Chordata; class Aves; order Charadriiformes; family Charadriidae; genus Ibidorhyncha; species Ibidorhyncha struthersii. The sequence continues at coordinate 577,305 of VZSZ01011819.1, read as the reverse complement.
AGCCAAGTGGTGCATGCTGAAAAGAAAATTTCTGTATTAAAAAAAAAAGCGGTGTGCTTTTCTCTGCATAAAGTGCCCTGTGGATATGGGGCGGGGATCCTTCTATTTTCCCCTCTTTTGTGTTTGTAGCTGGGCCCTGAGATGTATTAGTGCTCTTTACGTATCCCCTCGAAGTCTCGTTTATTGAGGCATCCCTTCCTCCCTGTGAAACCCTGCGCTTCTGTGGCTGCAGCACAGACTGTGGTTTCTTTCCAAATGAATCATGAGGGTTTTACAAGCTGTAAAACTTCTCTGGAGAGCTTAAGGGTGTGACCAGCTTACAAGCATGGATGAAGTTTTGTTGTTTTTTTTTTTTTTTTTTCTCTTTCTGATTTGAGGCTGAATATATCCTGAATATCTCTTTGATTCTTTTGATTGCCAGCAGGAATTTTTTCCCCCCTTCGGACGGGATGCAGCACAATCCCAGGCTCTTGCTGTGGCTGCCAGCAAAGCTTTGCTGCGACTCCCTTAGGGACTGGGTGTAGGAAGCGGTAAAACTTTATTAGTGTTAGGTCCTTTAGTCTGTATAAACTTTTTATGAGGAAGAAGCTTATGTATTTGGAGGACAGAAGTTGTCCATCTCTCTGGCTGGGCTTTGCTCAAGGAAAATGTGTCTTGCTCTTTGCCCAGCCCCAGCAGGGCTGCTGCCCTGTTCCCCATAGAGACTGATTTGACCAGTCCACCTTAGTCCAAGCCACTTCTCTCTGGATCGGTGTGACCTCCTGGCTTTCCCTGCTGAGAGGTGTGGTACAAGAGCCTTGCAAAGGGGACCGCGGGATGGGACAGTGCTTGTTCCCTTGGGCCCCTCACGATGCCTGGTGAGCTCTTCTGGCAGTGGGGTATTATGGCTGGGAGGCTTTGCATGCTGGCGTGTGCTTGCCCCACCGCAAACACGGCACCAAAGTACGTGATGTGCGGTCCTACTTTATCATCACCTGCACTTGGAATGTGTGAGCAGTCCTGGGGAGAGCTGGCACATCCTCTCTTGTCTCTGGCATATGTGCTGGGCTGGGAAAGTCTGGAAATCAAGGGTGTTTCCAGTAGTTTTGAGCTCTGAGTAGGAGCCTGTGAGGTGTGCTCCTTGCACAGTGTCACCGATAGCTCTTCCTGGGTTTCTGCAGCCAGTCCCTCCACTCTGACTCAACTAGAAAGCAAGCTGGCTGTCCCACACAGAGACATTCTCTGGAGTAGGGCGCTGGCCAAGAAATGTGGAGCTGGCAGTGACATGGAGCTGGCAGAGAACAAACCAAGCAGGTAGAAACTGTCAGGAGCTCTGGGAAATTGGAGGGGATTTTTTGTTTTCCTTTTTTCTTTCTTTTTTTTCTTTTCTGGCATATGCCAAGAGTAGGTGGTTCAGAAGGGGAATACCTGGCACAGTGTGATGGCAACTTACCCAGCTGCCCTAATGGGATACTTTTGCCAGGAGCCTTTGGACCTATTCTTCTTGGTGTAAATAAAATCAAATAAATGAAATACTTGTTACTATAAATAAAACTAAATGAGTATGATTACCCTGAGTCTCTGGATACACCTTACATCCTTTGTTCCTTTCTCCCTCTGCAGGCAATTAATGGAGAAAGAGGGGACCATCAGTGTGCACAGACATCAGCCAGGCAGCATGAAGGCTCATAATAACTTTCTCCTATGATAAAAGAGATATTTGTACGGTCTGAATTTTTTTATTTTACTTTCCCCCTGGTGGGAGAGAATTACTGGTGATGATAGTTGGTAGGACTGCTCCTGTTGGGAAGCACTGAATGGAGGAAGGATTTATTGAAGGAAACATGTAGCAAATTTCTTGATAAGCACTTTTTCCTTATTTAAAGAGGTTGTTTATAACTAAGAGACCATTAGCAACCAGGAGGTAATTTTGTTGTAGCAGTACCTTATTGAAGGGAGAGTTGGTAGTCTGTTTCTGGATGGAGGCCTCAGGAACAGCCCCTGGATAATACTGTACCTTAGCTTCCCCCCACTCCCCCCCCTTTTTTCTTCTTTAAATGAAGGTTGGTGCAGCTCCTTCCCATGTAGTTTAAAGAACAGCTTGGTGAAGTACATGTCAGCATTTGAATTATACTTTTCATTTACTGTAGCCAATTCTAGTACTCTCACCCCCAGGGTTTCTAGAAGGTTTCTCGACAAACCTTCCCCCTCCCACCCCATGCAACCCAGAGACAAAACCCCAAGAGCTCCTCTGCATGCTGCCTGGCTGCTTTGCTCCCCTCACTGATACCATTAGAGAAATTCTGTGATTTTTGCAAAGAACATTAAAATTGGGCGGGGAGGGCGGGGCGCAGAATTACGTTGTAAAGAGTCCTGGTAAGGTTACTGCCCACAGCTCTCCCTGTATTAAGGAGCAGTCAGAACACATCAGTGTAAAACCTTCCACACTAAGGGAGTAAACAGCACAGATTAACTGGTAAGGGATGCTAAGCGCTTTACATCCCTTATGTGAAATGGGGTTTGTTACTTCTGCCTTGAATACTGACCCAGTACTAATAATTCTATATTTAAACAAAATGCCAAATTTTCCCCACGGTAGCAGTTAAGAGATATGAGGGAGAAGTGTATGGCAAAAATGGAGTGTGGCAAAGATTGAGGATCATTGCTAGAACAGAGTACCTGTCTGGTTTAAAATAGTCTTTAATGTGCTCAAAGAAAGGGTAATGTGTTCCAAATTATCTCCACCCTAAAATCTCTTGAGCTGTTGCTGCAGGGTGGCTAATGCAAAACCTCTTTTGGTGGAAAAAATGGTGAGGAAGGTCATGTGTATTTTGCATCTTCCCCCTTTTACCTTCCCTCCAGTTAAAGCATGGTTGGGCTGGAGTGGGCTGAGCTACCCAGGTGCAAAGGATATCATGGATTCTCCGTATCGCTAGCCCTAATTTTAGCTACGGTTTGTGCCAATACTCACCCACTTGCATTTGCACTTTCGGTAGCAGTCATTACACAGTGTGAGCTTCACACATGTGCCGCTCCTCCTGGAGCTCTGCTGGCAGCACCAATTTGTATTCCCCACAATAAAATAGCGGGGTTTGCGTGGGTGAGGGACCAGTGGGAGGATGCTCACATCTGTGAACGTGTCCCTGCGGAGCACTGCTGTGCTGTGCTTGTTGCAGCCTGTTGGAGGCAATTGGGTGGGAGGAAAGGGGAGAGAGCTCTGTAATTCCCTTCTGCTTTTCATTGAAGTGGAGAAATGGCTCTGCATTGCATGTTATGTTCTCTCGTGCACTTGCGCTGTGAAAGGACTCCCAGTCCAATTTGTCAAGGCAGAGACTTGACGTGAGTCCAAATGCACTTGACAATAGTCTCTCTGCTGTCAAAACCTCTCCTCCTTCTGTGATATAAACAAAGCTCCCGAGTAACACTCCTGTCCTTCCTTCCTGTAGCTCTTAAGAAGGAGTCAGCATCCCGGAGGAAGTTTTTTACTGTATTCAAAACACTTACCCATTTTCCGTTTAAGAATTTGACAGAGCGATGCATTCAAAACAAGATAGCCACAGAGAAATGATTTGGATTTATGCTTTCTTTAATTGGACCACATAAGATTTTATTTACTGATAGCGTCCAAAGGGAGCTGTCGAAATATTGCTGAAAGAGTGAATGTGCCCATTGTGGTAATGTGCTTTTGATAAATGCATTATGGCATAGTTATGAAGTCAGGAAGAAGCCTTAATTACTGTTTTGAAGCCATTATAGTCTAAAGCAGCAATCTGAAGCTCTTCTTGCAATTGTGTTTTATATTTCTTCACCAAAGACTTCAGCACCAAAAAATGGGCTTGTTTTAGAAGATAATTCACGCCTTTTATTTCCTTTGCCTTTTTAGAATGGTGCAGAAGTGACAGCGGGTACTTGAATATTATAGCAGTGAGCTCTGTGGAGTCACGTAAATAAAAAATACAACCTTCAGACGGGGCATGTACTGCTCCTATTGGCAGGGAAGCCAATGCCATACGATCTGCTGACTGTTTTCTCCTGTTACCCCTACCCATATAGCATACAAAATTGCTGAACTCAATTCTCCCATCTTTTTTTTTTTTTTTTTCCCCCCTTAAAAAAAAAAAAAAGGCAGTATTGGTCTCCAGAAGTCTTGTGTAAAGCTTCCTCTGGGGCTAGGGAAGGAGAAAGACTGGTCTTGGAAACTTTCTATTAATGAAAATTGCTTTGGGAGATCAGTCAGTGTTATAATCTACATGTGGGGTCAACAAATTGTCCGTCCCTGGAAGCCTCCGCTTTGCACATCAGCTGTTCGTGCAGCGTGGTGCAGAGCCTGTGCTGCCTTGCTCAGGTCCTTCTTGACAGCAGCCACAAAGCAAATTATTTAGAGCTGACTATTCTTGTACCAAAAAGGTATGCAATGAAGAAGTTCAGTTTTCAGATGTTTGTTATCCTTTTATCTTTTAAGTTATTCAGAGCAAGACTGTTTAATGCTCAGTCACCTGGTTTTGGTGCTTTGTAGATGTTCTTTGACTCTCTGGTAGTGCATTATTTATAGCAGATGTTAATTTAATAGAGTGAACTTTGTTACCCTTCAGGATATAAGCATCTCAATGTAAAACAGCAAAACTGACAAAAACGTAGTTGTAAATCAAAGGTTAACAGGCGTAGCAACGTGAAGGTATTGTTTGCTCGGTCGTTAAATTGATACTGTGCTGCTTTCTTAAATGAAATATTTCTTCAGTGCAGGAAGGTTAAGTACAAGTTGTACTGTTACGAGAAAGGAGGAATGAACCTCGCTTATTAGTGTTTTTTTTTTTAAAGCTGATTGCTTGAAATAATTGTGGGTGCAACACGGTAGCACTGATGCTTTTTATGGTGGCTGGTTGGTGCAGGGCCCCATCAGCTGCACTGTCGGCTGCCTTTGGCCACTTCATTTTCATACGGGCTTCCAGCTCTCACTTGCCCTCAGTTTGGGCTCTGACTCTTGGCATTTTCTAGAGAGCAGCGAGGCCCTTTGCTCATAAGCTTTTGGTTAAGAAAACACCAGTTGAAAGAGCCCTTCCAAAGAACAGGCACGTTCTTGGCGTACCAAACCTCCCAGTGCAGTCAGGCTGGGAGGATGGTGGCTTTCATGTCTTGCGCTGGGGGGTGTCTGAGTCTCGGGCCATGTTGCTAATGCCGAGTCTGGGATTCAGCCTCTTCAGTTGACACTCGGAAAGATAGCTTTAGAAATCTCAAGAATGTCTGCCCAATATATTGGAGCAGTTTTGTCCTTTTGCAAAAGTGTGTTTATCTTTTGCTGTGGGACAAGGTCTAACGTGGTTTACACAGGCTGTGCTCTTAGACTGTTTTTTGGTTTGACTCAACTATCAGTAATTTAAAAAAGAAAAGACAAGAAAAAAAAAATAAACAACCCAGAACGAAACACTTCACTATTCCAAGGCTGTGTGTTTTTTGTCTGTGTGCTTTCAGCATACTGAGCTGGGGAAGGTGATGATGATAAATATTACTGCCTTGTTTCCGAAAGCTGTTGGGTAAGATCTCTCACTGCAGCATCTGAAGCATTACTGGAAATATTCTGAACTGTTATAACAACATCTCTGGTGTAATATTTCTTTTCCAAAAGTCTTTCCCTTCCCCCTATTTCTGGGTAGCAGACACTAATTAGCAGGGAGATTCAGGTGTCAGCAAACGTGCCAGGCTCTTGAATCATGCAGCAGATAGCAAGTGCTGAGATGTTCCCCTTCCCTTCAGATGGCAACATTAACTCTCAGAGTGCACTGGTAGTGCTGCTGCAGTTTTCATTCTGTTTGTGTATATCCAAACTTAAAATGCTTCCAGTTGTGATGTTTGTCTTGATTGAGCGTTTGTTACAGGCTTTGGTGTTCTGATACTTGGGTTGACTTCTTGAAGTCTGGCATATGGCATTAAAATTCTCAGAGTGCTACGTCTCTGTAGAGTGTCAACACTCCAGATTAAACCTAAGCACTACTGCTCCCAAGGAGATAGGCTAAGCATTTTTTCCTCTCCAGAGTACTCTACTCTGAATAGCTCTACAATTAAAATTGATGTATCTTTACTTGGTTAATATAATACCTATTATTCCCTCTTTGTGTCAAATTTGAGTAGTTTGGACCAGTTCATGCTTCAGAGATCTAATTTAAATGAAGTTGTTCACAGCTATAACCTTTTAGATCTATTAATCGGTTAACATGAAGCTCTAAAGAACTGCTTGAAGAGTCCAGAGAACTTTAACAAGATGACTCCCCTGCTTTCCATGTCTGCTCCTGCCCAGGCATGGTTCTGCTGGCTTGTCATTGTTCCAGCCAGTCTCACCAGCCTCCAGCATAGCCCATCCTAAACTGCGTCTGTATTTATTCATTCAAAGGACTTGGAGTTGGTGTCTAACTTGCAGTCCGGTGTTGTTCTACGGTCTTCTGGTTTGTTAAAATTTTCGCCAGAAGGTGCCTGGAGTTACTGCAGTGGCATTGCTGGATTTGCATTTCCACTGGCAGATTTGAGGGCAGGTGCGTGTCGGATGGGGCTGCCCAGCTGGTCCCTGCCCCAGTGGGGGGATTTTAGCCAGTTCAGCTCTGTCCCTTGCAGAGCTGCTGGGAAACCTTTCACCCCAGCTGCACACACATTAGCAGATACTGAAACCGACCATTTGCCTTCAGGCATTTGGGGCAAACACCAACAGAATATGGCACAGAGGAGGAAAAGTAAATTGGCCTTCTAAAATCCTTTCAGCTTTAAGTATTACAGATATAATTAGAAACACAGGCAAGGATTATTATCCTATAAGTGCCTTTCTAGTCTGTTCTGCTTTTGTAACCTTTCTTTTTTCATCTGTCATTCTGTCTTGCTGCATTGTTTCTCCTTGCAGCCTGGCGTCTCCACCATAGTGTCCCATTGCTGCCTTAACGCTTTGCACTGAGTCTGTTTGCTTTTCCTCTCTATTTACGTCATAGCTGTCGTCTTTTGGCTCTGCATTGGTGTTCCCGTGAAGCCACCATCATTCAAACGAATAGGTAGTTCTCATTGCCGCAAGAAAATGAAGCGCTGTCCTCTGCAACTGCTCTCTCCAGCTCCCCAGGGTGCACATCTGCCCTCCCTGCTACTTGGTAGATTATTTTTTTTTTTTTAATTGCCTAAGAAGTGGACAGTTGAAGCTTTGTGTAAATTGGTCCCTCTGGGTGCCAATGTGGGAAGCAGGATGGGTCCGTGAGAGCAGGGATGCAATTCCATGCTGGGAAACCTGCTGTCAGGAGGGAGCTGCCTGCGGATCATTGAGAAGGAGAGGTGCCGCTCTCCTGCGGGAGCAGACCTCAGTCTGCCCAGAGGTTGCTGCCATTTGCCTTTACACCTTTTACACTCAGCAGAACTGTCCCTCAGTGGACCTTACAGTTCAGGGAGGGGAATATTGTGGAGTCTTTTGCAGCTGCTTTTGTCCCTGCTCTGTCTGTAGTGTGTTGCAGGCAACACTTTAAGTCTCTCAGGCTTGGTCTATTCTGAAAAGCTTTTTGGCGGAGCCATCTCGCTTAGGAAAGAAATATTGTTTCCACCACCGCTTCCCAGTTTCACAGTTCCTTTGGTTATGAGTGTACAGTTCTCAACCAGCAGGTTCCCCTCTGCTTGTGAGGCTGCATCTCCTTAGACTGACCAAAAAAAAAAAAAACCCCAAACAAAAAACAACCAAAAAACCCCACCCCACGCAAAAAAGAGCCCCTGAGTAGGAAGGGGATGTGCCAGTCAGCCCCTGGAAGTGTACCGAAGCTCAGACTACTGCAAAGCTCATCCCTGTCTGCACGGTGTGGTATCTGGGAGCTCGGGAACTCAGGAGAGGAGTCATCAGATGCAGCGTGAAGGTGCTGGTCTCCAAAGACCTTTGTTCAGGATCCTACGGCTTTTCCTCAGGCAGGTTTGTGAGTGGGAGTTGCACTTTGTAATGTCATTTTATATGTGCACTGTATATATGTTTGTGTCAGTGTTTAGTGGCTGTTGAGGATGCTCAGCGCCTCCAAGACTGGGGTCCACAGCGTGCTGGCTGGGGCACCCGGGAAGGAGGGGCAGCTGCTTGTAAAACAAACAAACAACCCCCCCCCTAAAATACTCACACTCGTTATTTCTCAGATACAACTGAGATGTTCAGCCCTGCCCAAAGGGAAATCAATAGTGTGTTTGGACTCCCTGTTGCTCTACGTGTACATGAGTGTGTTTATTTTATTTAAGGAGTTGGTACATAATCAGTCTTAAAATTAACTGACTGCCTGTTGACTTGTCACCCTGTGAATGAAAACACATTGCTTGTAATTTGTTTGACATTATTCTGTCCTGTTGTCAGGCTTCTAATTACGTTTAGAACATAACCCAGATGTCTGTCTGTCTCCTTCTGTCTCTTTTATTATTATTATTATTATTATTTATCTTTTTTATTGTAACGCATGGAAGGAAGTATTTCTCTGAAGTGATGGAAGTCTGTTTCCTCCTCTGTCTTTTCAGGAGATAGTAGGTGGTTGCAGGTTTATCTCTTAAAAAACTGTGTTCCTTTTAAAAAAAGGTGTCAGTTTGGGCATCCAGAATTGCTAGTCCCTCGTGACTTTGGATTGACCTTCTGTGTGCTTTCAGGGTATTGAAGCATGTTTGTATCTACATTAAAATGTTTCTCTAGATACTGCTTTCTAAAAATGATCACATTTCCCACCTTATTTATTTTTAAAGAAAAGATAAATTGCTTGTGCCTTCAGAAGATTAAAATATTGATGTATTTAAATATAACAGTGAAAGAGAGGCAAGGCAGAAGGGGTTGCCCTTTCAAAATGTGCACAAATGAGCAATCTCTTATTGAATCCATTGTATAATTATGTAATATTCCTTGCCAGCATTGGCTTTTGATAATTAGCAAAGAAAAACTCAGGCTGCTCACTGTGAGGTCTTGTTGCTCAAAACCTGTCCTGTAACTTGGATTTTCCTAGAGCCACAAGCTTTTAAGCACCAGAAACACAGTTTTCCAGTAGCATACTGGATCACCGATGTACTCAAGCACTGTTTTCCAAAATCTTTAAGTCACTTAAACATCAAAAGGCTGCTACTTTCTTAATGGGACTTTCGAATACTTTACCTCTGATTCCACTTGGAGAAAGCCGTGTTGGCCACCAAACAAGCTCCGTTCCCCTTGTGGTGGTTCTTTTTTAGCTGATGTAAACTTGCAAGGCAATGGGGGTGTGAGGAAACTGTTTTTAGGGATAAGAAACTTGACTCTTGGTCCCCGCTGACTTGGGTTTTTTGCTATTGTCAGTCGCCAGCTTCCCTAGCTCGCGAGTTGTGGAAGATTACTGTTATATTTAAAGGCTGTTTCCTTTAGAGAAAAGAGCCTGATCTGGCTGGCTCCAGCAGGGGACAGATTTTTGTGTTCTGCAAAGCTTTGCTCAAACAGAGCTCATGGTAGGGGAGAAGGCAGAAGTATAGGAAGGACACAGTGGGTCGCCATGGGAAAGAAAAACTGGAAAGTAAGAATAAAGGAAATAAAGCATGCGTTCGATACAAGTGATATACGTGACACTTGGGTATAGAGACTGCAAATTATTATGTGGTCCCTGCCATTAAATACAAATACATCCCTGATTTTCCCCTCTGCATCCCAACCAACAGGATCTTAATGAAGGGCAAACTATGCAAACAAATCCCCTGAACCACTTCTGCCTCAGCTTGAAGCAAGCTGCGTTTTGTATTGCCTCTGTTGTTCCGTGTCGGTGCCATAGTGCTTTTTGATCTGCTTCTGTGGTTACTTGGGGTCTGGGCATCTGTTAGACCTGCCACCTGTGGTGAAGGGCTTCTGGCTGAGCGACGAAAGGTCATTTGCCGAATCTGGAATAAAAGTGTGCCAGGAAGCCCTCTGCTAGGGACAGGAACTAAACCCGGGGTGTTTGTGAAGGGGGAGCCGCTTGCCCGGAGGGACAGAACTGACTTGGCTAAAATACTCCTGGGGATTGTGTCCCAAGTGTCTCGTCGTGGGGTTTGCGGTTGGGAGAGAGGCTGGAGGGAATGATGTTGTCACTTGGAGTTCCTCTCTGATCCCTGCCTGCTTTTGTTGGCAGCTGACAGTTAAAGGGGGGAAAAGGCATTTCTGGCTCTGGGCATCTGGGCCCAAGCCTGGCTGCCGCCTCAGTCAAGGGTCTGCTGGCCTCAGCTGCCTTTGAAGATCTCGGCCTTTATAGGAGCTGACAAACAAGAATTAATTGATGACTCACCAGCACAATAATGTCAGAAATGCTAGTTTTACTTTGCTGTTCCTGCATGTTCTTCAACCTATAACTCTTTTATGCGGTTTCTAGCCCGAGGAGAGGTTATTGTGTCCATGTACAGCAAAAGACGAAAATTGAGAGGAAGAAGAGTGTCTCTTCTTTGGAAGAAGAGTGTCTGTGGAGCAATATAACACTGCAGGTGGATCAGTTTTCTTCGTGTAGACGAAGGGAGTGGGGTATTGCCAAAGCCTGGCTGTGAGAAGCTGATTTCATAGTCCAAGTGGCAAAAAGGGATTTCTCTAAGGCTTTGGTTTCAGTCTTGCTCTTTGTCTCTTGAAGCAGCGCAAAACAGGACTGTGCCGCCTACCTACCTTTGTAGTCTCAAGTTCAGGAAAGCTCTCTGTCCCCATGTGTGTTCACAGGTTTGGGGCTTGAAGCGACAAGTTAGTTCTTGTACTGCGAGGGGAAATAATCCTCGAAACAGCAATGGAGTAATAATGCAATATGCTAGTTACGGGGCAGGGGGGGAGATCTTAACAGAAAGAGAAGAAAAATGCTGGTTTATAATTAAGCTAATGAAGAGAGGAATTAAGAAGATATAAAATAAATGGCTTGAGTTGTCATTGTAGTTATTAGTTACTGTGTTCACTAAGTGTGGTTTCCAGTGGGTACGGCTTTTTTCTATGACGAGAAGTTCCCTTAATTTATTAAGGGATTTATTTGCAGAAGCCATGTGTTTTCCAGCCTTCAGCCAGGACCAGGCATCAAGGAAACATGAACCCCTTCGTGTTTCTCTTCAAGCACACAACAGCACAGAGTGAAACAGGCATTCCTCCTCAGCGTGAACACATCGCATGCTGCACAGGTTCCCCCTCATCTGTGTGTACTTTTGTTCTGGGCAACCCGTCTCTTGTGACCATATGTTAAGTATCTAAACTCTCTGGATATTGTGTGTGTGTGGGGGCTGTTGTGTGGAGTTTTCTCTAGTTTGACTTTTCACCATTTAGCCATACTTTCTTGTTGTTCCACTGTAAGCTTGGATATTAATTATATGGTATTCTGTCTCTGTCCTCTTCCTGTCCCACTGTAACAATAACAGCTGTTTGATCATTTTTGGTCAGAATCTTACCTTTGCAACTGCAACATTAAAAAAAAAAAAAAAAAAAAAAAAAAACAAAAAAAAACCCAAAACAAAAAACCCCACAACCCCAAAAAATAAACCCATCAAAAAAACCCAAACCCAACCAAAGAAACTTCCCAAGCCATAAGAAAAACCCCAATGAGGCTTTGAAGAAATGTTGATGTCATATTTAAGTACGTAACACATGCTCAGGCTTTCTGTACCTGCTATCTAATTTCCCTTCTCTCAATGCTGGGATCTTTCTCTTTTTGAGCTCTGCTGTTTATCAATAGAGCAAGTCTTATCTGAAGACTTGTGAATGCTTACAAGTATGACGCTCAGATGAACAATGTGCTTAAATACCAAATAGTTGAAGGACCGAGTCCTCGGAATAACATTTGAGAAGAAATGACCCTGTTGAATATGTGATGAAGCAGCTTTCCTGCTTGTCAGCTCTTTGGTTGCTGGCCCTGGCGAGGGTAAAAGTGTGTTTCTGTTACAGAACTTGCCGTGCAGAATTAAGTTCAGCCAGGCACTTGGAGGTGATCTCCTTCTCTGAATGCCTGATGATCTTACCAGGCTGAAGAGGTGCTTTCAGTAGGGTAATCTTTTGAATCTTTTGAAATGATGCTGAGGGCACCTGCAGTAGAACAATGATTTACGTTCCTTTATAATCAGTGTTGCTGGCTGAGTTATCCTTCTGCTGCCCTGCTTTCTTCTTTACAGCAGGTTGATTTTTCAGGAGTAATCCTTGGTGTGCTCACTTGCAAAAGGCTTGTAGGACTGGCTCCTTCTTTGACACGATTATCTATAATACTCTTCCTCCTCTTATTGCAGCGCTCCTGCATGTGTTCGCTAAACCAGATGTTCACATCATGCTTCATCTTCCTCTGTGTCCCTGAGCTATAAGGGAGAAAACAAGAGTGCTTGTTAACCTACGGAGTGCTCCTTTGGAAATGGAGTGCTGCCTCCCCATCCTCACTGGGAGGCAAGAGGGCAAAGCTGCACCTACCCGGCTGCATGACAAAGGCTTTTTTAAGTGCTTCCCAGTCCTTCAATGGAAAGATCCTGGGAGCACAATGTTGTTGCTTATTTAATTACTGTTACCATGTAGTGTGTTTAGGGCAGCATTTTAAGTGTAACTGGCATGAGGGATTTGGTAAACTCATTACTTGTTCTGCTTGTAACAATTCCTGGGTCTCCCTGGCCCTACCTGGGGAAAATTACCCACTTACAACATCTTGAAAGAGAGCGCCTGCTGAGGCCAGGGCAATTCAAAGTATGTGGTGGTAATGTTGATGCTCTCATTTTCTGCTGGGTGCCTGGAACTTCTGTTAGCATAAAAGATTGGATACACTGGTTTCAATGCAGAATAAGCATAAAAGTACCCTTCGGTGCGTTTCCAGGAGGCGGCTAACACATACGTTATCTCTGTAACATTTCAGCGATGATAAGGCATCTGTAGCTCTTTCTGTGACATGGTTTAGTAAATCCAGCAGCAGCTCTTTGCCTTTACTGAGCTCGCCTGTCTGACTCGCAGAGAATCTGTGGAGCTGCTTTTTGACTCTGCTGCAGAATGTGGCATGTAATCAGCACTGTAAAACCCGGTTGTTTGTATATTAAGCACAAACTCTTTCATTTCAGTGTCGTCGGGCTCTGGCTGCTCAGGTTCAGTTGTCTTTGGTCGTCCCTGCGCTAGGCACCTGCTTCACATCAAGGACATAGGCCAAAACACGTCACTTTTTTTTTGTCCTCCCCTGTCACATCCCTTGTGCATTGTGTAAGTAAATTCTACCCTCTCCCTGGGAGAAACGTGCTCCTGATGTGCACAAGGGGTGCAGCAGGGGACCACAGTGCTGCCAAGGAAATTGAAGCCTGGTTGGGAACAGCAGTGGCTCAACTTGGACTAGGGCAAGTGAGGGCTGTTGTCATGCATGTGGTGATCACACTGCAGTACAGCTACGTCTTTCTACGTGGTATCTCCGGTACTGTCATGAACCGGTCCAGCTTCGTTATTAATGTTGACCTTTTCCCTGCCCAATGAGACATCCATCTGCAGCACCCTCTGGAAAGGTTCAGGAGAACAGTATCCTGACACCTGTTGTCAAAAACGGTCCCTTTTCCCCTTGCCATAAACAGTCTCTTGTGATGTTTTCCAAATGGCAACCCAAAGTATGTAAAGATGCATGTGTTTTCTGTGAACACAGCTGCTGCTCTTGACCCATCTGCCAGAAATTCTGCTCTTCAGACACAGCTTGCTTCCTCCCGATGTCTGTCTCTCTGTTCCATCGGAAACAAACATTTTACCACAGCTTTGCTTAATGCAAAAGAACAACTAACTCTCCTTTTAAGGGCATGTTTCTGAGCATGAATGAATCCAGGGATGGGCTGAATCTACTGTCAAATGGGTGTTTTAGTTTGGACAACTGTATAAAGTATTTGTCGCTGTGGAAAATCTCTTCTTCCACTGCATAAAAATTCCTTAAGCAAGCATGTCTGGGCAATGCCAAACCTGGTTAGCATAGGGTGAAGCTTCTCAGTGTCTCTGTCCTCCCTGCTCAAAAGAAAACTGAGTCCATGCTTCATCTTTAATTGAGTTGCTCTGGTACAAGGGCTTTCTCAGCAGCACAACCAATACTGGTCAAGGAGAAAGAACAGCAATTCATTTTACTACTTAAAAGAAATAAGGAGGAAACAAAGCAAAAAAAACCCAACCACCCCAATCAAACCCAGTCCAAAACAAATACACCACCCCCCCCAACCTCAAAACACAAACTTAGGAGCAAGCTGCTTTTAAAACACCTGCCTCTCACCTCTGCTAAAAGGGATGTGTAACTGAATTACGGAGGGCCTGGATCATGCAGTCAGGAGTCTTTCCACATCCCGGTCATCTTGCTGCCAAGGGCGTGCTCACGAGATGTCCTCTAATTCAGTTAGAAGTGCTGTTCCAGGAACCATATCATTATAGAGTTTGAAATTCTGGAAACTGAGTGGATGCAGTAATACAGGATTGCTAGCGCTCTCTTTCCTCCTTCATGCTAAAAATGTCTCTGGAATGAGCTGTGTCCTGGTCTGGCCGCTGCCCCTGCTGGCTGGGGACAGTGGCCTCCGAAGGGCTCTTGTCCCCTCCTGGTGCCCCGTCTCCCGGCAAGAGGCGGTGGCCAGGGCTCTGCAGAGCTGGACAAAGCCCTCCTCTGTCCCACTGCGCTTCTCTTCAGGACTTGCGTCACCTTGCTGATGAACTGATTGCATCTTCTTCCCCAGGCCATCAGTAGTGGCCTTGTGAGCTTTTCATCCTAGAGGTTAAATTTTTGATACATGCAGGTCCTGCTGGAGAGACAAAGCTGCTTTGGTCCATAGGCAGCATTGTCTGTGCCTGCATCTTAACGAAGAGACTATCTGACCGTGGTTGGGCTTTCTGCCTTACGGGGCCGTGCTTTGATGGGAAATAGGGACAGACACACAAGGAAAACTATCTGCAGCCTTTGGGTTCTCAGTTAGCACCTCTTAACTGTGCTGTGTTTTTTATTATTTTTGTGTTTGTGAGCTGTGGTCTGGACAGTCTACTTAGCTACCTCTGCTATTTGGTAAGTGTGCGCTCTTTTAAAGAAGAGCATGTTTGGAGTAACCGCTTCCTAAATTCCTCCCATACAGCAGCTCTTCCCACAAAGGAGCAGCGTTGCAGGACGGATAGCGACTGCAGGGGAGCAGCCCTTGTTCCCTTGAAAGAGAGCTTCCTTGGTGCGTGCTTTCCACAGTACAATGATGTATCCGATGCTGCCGTGTCCAGAAGATATCTGGGCCTTTTTATTGTAATCATGTTTGTGCATTCAGACCAATTTTGATGGTTATGAAGGTTCAAAAAAATCCCAGAGATCTTAATAAGCTAATTTGGTAACTGTTTGTGGCTTTTGTTGTTCCTCTTTGTTGTGAGGACAGAACTGGTTCATGCTGATGAGTGCTGCATGAAAATTATATTATTAGTAATTACTGGTAATTTCTTGTCTGGAAGCTTCAGGTTTGTGGGAGCACTTAAATCCATTTGCTTCTGTATTCCCTCTGGCTTTGCTGTAACGTCTCTCGGCACTGTGTACCTCAAGACATTTCAGCAGTTCCCTTTTCTCCATGGCAACTTCTCAGAGCGGTTCCTGTATCGCAGAGAGACAGTTCTCTCTCTTTCTGCCTTAGCGTGGCTTTTCTGCCCGGTCAATGTGCATCACCGTACTGTACAGGCTTCCCCGAAGCGAAGGGAGCGGTGCCAGCCCCGGGTCATTCCGGATGTCGGTGCAGGGCGATGCCTCAGGGATGAGGGGGAAGGCAGAGGACCAGTGTGTGCTTCACATTTTCCCCTCCCCCGAAGATAAATTGTAATTTTCTTTTTATTTTAAACACGGTGTGGTAATGCAGTGGTTTTTGTCAGCTGGCAAAGCGAAGGATTAGTCACAGTGGCTTGTTTTGTTTTCTTCTAGAGAAGCTGGCAGAAAGGTAAAAAGAAAAAAAGCGTACCGTTAAACAAAAGTCCATGGGAAAAAAAAAAAACTAAACCCCCAACTTTTCAAAGAGAATAACAGTATTGCTGTATTTGCTGTGCTCGGACCATCACCTGGCTACACTGTCTCAAATCCTTCTTTTTTCGTTTAAATTAGGGACACTTCTGATTTTTTAATTGTGTGTGGAAACATGCAGTGGAGGTAATCTTAGCTGGCATGGCTAAGGAAATGGAAATAAATGGAAATACTGCTTGCTTGTTCAGTTAATTTTTTTCCTATATCAAATACTGAGTTTTTTCATCAAAGATCATCATTAGAACAGAAACATTTTTATTATCCCCTCAGACTGAGATTAATAGAGGTGGACTCCTTAAAACCTGTATCTTCATTTTGATTTGGTTTCCAGCATCCTTCTGCTTCTAACCACGTCTCCTGATCGCCTTTCCTTTCATCTTCCCAAGTCTGATTGAAAGTAGCCTCAGTCCGGAAAAGCCGAATGAAGGAAATCTTTGCCATAGGTGAGATAAGCAGCTTTTGTAGAGGAGGACGGCTGGTGGCCGGCGCCTCGTGCAGGACCTGCAGCCTCGGTGTTCGCTCGCTGTCCCGCACAGTGGAGTTCCCTCTTGGGAACGCAGCCTGGAGGTGGGCGGCCGCAGGGTCGTGTTTTCAGCCAGCTCTGGCAAAGGGTGGTGGTTTGAAGTTTGCCTGGGAATAAATAGTAAGTACGCCTTGGGATATACTCGCTGAGGCAGTTCCTGCAGATGTTCCAAGCTTTTGTGAAATGAGCAAGCAGAAAAAGCAGTGGGGTTTGCTCCTCTTTTTTTTTTTTTTTTTTTTTTTTTTTTTTTTAAACGTTGTCGTAAGTTTGTCTAAATTTTGGACCTGTTTGGTTTTGTTTAATGTGCAATTCTAATGACCAGATATTCCTAATAAATGTCATATTCCTTACTGGTTGGAGGTGATGAAGGGATGGGGCCCCTGGTGTATATAAGCCTATGGCTCTTTAGTCCAGGTAATAAGGTGGCAGCAACTTTGATTCCATGTGTCAGCATCTTTTAATGACTTTTTGTTTAGGAAGGTAAGTAAAGCTAAAGGGCAAACAGCTTGTTCCCTGGGCAGTGGGCTCATGGTCCAGGTTGAGTTTATATTTGTAGCTTTGTTTTGAATTTTGTTTTTATTGGCTAAAGAAATGCTTACGCTCTTCTGGTGCTCTGCGAACTCAGCTGCTGTGCCCTTCAGTGCCTCTGTACTTGGAGAGGGAGGAATGCATGTTATTTTGTGTGATGGAAGTGCCTGTTTTCGGAGGCTTAAACTCTGTGAGATGTGTAAAACCTTTAAATGCCAAAATAGCGGCAGAGTGACACTAAACTGTCTTCATGTCCAGAAAAGTAATGGGGGATTTGCTGTGATTTGTAAAATAATAATTTCCCACTAGTTACTTCATGTAAACACTGACCGGGTTTTTTATGAATTGATTCCCCCCTCCTCCTGCCTTTGCAAGAGAGATTTAACAGCACATGGAAAATGTGACTGACCCTTAAAGGTCAGATTCTACTCTACCATTCTGCTTTTATTATCCCGCTTGTCAGAGAACACATTTGCTCTATCTCCTATCCAGATTTGCTTTTTTGTGTGTACCTAATATTTTTCCACATGTGAATTTTAAATAAGATTTCTATAAAATATGGTAGCAGTAAAGCTGTTCTCAGAATGTAATTTACTGTATTTTTATAGCTTCTGCTGATCTTTTTTTAGTTTCTTGCTAATGATGATATTGATTGGAGTATGGCATTTTTATGCAGATGAAAGGGAAGGTTATGCTATTACACAGATCTTTTTTCAAAAGACCCTCTTACAATAATAAACATATACAGGCAGCAGTTACCAGAACTCATTATTAAGTAGCTGTAAAACCTCTAACAAGATAAACCGTTTAATGTATTGACTTGTTAGCGTCTTTAGCTCTGATTTTGATGAAGTGGTAGGTAGAGTATATATTTAGAAACTAATTCCAGAAAAAAACACATCTGTCAGACTAAAGTACTTTTCAAGACCCAAAAGGCAATCGTGTTTTTTTTCCTAAGCAGAAAGTCATGTGCTGTGTATGAAAGATGCTAGTGGTAAAGCTTTGGCTTACCAAAGGGAAAAACAGGGGCAATCAGCTCATAGCATCACAACCATAATAGGAGAGCAAGATGCACACATCGCATTCTTGCTCGTGGAGCTCCCCATTTGACGACTGGCGCGATTCGTGGACTTGTATAAGCTGAGCAGAGGGAACAGCAAAGATTTAGTGGCGTGAGCTGCTCGGTGTAACTTGCACATGATTTGAGTGCACGAGTGCCTGGAGCAAGCGATGTTAATCTGAGGTGGGCTGTTTGAGCAGAACAGCTTCTCTTTTAAGTACTGCAGGCAGCTTCGTGTTGTGCCACGGTAAGCAAGCTTGCTTTTTATTGTGTGAAGATGGTGTTTGTCGTGGGAATTTCTGTACAGTCCCGGTGACAGTCACACTAAAATTTGTTGTTCTTTGAGCTAATGAGCCTGAACCAAACATCTCTGACTTCTTGAAAAGTGTTCGTGTCCAGATTTGCCGGAAATTTGGCTTGGCTTTTATTTCTGGCTTGTGTAGAAAGGTACTGTAGTGTGTAGTCGATTGAGCTTAGCACCGGGCAAGCTGTGGATGTTATTCTTCTATCTGGGAACGGTTTGGAGATGCATCAGGCATCTCACCGAATGATTCAGTTTGTAACAAACAACCTCCTTCCGTGCATGTTTGCATCTCTCCTGGTAGAGCTGGCTTGCTTCTGCCAAGCGCTGGAATATGACTAGTTTTCCAGAAGAGCAGAGCATCCCGAGTTATGTAAAAGCCTTCGCTTAGTGTTCTTGACTCCAGGTGTTTGGGTTTTTTTCTTCTTTTTCTCTTTCTTTTTCATTGTCACACAAAAACACTTCTCTGAAGTAGGCAAGTGTGTAATGGAACGTATTTAAGCTCATTTTTTGCTGGGACTGGCTTACTAGCTTACAGCTAAAAGGTCGTGCCATTGGCACAAATGTGGGGTTTTGTTGGGTGTTTTCTCTCTGTAAGGAGGTTTGTTTGACCAAAAGAATCAATTGCTTCTCTTACACATTCCAGTATTTATTTGCTTAATTGATCCTGCTAATGAGGAAAATGTATGTTCTGGAAGACTTTACCCAATTTACGAAAAAGTTAAAGTTCCTTTGTGTTTAGTGACACTAACAAGAGCACCCCGGTAAGTAACAGGGAAGAAAATTGCTTATGTTGCCTGACAAGTTAGTCCTCTGAAATATCCCCACTGGGAAAGTATGAGGGACAGCCTGAGGGACTGAAAAAAGTTTTGTTTCAGTTTTGTGTCAGTTTGGTGTTAACTGTGTTAGCTCTGAATGTCCGAGCTGCTGGAGAACTGAGGAGGATCTTGCACATGTATATTTTTCCCACCAGAGTTACTTATTTCACCATGTGTGTTTTATCTTGTCAGCTTTTTGAGGCTTCTCTCTTTCCCACTGTGGTTTCTATGGAAATGTCATGGGTTTGGGTGGCGTGTAGTAACCCTCATGACTGCAGCACAGTCACTCTCTGTATTGCTTAGCTTGTGCTAATTTTGTGCCTGAATCATGCTGCAGGAAAGGGGCAGAGGGTGTTTGACATTAACTAGGGGTGCCAGTTACGGAAATGGCAATCCAGGAGATGCCTTTCCCTGGAGTTGAGAAGATTAAGCCAAAAAGCAGCAGAAGCTGACACTGCCAGGCAGGCTTGAGGATGGACCTTGCGGTCACCAGTCCCTTGGTGTGTGATGATGGGGAGTGGAGGAGGAGAGGGGCTTCTGTGGCTGACCCTGAGAACGACACTTCTGTCAAGTGAAAGGTTTGTCTCTACCACCTTTTTCAGAAGAACTGGTACGTGCTAAAACATCGAAGGGAACCGGGGGCGTTCCTAGCTCTGTGCACAAAGCTACATACATTTTAAAATAAAAACTGCTGACATTTCTTTCAAGTGACCTTAGCGTGAATCAAAGCACTCTGTTTTCCAGTGTTTCTCAGCACTGAGAACACCAGGCTGGGCAGCAGAGATATTTTAGCTCTGCATGCAGGTTTAGTGGTGTCTCAGGGGGAAAAATGAGGCACCTTGTGTTCTGGCAAACTAGCAACTTGCCATTCACAAAAAACCCCAACCAGGTGGCATTGTCTAGCTGATGGTTCTCTGTTAAATAAGACTTTTAATCGGAAAATGCTGTCAGTCACCTTCACAGTTGAAGAGCTTTAAGGGGGCTGTGCTTGCTGTTACCATAACTTTGTGCGTGCTCGTCTGCCGTGCCAGTTTAGGGGGCTTCTTCAAAGAACTGCTCAGTATAGATGGCAGATACCGTAGGTATCTCTGGGTAGAAGAACTGAAGGTATAAAGGTGTAAATGCATTCAGTTAACTAATCCCCTTCCACTTGGAGTAGGACTTTAAGTGACAACTTAAGCATTGGCACCTCAGACCATAAATAAGGGCCCAGGGTGGGATTTCAGGGATGGCTGCCTTTGGTGCCAATACAGTGCTTTGTGCTTTACTCTGTTCTTTTGGGAGGGACCTTTAAAACCTCCTCTCGTTTGTTAGCTTTCTTTCTGGATGCTCCCGGTGCCCTTGGTCTGTTAGCATTTCTGAAGTGAGAGGTGCTGGGCCACCCAGGTTGGAAAATTCTAGAGGAACATAGAAAATCATGCAATTTGTCCTTGTAACCTCCCCTCGTGCTGCACCTAACGCATGTTGGCTTGGGTGAAGAGAGTGGAAGAGCCTCTCCCAGGAGGGTTTCTGTAGCCATTCACAAGAATGGTCTTTGAAAACAACACCAGAGGTGTGGGTAAAACTAGACATTAATGCATGCTTTTACCAAGTCATCTTAGCAAACCACTTTCTCTAATAAATGTAACAAGTTAGCTCAGGGCTTCCAGAGAGGCTGAAGGAATTTGTCCCTGAATCCCAGAGGAGCTCAGTACTGGGAAGTGTTTGGGAGGCGGATACTGTTTTGAAAATCTTGGAGGTAATTGCCAGGGAGAGGAATATGAGAAAATGACTTCCTTCTCCTTCAGATATGGCCAGTTTATAACTGTTTGGCTAATCTGATTATCTCATCTTGCCTGGGATGATAGACGGGAGAGATAGCTGTGTTCTGTTTATTTGGGTCCTTGTGTGGCTTGTTTTGAAAGTGTAAAAACTTTTGCAGGAATTAATACCATAAAGAGGAAAATGTAGCTGTCTACTTTCCCCTGTGACAGGCTTTGAAAATTTGGTCATTATTCTGTAATACAATGTAGTTACAATCCCGTCTGTCAGCGTGAAACTGGAAAATATTTTCCGCTCAAAATAAACTCCACAAGGAGAATAGTTTCCATGTTATCCCCGTTCAGAGGAAAGCTACTGGACTTTAGTCCTAAATAAAGATTCCAGCCAACTTTGGTACTTTGAGAAGCAGTAGTGGTTGTCCTAAATTTGACCACTAGCTTAACAAGTCTGCTTCTCTGCATTGCTCTTCGCATGGACCAGATCAACAGAGCAAGTTTCACATTGGCTTCTCGGTGTTGCTGGTGCTTTCCATCATTTCAAGCAAGTGTTTTCAGTTGTGTAAAATGGAAGACTTTCCGAAACATATGTATTGAGCCATCAGTTAGTTGGCAAGTCATTTTCAAAGCTTGCCTTGTCCTTTTTTCCTCTTTAGCCCCGCTGGAAAACGGTGTGTTAACCTGTGCTTGAGAAGGCAATGACTTGCTTTGTTTTGATACAGTTAGACCTATTTATTTTGTAAGCGGGAGATGCTTCTAATGTATTTAGCATAAGCCATCCTCAAAGCTAGTCCTCTGAACAGTGCTGTTCCTTCTCCTCACGGGGCTGTTGGGGTCTTGTTGCTGAATTTGCAGAAGATAACGGCCAGTCCCCTTAGATTTTTCTCTTCTAATGTCAGCGATCAACAGGGATTGACTGCATCACTCATCTCTGATGCATGGTTAGAAGTAGCAATTCCGGTTAGTTTGGAACTTGGAAGTTTTCTCTCCTGTTAGTTAATTATGGCTATTATGCTCTATTTTTGTTATTGTCACTCAGGGTATTTTTGAAAATCAAAGGGTGAAAAGTGACTGCATAGCAATGAAACTCATCAACGAGGCTCCCCAAGCCTATTGTGAGTCACCCTTGCTGATTTTAGTGACAAAAATAAGTTTTCTTTTACAACTGTTGCCTCCTGCAAGCCCCGCAGTTACTCATTGCGGGAGCAGGAGCTGGTCTGTGTTTTCGGAACAGTTGCTGTCACCAGCATGTGGCTGGGGAGGCATCTCAGCTGCGTGTGGCTCCTCTGTGGAGCCAGTCTCTCACTTCTCTACCTCTAACCTAGGCCTAAGTTGTTAAGCTTTTTTACTAGCTTTTGGAGGTTTTTGGTCTTTATCAATTTTATTAAAAATGCTGAAGCTGAATAGTGCTGTCCTGAGGAAGAAGGGGTAGCTGGTTCTTGGCAAAAGCTTGTATTTTAGTGGGAGAACAGAGAGGATGAGGTCCTGGATTTACACAATTGTTTATGCTGTCTTTTTTGTTTTTTTTTTTTTTTTTTTTTTTTTTTTTTTTTTTTTACTTTCTCTCCTCTGGTCTTTTGTCTGTATAATTGCACTAAAAAGTTACGATGAATGAGCGGAAGACATCAGCAGGGCAGACAGGCTATGGTATGCAGCACTCATCTTCAGGAGAAAAGCAACTAGGAGACTGGTTAGGACCTCTTACTCTGTTAACCTCACACCTTCCCAAGAAGCACAATTTCAAATTACTTTTTCCAGCTCCTCCTTGCTTTGTTTTTCAAAGGATTTGTCTCCAGCAGAGGTCAGAGACTTTGGGCTGCCACAGCTGCATGGACTCCAGCAGAGCTGTCAGTCTGGGCGAGCCGGTGGTCTGCCCTCAGGTCCAACGTTGTTCAGCTCCCGAGTAATGATGCTTTGATTCCATTTCCTTCTCGCTGCCTTGCCATCCCTTAGATAGTGTTCCTACTTCTGGTAGGAAACAAGAGCTTTATATCACATGTTATGCTGAGACATAACCCTGCCTCTAGAAGGTTGGGGTTTGGAGAGGCTTCCTGTGTGGGCAGGTGCGATATCGCTAACGGCTTGCGTGAGTTGTGGGCATCCTTTGAAGCACCCATTGCACAGCACCCAGACGCCACACCAGATGAGATGGACCATGGTGTTGCTGCACGATGGCAACTTATCTTTTTGTTTGTTTTTCCTAATCTCTCTCCCAGATTTCTTCATCCCTTCGTGGCTTGGTTCCCTGCTTGCAGTTGACTTCCAGAATTTGGAAACTTCATAGTACTGTGCTGAAGAGGGGTGAAGAGGGATAAATACGTTAGTAAATCACACGGATGAAGCAGTAAGGCATCAGTCTGGGATAAGCTTGACTTGTATCTTAATTGCATGACATAAAACGAAACACATACATTGTGCGCCTAAGCAACTGAGACTATCTTTTAGAATTAATGTACATAATTAAAAAAAAAAATTGTTAGTGAAGTGTGACTAAAAGTATGAATTGTTAGCGCTACCATTGCTTATGCATTGCTTTTCTTTCTTGTAATTACCAGGACTGGTATTTTTAGGGTAGCTTTGCAGCTTGTCTATTTTCTGCCAAGTTGGCTAAAAATGTTGGTCTCACGTGACATGATAAATATTCTCTTGGAAACCAATGCTGTATATATCCTGAACTTCCCCTTCTGCTGATGTCTGGATTCATTCCTTAAAATTGCAACAGCAGGAGCTGGGGTAAAAGTGTCCCTTTTTATTAAAGCTAGTGCACGTGGCTGTTACGGTCTTAGGAGTAGCTTGAATAGTCTTTGCAGATAAAGCTGATAGACTGGAATGTTTTTGTTTGCTTTAGCTTTTGGGTGGTATTAGCCTTAGTTGTAACCTCTTTCAGTTTCTGTTATCTTTTATATGGACTTCCTAGAGCTCTGATCCTGCAGTGAAATCCATGCAGATAGAGTCCTTCTGCGCTGAGGTCTTAGGTCGCCGTAATGAGGCCAGACATCGAGCACGGGGCTGCTGCCGTACTGCTCATGTGTGGCGCCGGCCCCTCCGCTTGGCAGGGCTCAGTCTTTCCTACTGGAGTCATAGGGCTTTTCTGGGTTTATTTATTTACTTATTTTAGGGTTGCCCTGACAGGAGCTTTTCTCTGCTGATGTGTCTCCTGTCTGTGTTCGTAAGACATCTAGGTATAAATTTCTTCAGAGGTGTTGAGGACTGCATGTTGCCGGTGCCCTACCCCAGGACTTGTCCCTGTTCTTCTGCCCGAGCGCTGACCTGCAGCAGTTATCTCACGGTCAGACGGCCCCTCTACGAGGTCTGTGGAGCCTCCATGCGGGTTGACCATATCCTTGCTGCTTAAAATGACCACCCAGAACAATGCGTCTACTTGTGCGTTACATATATGAAGACCATGCTGAATCTGAAAACTCAAGGTTGTAGTGGGAACCTCCTGGTAAAAGTGGAAATTGCTGTATGTCCTCTCTCCAACAACACCCTCCAGTTCCAGGCAGGCTGTGAGGTGCTACTGTGTAGTCCTTGGGTGGAAAAGGTGTTGGGAAAAGACCTCATTTGTCCGCTCTTTCAGACAACGTACAGCCCGTGGATGAGTCTTTGCCTTGTGCATTTGGGCAGCATCATTGTAGGTAGACCCGGAGGTTTCCTACCTGGCTCTTGCAGCGACTGACTGTACGTGCTGGGGAACGAACGCTACATCAAAATATCCTCCAGAACTCCTGGAAGACTAACGCACTATTTGTATTGTTGATTTCTGGCCTTTGCTGTCATTCAGGATTTTAGCTTACTGATAGGCACAAAATAAAAGCAAATCTGTGGAAAAGCAGAAATTGAACTTTTAGGCTAATGAAGCTGTATT
Source organism: Ibidorhyncha struthersii (assembly GCA_013398815.1). Taxonomy (NCBI): domain Eukaryota; kingdom Metazoa; phylum Chordata; class Aves; order Charadriiformes; family Charadriidae; genus Ibidorhyncha; species Ibidorhyncha struthersii. The sequence goes on along the minus strand of VZSZ01011819.1, from coordinate 552,545 downwards.
GTGTCTGACACATGGGTGGTTAATCTGCTGGGAAAGGGGGAGGGTTGACTTTTAATGAGAAGTTATTAGATGTTGAATAGTTGTTAAATCACTATATTAATAAAATGGACAATCCTTTCTAGCTTGTTTTCTTAAAGTATTCTCCTTAAAGTATTAATTGAGAACCCCCTTTAATCCTTTCTTTTAAAAAATTAATTAACATTTTGAAAAACACTTCTTTGACTGTAGCAACCTGATACAGATTAAATTGGGGCTATGTCACGACTGCTTCCTTTATGTACTTTAGCTGCAATTTATGGGCTCTGTTGATAATACCAACTTCATATAAGAGCTTAAGACATCTAAGAACAAGTCTAATGGGCTGACTTTTTTGTCATAGCATTTTGAATTGGCAGCAAATAGAAGAACAGAAATGAGACGAGAAAACAGGATCTGGTGCCTGGGGTGAGAACTTGGATATTATTTGCAGTTCAGGTACTGATTTCTGGTTTGATTGTGAACCAGCACTTGCACTGAATTTTGAACTAAACTACCCAAACTTAACTGTCCCTCAGACACTTGCATTACCTGTAAAATGCAGGCAACTTTTATCACTCAGAATAATTGTCCTTTTTGTCATGCCATGCTGTCACCAAAGTTGAAATGTTCGAGCCCTCTGGCTCCTCTACCTGCAAGACACTGTTACACATTCTGGATATGCCAAAACCTCCAGCTTTTGGTGATTTTTCACTTTCCATCTGCCAGTTCCAGAGGCTTATAGATGTCGTCACGCTCGCAGCAGGTGAGGAGGGTGAGCAGCATCTCCTCTCGTGGTCAGGCGGGTCTGGTGCTGCCCATTAGGGGCCAGCATACACGTGTGCTCTTGATGGTGCCGTCTAAGAAAGTCCAGATCCTGAATCAGGTCACTGTTTACAAAGCAGATTTATGTCAGATATAAATACAGCTGTAATGCCCTTTAAAGAAGGGCATGTGTGGCTCTTTCAAAGCGCTCCTGCTATCTGATAGCTGACACACAAAGGTGCAACACTGAGGATGGAGAAACTCTCAACGGACCAGACCGGAGTGAGAATCGTAAAGCCAGGACAGGAAAATGCACCACTTGGTCAGGGCCTTCAGAGCTGCCCCTGAAATCTGAACTGATAGTTTGACGCTCTTCTGCTTTGTGCTTTGCTTCCTCCGCTGTTGTCAGGCTGGAACAAGGTTTCCATCCTATGGCACGTCTAATGAAAAAGAAAATTTTGTCCTATAACCCTTTGTGGACTTGCTTTTGTAACACTTTCTTATAAAGGACACTTCAAAAAAGGACACTCCAGGTACAATTTGGATGCTTGGTGGGGAAGAGAGGAAGACAGTTTATTTGAATGGGCCTAGGAGGTCAGGGAACAGATTTTGTTTGTTTTGTTTTGATCCTCATTAAATTGCTTTCTTTTGCCCCATGTATGCACAATGACCTCTTGTTGTAGGACACTCTGACTTGTGAAGTTTAATTTTTAGTTGTAGAAGACAGTTGAAATCCAATTTACTTGGAGAAATAAAACCACACAGAATTCCACACAAGTCCTCAAGGAACATGAGAAATCCACCCTTGGGAGGGCTCTCTGCTTGCCTTGTTGGGCTGAAACCACAATATGTGGTCTCGGGCTGGTGAATGCTTTGTTACTTCCAGAAATTCACTGTAGGAAAGAGAATTGTTTCCTAGAGAGGAATCTGCGTGAAGCCGGGTCTTGGCTTTTTGAAACAAGTGGCAGTGGAGAGAATCTGCAGGAGGGGTTCAGCAGCAAAACGGGTCATAATAAAAGGCCAAAGGAACTGCTTCAGAGTTTTGTCCTGTGGATTTGACAGCTGAAAAATTAGTTTGTTTTGTGATTCCCAAGATATTAATGCCACTGTTGGGTTTGGAGCACAACTTAATTACATCTGATAATGTTATCCACAGCAAGGATTATTTGCACAGGGTTTTCAGGCTACTGCTTGAAGTGAGGGTTTGAGCATCTTTTGATCTTGACTAGCTTCTTTCCTTGTCGTTTGTAGAAAGAGTCAGGAGATCTGAAGAGAGAGGGGTGAGTATTCGGTCGTGCCTGTGCCTGTCCTGACTGTCATGAGCCACACGCTATGGCAGGCTGCCTGGGTGGCTCTGCTAGTCTTCGTTCAAGTTACTGCATCGAGGGAATCTGGATCTACCCAAACTTAAACAAAAAAGAAAAGTTCTTGAAGCTTCCAGGGGCTTTCCAGCAGGAAAATGACATGCCTGCATGCTGGGGGAGATGGGGTAGGATCTGTGTAGAGAACCTCTGGGTTCTTGGAGACATTTATTAACTGTGATAATTTTTAGGAATTACTTTATTTTCTGCAGATATTACTGATAGCACCAAAGGCAGTTGCTAAGAAGAAAAAAAAATTCTTCTACATTTTATTCTTGCATAATTGGGCTTGTTTTCAGGGAAACTTAATTTAATTGAGCCCCCCCCGCTCCCTCCTCTATTAAAAATAATATATAATTTTATAGCAAAAGCTGGACCCAGAAACTCCTGAATCTGCTCCGTCACTAATTCTTCTTGGATGTTGGACCAGATCACTTTTCTCTTTGTACCTCAATTTCCCAACAAATGAGGGATAATGACAGTTGCCCTAGCTCCTGAGGCCAGGGCAGAGCTTTAATGCATCCATCAAGTGGTGCGGGATGGCTGCAAGACGTACAGCTGGGCACCTGCCGGGCACTACTGCTCCTGTAGGTCTGGAGTAGCCACTCTGCTCTGTGTGTGCTTACTCGGGTTGGGTGACTCCAACAAATAGTGTGGTTTCCTCTTTTCTTGCCAGTACCTGCATTTCATAGACTCATAGAATGATTTAGCTTGGAAGGGACCTTAAAGACCATCTAGTTCCAACCGCCCTGCCATGGGCAGGGACACCTCCCACTAGACCAGGTGAACCCTGCCCATTTGTCTCCTTGGCTTGTGGCGAATTCGTCGTTTATTACTATTTTTTTCAGAGCCTCTCCTGATGGGACTTGCGGGTTTCCGACTGAGAGTGTCCAGGCTGGCTGGAGGTGCTCACATTCTTTTTCGCAGTGCCATTTTCTTTCTCTATGGTATCACATTTTTCTTCACAACAAGTCTGCAAAATGATGGAGGTGGTAATTGAATTGCATGTCAAGAAAATCAAACAAATGGAAGACTGTACAGCTGGTGCTGAGTTTGATCTAGAGAAGAGTTTATAAGTATTGGGTAGAAACATGCTGTACTTTGTGTTCACAAAAGCTTGTACAGAAGTTAAGTATACAAAGGTGCAGCTGGCTTCCCTCCTGGGAGTGACAGTGTCACTCTCTGCGGTGTAATCAGCCTCCTCTAGTTCAATTCTGTCTCAGCACCTTGGTGTTTTATTATGATTAACTTTACTGCAGGTGTCCTCTGCCTTGAGGTTCGTGAAGGTTTCTCTGTGCGGTGGGACATCAGAAGATGGATGGCTGTGGTGGTGAACTATCAGAGCTGTTGAGAAGGTGGTTGGTACATTCAGAGAAGGAATTGAGGTGACTGAAAAAGAAAAATATAGCGAGAAGGTGAAACCAAGTGTATGTGGTTTGGGGTTTTCTTTTAACAGCACTTTAAATGCTTTTACAGGTATCTGTTGTGGATGCTTTTTAAACGTCATTTCTAGGGTTTGCTTGCATTGAAGGTATAGGTAAAACTTGACTTTTATTTTCCCTTCCAATATCATATGGCAGGACATCCTATGTTTTGTCTCTTTTGTCTCTCCAGCCTGTATCTAACTGCAAAATACATGTTCAATTTCCCTCCCGCATTGTGTCTGTATAACAGACTGTCCGCTTCCATTTCTTTGCCATGAAAACTTATTTAGGAAAAAAAAAAAAAAAGGGCACCAATAGTGTGTTTTTCCCAAGTTTCTAGCTAAACTAATAAATCAAGATCTTGTGGGAGTTTAGGGGTTACAGTGGGTATGCCAATGTCTCAGGCAGATTCCAATTTAACTCCACTCTGTAAAATTGTAAGGTTTTGATTTTCGTAGAGGGAGAATTGTCTCTGCATGGTAGCTGCTTTTATCTGCTTATGCTCTTGGAAAGTGAGTGTGGCCTGAGGGATTCATCCATGTGCCTTTCTCCTTCCCAAGTCCTAGATTCAGTTTCCAGCTCCGGCTATATTTTACGTGATCACAGTATGTCCCTTGGGGTTTTTTTGGGGGGGGGGCTGTGGGAGGGTGCTGGATTTTCCCAGGGGAGATGGGAGCGGGGATGTGGATTAACACTTGTCAGTGTCCCTGGGGTCTCTCATTGCCTGAACTGGCTGCTCCATCCTGGTTTGGAAGAAGCAGGTGAAACACCCCGCAGCTGCAAAGGGGCTCTTTAACCTGGTCCGGAGAAGTAAAAATGGAGCTTCACGCCTTCACCTTGCTTCAGGGCTTCTCATCTCACCAAGCACAGCGGTCACAGCAGTTTCCAGGATGATGGTGCTGGTCCTGGGCTTGTCACCCCTGGGGATGACTGGGCAGTAGCGTAGGAAAATGTTGGCAGCCAGCAGCGCTCCAGCAATGAGTCACCACACTGTTAGAGGGAGAACTGGCACCAGGAATTGTCTTTGTCATTATGCGAACGCTGTGGGAAATGTGCCGGGATGTATATCCCTCCTGGATGCGTAATGGAAAAATAACGAGCATTGGGTTTAGGCTGCTTGGGCCAGTCTTGGGTCTTAATAGTTAGATGAACCAATATCGTGTAGTTCTTAGGAAAAGCTGTCCTTTTTTTAGGGCTTCAAAACCACTTCAGCCTCATTTGTTTTGCACATGTGTATTCTCTGCTGGGAAGGCAGAGGCAGGTGTTGGCCTCCTCTGGGGAGGACTTTCTCCTACTTCCAGAAGGCTCCTGATTTAATCCTCACATGACTGAACGGTGTCTCCTCTTCCAGCAGCACGTGGAAATGTTTCTGTCCGCGGTCAGAACTACCGTTCAGTCCCTACCCCTAGCAGTGCAGTGGTGTCTCTTCGTCCTGGAAGACATTATCCCAGGTCCTGGAAAAACCTGCAAAGGTCCAGAGCTTAATGGAGGTGCAGCAGTGACCCCCAGTGCAACAGCTGGGTCTGGGGCAAAGCGAAGGGCCTGGCCCCATCAGCAGCCCCAGTCCCGTGACATCTCCCCATGGAGGAGCTGGGAGTTACTGGCCTGTGGCCCTTGAGCTGAGAACTGTTGAGGTGACTTAAAGCAGAAAATTTACCCTTCTTTAGACTTTTTAAAAAGTTTGAGGGATAAGCAACAGAAATTATCCAGCGATTTGTTACCCAGGCCAAAGAAGATACTCCACCAGTCTGCCATGTGGTTCAATTTGGCCTCCTCTGCCTCAGCTTGCAATCTGCGTAGCTGCAAACACCCTGGAAAGCTATCAATTATGTAGGCGTTATTAGAGGCTGGGGGTTCCATGTTGTGGTTAGCATTAAGGATGATTTGCAAAAGCAGTAAGATCTGATGGTTTAAAAATGCTACATCACTCTCTATGTGGGATGCGGAATGGTAGAGGGGAAGAAATAACACCAGCCCAAAATGTGCTGAATAATGTACTGAAAATGGTTATTGATTATTCGTGTACCTTCATTATCCTGCTGCAATCTGAGAGCAGCTAGCAATTCTTTTTTTTCTTTATTAAGAAAAACCTAAAAAACTTTCCAAAGGCACTTATGAAATATTTAGTGTAATTATTTCCAAGATCAAAACTCCAAAGAAATTGCACAGCCAAAGAAACCTTGTTAATCTGTTGGTGTTACGGATGAAAGAAGCAACAGAGATATTAAACATCTACTGGTCTTGTGCGAAATGGCCTCTCACTTTCAATCTCAGCTGCAATATTATTCATCAGCCTTCACTGCTGCGTTTGTCTTGCCTCCCATACAAGAATTTGAGGCGTCATTACAAGTTTCTTCTGATGGAGTAGGACTTATTTTCCCTATCCCTATTTTGCCTTTAGGCAAGGCAAATCTCAGCCTAATGAAACCAGTGTGAAGTATTACGGTGCTGTAACACTGACTTTGCAATCATACAGTGTTTCCCTCCATGAAATATTCTTTTTAAACCAGCTATGAATGTTCATTCCTTCTTCCACATCGTATTTGCATAAGTGAGGTAATAAAATGTTATTTCCATCTAGACTATAACTACTGAAAAAGTGGAGTAGCTGTTGATGTCTCCTTTCAGTTCCATAGGGAGTTACTGAGGAAGCAATCCAGTCTGTCCAGTGTTGACTCAAATCCCAAAATAACGTTTTTGTGTCTCAAAAACAGGTTTAGTGGATCTGCAGGTATTTGGAGATAAAAATTCAAAATAACCTTGAGAAATAGTCTACAACGGGCTATAATTTGGAAAAGATGAGTGCAAAGGCCCATGAATAAACTATAAAATGGGGAATGACTGGTGTAGCTGCCATTCTGTGGGAGATGAAATAAGACTGCAATGGGTTTCGGACTGAGTGGCCATCAACTGCCTTATGCTGCTGGCAGATCCCGTGCTATGGTATATGAATAACATAGGAAAGATGTGAAGTTATCCTCGTTCTTCAGGACTGCCGTGGCTCACACCAGTCTTAGAGGTGAGGATCGGTGGGAGAAGGGGTGAAGAAGAAAGATGAGAGGGAGGCCTCACGCGCTCTTTGAACATGAAAAAGAGGAATTGCAGAAGAAAATAATGAACCATTTCCTGCCTCTCCTGAGATCAGCACAAGAAGAGAGGGGCTTGAACTGTAGTGAGGATAACTGAGGTCGGACAGTGAAAGCCTTTTACGTCTGGAAACTCCAAGATTCCTTGTTCTGCAGCTTGAAGAGTTTTTCTTCATTCTTAATTTTTTTTTTTTTAAACGATAAGTAGTCCTGTTTCCTGAAGCAGTTTTTAGTCGTAAGGCCATTTGTTTTCAAAGCAAGTCTGAGCGTGGTGGGGCTGGGCTGGGTTTGCGCTCAGCTGGGTGCTTGAGGACCCTCTGGGCGAGCTGGACACCAGCGGTTTGCAGAGGTCTTGCACCTCAGCCTCACTGCTCTCGACATTTCGTACCTCGGTTTCTTATTTTCATGCTTAGTGACTGGTAAGATTAAAGAGTGGGAGCTCTCACAGCTTCCTGCTCTTTTCGTTGTAATAAAAAAGGAAAAAATGGGGGCTATTGCATAGTTTTAATGTAATTTCCAGTGCAGCAACTAACAGAGAGATTGAGAAGAGGGATGTTGTGGATCCTGTCTTGAGTTAGACAGGTGAGGTCACCCCTTGACTCTTGTTCGTCATCGGTCTTTCTCCTTAAATTCGCATGCCTCACTGCTGCCAGCATTTTTGCTGAGATAGGTAAAAGGGTTGCTCATTGAGAGCGTGATTGGGTTTGTTGTTGGCTTTTTACTTCTTAATCCAACTTGAAGCCTTGACCAACCAGTGGGGACTGCACCAAGCACACTTCTGCTCGCTGTCCTCCTGAATTTCCTTAGGAAGAGGGGTTGTAGCACCCAGAGATGTGAAGTGTGAATGCAGTAGCCTCCTAGGGAGGCTACCTCGGAAATCAGACATACTTGTTTTGTTTTCTTCAGCTTGGTCAGCATCCCATCTCCCTGCCACTGCTGCCCACAGAATACGCAGACTCCTGCGGGGCAGTGGCCTTCAGCTAATGGATGTCCCACAAATGAAAGGAAAGTGCTGTCCATTGCTGTGTGCCTGTAGCGTTGCATAGATTTTTCTTTACAGTTGTTTACTCAGCTGCCCGCAATTTTAAGGCTGTTTTCAGCCAACACACTGCACTTATCACATTGTCAATGCTGCTTTTATTTTTTTTTTCTCTCTGTGTGTATATTTTATATATAGACACATATATATATAGACACGGATATATATATTACACATCTATATGTATTCATCCGCGTGTGTGTAATGTCTGCCTATTTTCAGCATGTAATGCTGAGAGACTGGGACTAAGAGCAACCCATTAAAAGCGGGGTCTGCCCGGTTCCTTTAGCCCAGCTGAACAGAGTGGCTCGGCAGAGAGGCCATGGGATGCTGGGTTTTGTGGCTGCTGTGTTCGTGCAGACTACTTGGAAACTTTTAACCTTTAATTTCAGAGGCGTTCTTTTTAATATTCAGCTTTATCCCCAGCATCAGCAACAGGATTAGAGGCTGGTTTGTCTTTCCCTCTGAACTCATCTGTGACTTCAGTGTGCATATTAGTTCTTTTAATGGCTTCTTTATTAGTTCATTACTGCATAACCCCCAGGCATGGCAGGACTTGAAACGTTAATTTTCCAACCAAAGTTCAGCTGACAAACTTCACCTGGTCCCCTTGAAGTCAGCACGTGAACAGAGAGGGCTGGCTTGCTCTGCACCGCAGCATCGCTGTTACGGTTTATGAAGCAGAAGGAAGGGAGTAGAGTTTTCCTCTCCCGAGCTGTTAAAGGAGTGATAGGAACGGAATGTATGAAGAAACAGTACAATATCCTGGAACATTTAAGGAGGAAAAAGTTGTGTGCATGTGACTGCTTTGGTGTGGTGTGATTATTTTTTTCTTTTTTTTCCCCCTTTTCCCTTTCACTGCTTCAAGCTAGTATTGGCTGCCCAGTGAACTATAACAAGATTTAATAGCTCCAGTGTAGCTATATTGCATTTGGACTGATTCCATCCTTCTGTTGTAATAAACGTCTGCTTTACAATGAGCTCTTAAATTCTATAAGTGACGTCAAATTGTATCTAATAATGGAAAAAAGATCAAGTACTGTAAATGCGACTTGTTCGCTCTGTGTCTGCCTTCTCAAGCAGTGTTTTATCCTCAGCCCGTTGCAGTGCTACGTCCATTTGAGATATCTTTTGAGTTTGCCCCGAGGTTTACACCCAAGAAAAATTGTTTTCCATGCGTGCTTGCATCTTCCTCTTTCCCCCCTTCCTTTTTCTCTGAGTGTATTGCAGGCTATGGCCAGAGCCGGCGGGGGCAGGCACGGGGAGCTCCCCCAGCTTGGCTGCCGACCTCGGCCGCATGCTGCAGCTACTCCAGTGCTGGGAGGACTGTATTGTGGTTTTGCAGTGCGGGCAAATGTTCATTTGCTGCTGACTGATGTGATCTAAGCTCAAGTCGTGAAACTTGGATGTGTAAGCATCTGCATAAAAACTTCTATTTGAAAAAGATGTGACAGATTAGATGTACGATTAAGATGTATGATTACAAAGAACATTACTGACACAGTAGCCTTTGAGCAGTGAGCGTGTAAACTATGCACTTCTAAGGAGCTTTAACTATTTTTTTTTTCCCCTGGAGGCCTGATGAGTTTTTAAATCTGCTTAGCTGTCAGTCAACAGGTACGAAAACTGCCTGCTTCAAAAAGCTCATTCTGTCTCCTCAGTTTATCACACATGTCTGCGTGTGAGAGAGTTTTGAGTGTAGTGTTGAGTGTTATGGCAAATAATGGTGGCCACGAAGTTTCTATTTAGTAACGTTGGGGTTTTTTTAACCTTTCAATGTGAACATTGCTTGAAACAGTTCCGCTGCCTGCACGGGAGAGATCACTTTGGCGGGGTTGGGAGGAGGGGGAAGAGAAGGGAATATTAAAATATGAGTGCTCGATACTCATCTGCTTGGAAAACCCTCGTAAACTGTATTTTTCCCCTTGACATTTATGTAGCGGTGGTCACTCGTGATCAGAGGAGACAGTTGTGCTCCAGCTGATACTGCGCTGAGCATCATGCATTCACAAAACACGAAGTTCCTCTCTGTCCTGTGGTGCTTCCCGATGAGATGGCAGCAGGATGTGAGCAGGACAATGCCGATGCCGCGCTGGTCCGTGTGGTGGATCGCAGGCTGCATGTGCTGTAGCTCTTGCCAAGGGTCAGGTAGGCAAGGCTGGCAAGCGAGGGCTGAGGAGGGTTCAATGGCGGTGTTTTGCAGATGCTGTTGGAAAGCTTCTCCTGAGAGGCAGGGACACTGTGGACAAATGGGATCAGAGTGACAGACAAAGGGAAGGGTCTTTGCAGCAGTGATATTCTGGATGGATAAAGCTGAGCAAGACTGCTTTGGGGCCAGGAAGGAGAGTGCCGCATTAATCAAGGTGTGAGTGTTGAGGCTGCCTTTAAAAAATGCTGACTTAGGTGCTGGGAATCTGTTTCACATTTATGCTGCTTCTTCTAACGGCATAAATAAATCTAAGCGCAATATGTATGCAGCGCTTCCAGTCATGGGAGGGCACTGTATCCTCCTTCAGGGGACGCTGCAGGAGAAGGAGGGTGGCTGGGCTGCTAAGCCTGGTGCTGCTCCCCAAAGTCCCAAGTGTATCAAACATTTGGGACCAAAGCTAACATCTCTTTGATATCGCTTTCTTCAAGGAGACATCTGTTTGGGTGGATGAAGGAGATGTAGAGAACCTAAAGAAAATCTTTAAGGAGGTAGGTGAGGTCTCAAGAAAATGCCTTTGCTCCTCCTTTTGCCATTACATGTTTGGCTTGGTTTCCTTACAGTTGTTTCTGTTAATTATCTTTCATTTCTCAGTTACGTGAAAATATTGCAAGGAAAATTGTTCAATAGCTGAGTCAAGGATATCGATCTTTAGCTCACAAGTGTGATCTTTCATAGAGGAGATTTCTCTCCACTTCAAAAGGCAGCACAGCCCTGAGCAGGCGGTGGTTGATAAGAACCTGAGGCTGCAGTCCCAAGGCTGGTACCTGCCTCTGCCACTGGCTGCTCTGCAGCCCTCCGTGATGGGTTTTTCCTTCCTAGGGTGAGTCTTTTAACTTTAAAATAGTGTGAAATGAACCTCCTGCGTGAGGCTAGAAAAAGCTCATTTTGGTTGCTCTCTACATCTAGGGCTTTTTCTTCTCTGCTGAAAATGGGAAATAGCAGCCCTGGCACGGGGATGGCTTGTTGCTGCCGTGGCGTAGCTCGTTCCAGCCTTAAAAAGCCTGTGTTCAGCAGCCTGGACGTGGAAAACGTGAGCTGGTCAAAAATTAGTTGTTGAGGTGACAGCTAGGAGAGTTGTAACGGCATAGCTGGGAACAGGGTGGTAATGGCCCTTTTGTAGCCCGAACCCACCGGCGTGAGTGGGTCTCCTGCACTGGGCCCAACCGAGGCATCAAGGAGCCAGGATTTTTGCTGTAATGCTCATGTTCCATACCCTTCAGGGCCAGCCTGTCAAGCCTGGCCAGGTTTTGGCCTCCAGGACTCCAGTAGCACCGTTTAAATACCCTTCATGCACTAACTCTTATTCCTTAATTACAAGCTGTCAGTTGTCATCAGTCCTCTGCCACCTCATTTAGTAACAGGGAGGCTGGCCCTGATGCTCCCGAAGTGACAACCCCAAACACCAAGTTCGTGGGCTAACTGGAGAGATTTTGCTGGGTTTCTTGACCTGATCAGCTTCTGCAGATCCCGATAGTCCCCCCCCTACTTTGAAGAAAGGGCGCTTCCTTAAAAAGTTTGTTATTGTTGCAAGGGAAGCTGTTAAAATCAGAAGTAAATGCAGCACACTGTGCGTTAGCCTTCAGACAGCCTGAAGCAATAGCTCAGAGGTGGACCTGACTCATCGCAGCAGGATATTGACTCTGGGGTGTAATTATGATGCTTTGAGAACCTGATTTTAAAATAATTGAGGTATAAAATTATGCGCCTGGCTTTCACAGTTACTACGGCTCTGTGTATAAATTGAATAACAGCCTGTACAAATGTGCCACTTGGCTGTAGCAGAAATAGCAGCGAGTCTGGAAATGTCCTGCGTCACCATTGGTTTCTTCTTGCTGAGAGAAGCCGGGCGCAAGCTGAATTTTGCAGTCTGCCTTGGGATGCCACTCGTCCTGGCTGCGTGGCCGCGGGGGTTTGGCAAATCCATCGAAAGTCCAGCTTGGTGCTCGGTGGCTGGGCAGCCAAAATCCAGACTGCCGTCAAAACGCTGGCTGCTTGCTAATCCCGGCACGTTGAGCATCTCTGTTCAAACACCTCTGGCTGCTTGTAGCAATGGGCTGGATGCGGGTAAGTGCCAGGGACACAGCTGGTGTTTTGACACCCGTTTTCCAAAGCTGTGTCGTGACTCCCTTGCTTCCAGAAGGGCTTTCTCTTCTCTCCGTAGCAGCCGTCATGTCTGAAGTCAAGCTTCTGTGTTTTGTTTGGACAATACAGGAAGCGGTCTTGGTGAGCTTTGATTCTCTGTGAAGTCCCAAGACTTTGGAAGGAGGCCGCTGTCCTCAGCGAGTTGTCTGAAAGTGCAATTTTGTCACCTCTGTCCCATCTGGCACAGTGTTCCCCAAGATCCGAACCTGGTGAAAACCCTTGTTTATCTTTCATGGTTTGCCACTTGGGCTCCACTGCTCTTAGAAGGGTTAGGGCAGGTTATTTTCAGCTCAAAGGCAGCAAACTTATCTTGATATTTTTTTTAACCAGTTTAGCTTAAAAAAAAAAAAAAAAAAAGGCAAACAAGTCAGGTTTGCTCTCTTTGTGTCTCTTTTAGGGTCAGGCTGCTGATCTCGGGTGGCTTTTCCTGCTGCCCCCCTCGGTTTTGAGGCTGCAATATGGTTCTTGCTATTGCCCAGTGTATTTCCAGGGTTGTTGTCTCCCCAACTTTTGGGGACTTGCCGCAGTAGCTGGAGCGGGCAGTTGCTGTAGAAGTTTTTGGGAGCGTCACCTTTCCAACGGGCACATCATTAGGACCTGCTGCTGCCTGGAGACCTGCAGGCTGAGCCGACACACTGCTTTTAAACATTGACCGCAGGGAGATAGAAACCTGAAGGGGAACTTTACAGGGTAACCTCAGCTCTTGTAAAAGCCAAGCAGGAGGCTGGACCAGGAGCCACTGCTGCGGCCAGACATGCTCCGCACATTGGGTGCTTCGAGGCTGCTGCTGCCATGCCTGCTTGGGGCTGAAATGATTGGGTTTTTTAGTCTGTAATAAAATAAGCCCTCTCGCATCTTGGCCGTCTGAATTATTACCTGCCTGACACTTCATTATAAACACATTTTTTCCATCTTGGTACTGGTTTCCTGCCATTTTATTGCTTTTAAGGTTCTATTTTTTGTTTTATTCATCTCTTCCAATCGATAGAAATATCCTGTTTTTAGCAAGCAGCAAAGGCAGACGTGACTGATGTCCTTATGGTGGGAGCAGAATTGCTTTCAGAGCATTTGGGGAATGGGGGGGGAGGAAGCTTTTAAATCTAATTTTCAAAGATCTCTGAAGCATAACGAACTGCTCGAGACATGTAGCCGAGTCTCCAATTGCCATTAGCTCCAAGAGGTGGGATCCTAGCATTGTACCAATGCAGATCTGGGGCCAGCGCTTGAGATCCATCCTCTGGTGGTTATTGTTGTTCTTTGCCATGCCACTAATTAAAAACCACCTAATGAGATTATCCCCACCTGTTCTGGAGGATTAGTTTGATGGAGGAAATCCTGCACGTGCACATGGATGCACACACTTCTCTGCATAGGCATGGCAGCGTCGGGAAGCTCAGTCTTCCCAGAATTATTCTCTACAGGGTTTGCCATGGCAAAGATATTTCTTTTTTATTTTATTCCCCTCTCCACACACACAGATTGCTCTGACAGCAATAAAACGAAAGAGAATTGAATTTGTAAAGAAGTTGTTTAGATGATGCAGCGCCAGACGGATAGCTGTTCCAGAAGAGTTGGTCCGGGATGGGTTTGCTTTACTGCCAAATTAGAAATGCTGCAATCAAATGAAGGCAAGCTAACAGCACGGCAGCGCGGGGGCTGCGTGCCCGGGTCGGGCAAACCCCTCGGCTGGGATGCGGTGAGCAGTGCCCCTGTGTAAACTCAGTGGTGCGTCAGGTCTGATGGGAGACGGAGATGTTGCGGTGCCCTTTGAGTCCTACACGGATTAGAAGTCAGAAAACTTGGGTTGTAAATACTGAATTTTATCCCTTGTTGTTCTGTGACCGTGGGCATGTGTTTTAACCTCTCTAAACCTTGTAAAAGGTTGGTGAAGTGCTGTGCAAACACCGAGTAGCGCTGAGGCCTGCTGATAGCAGCGTGGTTTCCTGGTTCCCAGACCACAGTTTAATCCACTAGATAAGTTGGTGGTTTTTATTCTGGGTGTTTTTCCCCGGGCATAGGGTTTGAGGCTGTTTTCGCTCCAGCAGCTGTATCTGAAGACTTCCAATAAGCGGCAAAGCAGAAAGGTGGATTTTGGTGATGATGAGGAACCAGGCGAGTGCTTTGTGTGCTGTGAGAGCCATCATCAGATCCTGCTGAGGCTGATTTGGCCTGACAGCAGACAGCTTCGCTTCTTGTGTCCCCTCTTCCTCACCCATCATCTTCCCCCCCTGCCCCTTCCTTACACGATTTTATTGCCTTTACCTACAGCCCGTAGGGAATCTTAAGAATATTTGAAAAGTTACTGCTTTGACCCTTGGTGTAGGAAATGCTGTATTCCCCATATTCTTCAGCAATAATTCTATTAAATTGCCTCGAGGTGGGGTATGATGGGATTTTTTTTTTTATGTTGCGGTTTGATCTTTGGCTGTATACTTATGCAGCGGGAGTGTAAAAATGAGTCTGGCATCGACATCAGCGGCAGGAGGGTTTTGCCTGTAGACTGCTTTGGAGGTGAAAGAGAAGGGATCCCACTGAGACAGTAATTCAGAATAAAGCAGGGAAGAAAAGTACATTTCCGCTGTCTTTATTGTTAGAATCCAAATAACTTTCTTCATCATGGTGTTATTGAGGGCTGAGGAAGTCTAATTTTTGCCTTTTCTTGCTGATGAATGAATGTGAGAGGATAAAACCTGATACCTTTGAGGGGATGCATCTCTGGTGTGTTGCTGACATTGGTGAGATACTTTATTTTCTGGCAACGAAAGGTCTGCCTATTCATTTTGAGCTTTTGTCACATCTCTTCCATGGAGATGCTATTGCATATGAAAGTCTGATTGATATGGTGGCAAAGGTCAGGAGGGTAATAGATTTGATGGTATCCCCTGAAGCAAATCAAAATTCTTCTAAAAGATTCTGTTCAATTTGATACCAAGGGTCTGGTAGCACTCCAGGGATTCTTCTCTCTGCTATTAAGCTTAGAGCTATTACAAAAATTAATGTTTGCCTGTTGGTTTGTGGGTTTGTTTTTTTTTTTTCCTAATAGGATGTTCTGCAATAAGAATGGAAAATAACTGCTTCTCTCTGTTTTTTTCTTTCTCGCTCTGTTTCAGGGATCCTCAATGCATTTGCTTGCTGTTATTTAAGAAGCCTTTACTAAAAGCTTCTGGATTGTGTTTCTGAGCGGACAAAAGATTTTTTGTATTCAAAATGCTCATAAAAGAATATCGTATTCCTCTTCCGATGAGCGTGGAAGAATATCGAATTGCGCAGCTGTACATGATACAGGTCAGTAACGTTTCAGCCCATGTGAGTGAGTGCAGACGAACACGGGGCTTTGTGTGGAAGAGTGGAGTGTTGCTGCAGAACTAGATGTTTTAAATTTTGAGGTTTGCTGTGTGCTTATAAAGAAGCAGGGGGGAAAAGTAATACAAACTTCAATTTGACTTGTTTCATCTTGTCCTTAAATCAGAGAACCTCTGTTTGATCTACCTGGGGAAATAACGGCTCACGGATAGGCTATTCCTATGGAAAAAGCACTTCGTGTGTGGCTACCTAACTGGAAGTGATCAAGCTGTAGGGCTTAAGCAGCCACTGCTTCCCGGTTGGGCTGTGGTTGCTGGTCATGCCAGTTCCAGCTGCAAAGCAAAGGCTCGTGCTCTTTTATTGGGAAGAAACAGTCTAGTTTAAATTTAGAGAAGGTAAACCAAAGGAATAACTTTGAATTTAGTGGGGGAAAAATCTAGATGTAATATTCCTTTGCTTATGAACCGCTATGAAACAGATAGTAATCAGTTTAGGCATAAAACTTAGATTATTTTGAATAGGCTTCTGAATACCGATGGGAATTTTTGTTCAAATTCCCTGTCTTCAATAAAGCAGTTAATTAAAATGTTGCGCTTTTGTAACTCAAATCCTCTGTGCCCATATTCTCCCAGTGTTTGAAATCCAACCAGGAGCGTGTTTAAAAGGAAATGAATCTGAAGTGTTATTTCATTGTCCCACACTTTAAATAAAATTTAATTTTGCTTATCCAGCAAAATACACATCTAATATTGCGTTTGCAGTAGAACTCTGCTTTCTGTGGCAAGCTGAAGTGATGCTAGAAAAATTTGCTTTGGCTTAAAACCTAAAATGAATTAAGGAAAAAAACAAACTCCCCAAACCAAAGTAAAAGTAGAACTCCCCCGACCATCCGACTATGTTCCTTTAAGGACTTGTGCACTTGGACTTGACTGTTAAAACAGAGTATGGTGTGTGTTTTCCAGTAATAACAGTCAAATTCCTTTTTGTGATACAAATATAAAGCAGTATCATCTTTGTGTGTTTAACCTAAATGTTAGCGTAAAGGAGTAAACATTTTTCTTAGGTGGCTTCATTTTTGTCTATCTTTTCCTGAAACTGTAGCTGCTTTGAATTGTTGTAATTATTTTGTTACAACTTTTTCTTCCAAATCTGGTTCCGCTTTTCTGAATAAAGAGCTGCTTGATAGAAGCAGTGTATTAGCTATGCAGAACTTGTCAGCCAGCAGCAGAGCATACAGGTCTGATTAAGGAGGGCTGTTTGCTGTTTGCTTTCAGAAGTTAAAATACTTATTTTTATTTCATTAATGCAGAACACTGGATTCCACTTTTTTCACTTGACAGTGATTTTGACCGTACCTTGATGCCAAAGGACGTGATAAGCCACTAGGGTTTCATGCAAGGAGAAGTTCACTGGCCCAGTAAACTACTCGAGAAACTACAGCTCCGAATTGCCCACCAGCCCTGCTTCAGACCTGCTCTAATTTTCTAGTACATTGATATGCAGCAAAGTAAGGTTTCCTCTTAGATCAGGTGCAATAGCTGATGTCACGTCAGGTCTCTGATCTCCCTCCGCTTACCCGGCGCAGAGGGGTAAGCTGGAAACTCTGCATGTAGCCCAAGATCCAGGTTGAGCTAGAGAAGTGTGTGACAAGCAAGTGGCTTTACTGCGTTACGTGTACGAGTAGTGCAAAAGGAAAAGTTAGCTGTGCTTTTTATTGAAAATACTAGTCTCAGCTCAAATTTGAAAAAAAAAAAAAAAAGAAGAAATAACCAGAAACCCCACCTAGGGTAGAATGTGGAGTTTATATTCTGTTTCTTGGTGTTTGGTAGCGATCTGCTTCAACCCTTCCTGAAATTGGTGGAAAGATTCCTGCTGACTTCAACGGGAGCTTTTCCTAGGCCGTGATATCAAATGTCCTTTTTCTTCAGTTTGATTTAAAAGTGGAGGTTTTGTCTTTGAGACGGGTGCTGGGGAGAGTGCAGTGGGGAGCATGACTTCCGTTCTTTTCAGAGAATGAGAAAGTGCTTCACATCTGTCTTTTTATTTTTCCTCTGAAACGTGTAAGGAGGCCACAGGAGAAACAAGTTCTGTATGTTGAACCCCCTTAGGGGAACAAGCCGAGATATCAGTATAAAACAGCAGTGTAGAGGCATTTCTTAGAAATCTTTGGTTGGAACGTAGAACAGAATGATTTAAAGTAGTTCCCGGGGAGAGGAGCAATTCTTAAAAGTGAAAGGTTCATTTCAAAGACGTTTGTTGCATACAGTATGGTGTCATTTTTGCTGGAGACACTAGTCAGCCTGGTCCTGTAAGAAGCAGTTTTTCAGCAGTGTAAAAAGGAAATGTCACAATTATTCCTCAAGGGTTTTAGATGGCCTTATGCATGTACTTGAAGTTGATCGCTCATTTAAGTTCAAGCTCAGGAGTGAAGATTCCCATTAAACTCCAAACCAGTTGGTATAAGGTTGCTCTTTTAAGAGCAATCAATAATTTTCCTAGATTTCAGCATCCTCTAAATGAAAGTTTTCCAAAAAGGACCTTCTCACCTGAGGGTGAAGCAACTGGCCCGTGCAGTTGCTCTGGGAACCATTTCTATGGAAATACTGCCTCAAAGCCATGTGGGCAGGGATGTTCAGACTCAAGCTGTAGTACTGTGGTCACTTTTCAAAGATGTTTTCATGGAGGTTGTTGCTTTGCAGTGGAAGGTTCTTTCATCTCCTTTCATGAGAGAACAGTCCCTCCTTCTTCTTAGAAGTCTTAACAAAAATTCCCACCAGACTTGATGTAAGCAGCATCACACCCAAGTAGCAAAGGATCCTTCCATTAAACTGGGACAGGCTGTACTCATATTTAGTATATTTACTGGATGGGAGAATTAAAAAATTAAAATTGTGCAGTATACAGTCTAGCATCTCTGTTGGTTTTCTGCGCCACTAGGCAGACGAGACATGCAATAGATCATTGTGTTCATGCCCATGTTGCTCTGTAATTCCTCTTACACTTAAAGTTCTCCAGGTTGGTGTATAAAGCTGTGAAAACTGAGGTGAGTGGCCTCCTGCTTTGCTNTTTTTTTTTTTTTTTTTTTTTTTTTTTTTAATTTGAGGATGGGGGAGGGGAACAACAAGTCTTTTAAGTGTTGCTTTCTGCTAGCTTCTGAAATATTATCTGCAGAGACAGTGGTTTCAGTACTTTAAGTAGCACTTAAATTCTTCCATAAATAAGTTAATTTTACATTACAGTGAAGGGCTTAATGTACCCTTGACTTGCTTGAAGCCTAGCAGATCTGAACTGAATTGTTTTTCTCTATTAAATTTTAGACTATCCATATCCGTATTTTCATGGGAAACCTCTCACACAGTGTTGTCAATGTCTTCAGGTTGGGAGCCCTTGCTGCATTAGCTGCAGAGCAGTTGGGTCTTTGCGTTTCCATATAGACAAGAGGTTTTTTGCATCATTGAGTTTTTGTCTCTCTTGCTATCCAAATTAAAACATACTAATTTTCATATCTGAGCTCGGAACCAGTGGTCTTCCTTCCTACCGTGACCTCTTTTTATTCTGGTGCATAAACCAGGTAAAATATTTCAAAACGGTGAATCATTCTTTGTACCTCTTTTCTAGACAATAGTTTTGTAGTGGAGCTTTTCCCTAAAATCTGTATGCACATTTGAAAGCCTGTCCTGCTTCCAAGGGTGAGAGATCTCTAGATAAATTCAACCTTGAGAGTTCCCCACAGGACCAGGAGAGCTGCAGTTTGATCTGGGGAAACTACAGGCTCCGATCCTAACGTAAGCAGAAAGTAACTAGAGATGGGTGCTGAAATGAGTTGTGTGAAGCACAAACTGTTTATGGAGGGGACAGCTGTAAGAATCTGTAGGGATTGCTTTCTTCCTGCAGAAATGCTGACTCTGTCCTGGGTGTCTTCTTGGACTCTGCACATCACATCAAAGGCAAGAGCAATATTTCTGTCACTGCGAGGACTTTGAAGCCTGTTGGGCACAAAGGATAGAACCATTCTGTTTTATACATTAAATAGATCTTATTAAGGGGTCTCTTAATTCTTCCTCTTCAGTGTCCTGCATGTTTGAGTCTCAACAGCTATCCTTTCCTGTGATACCTGCTTCCTTTTCTTGTGTATTTAAGGAACCTACCTTTCTGTATGCCTCACCCCAGAAATAATGCACACTTCAATGTTAATTCTGTATCTCATAAAAGCTTGTATTCCAAGATCTGAATACGTTTGTCAGAAAGATCAGTATGTTATTAGCCAAAGGTCAGGCCATTTATCATCTTAATACCATTCATTACTGTGATTCCATATGACATGAGATTCTGAGAGACCATTGCCCTTCTGACCTTTACGTAAGATGAGAAAATTCCTCTTGTTATTAAATCTTATTTTTATATCGGTGTGCATAGCTTGCTTTCTCTGCTCTAAATAAGTCCGGTCCTCGTTTTCTCCATGCAGTTTTTTCTGAGTACTTGTGACTTTCCTCCAAAGATAGCGTACTTTAAAAATACTCTTCTGGACCTAGGGATTGCCTTTTGAGGATGAGACTTATTTGAAGATGCTGCATCATCCTTATAAGCTAATAATGTTAATGCTTTTTCATTCAGCACTTCGAGGGTCCACGACTGGGGAAGGACTCTGGCCCCTGTTTGAGGCAATGTGTTAAAGATAACCCATCTGCTCAGCACTGTCTGCTGAACTTGGGCAGGATCCTAGGAATCGAGGGCTCTTCTCATCTTTTAACATGACTCTCTCTTCTACAGTCCCTCAGGGCTTTGCATTTGTTGCCTTCCCTGAAAAATCACAGCGTGTTTCCAAGCATCTGCGGTGTGCTGTGCTCACCTGTCGTGACTGCTGATGGAGTACCCTGAGTCGCTTCCCTCCTTACCGAAGGATCACGATTTGTCTGTCATCTCAGTCTCTAGAACCCTGCACTGTCCTGTTTTCTCCTTTGTTTGCGTGTAGCGCTCAGGTAGCGCCTTTGAGAATAGACTTAAAAAACGTGCTTGGTGGTGGTAATTCTTGAGGCCATGTCCTGATATCTGGGTGCAAAAGTCATGTCCCTTAAACTGTTAGCTACACTTGGCAATTGCCAGCAGGCTCAGCAGATGGCGAAAGATTGATTGAGTGGGGGAAAACAAACTGACCCTTCATCTCTGGACACTGAAGAACAGGATGGCTGATTATTTTTGTTTCGTTTGCAGATGCCTTGGCCATCTGGACAGATAGACATATATGCTTTAATTTTAAAAGCAGGTGACACTGCTGACAGCTCCAGGGACCCTGGAAAATTTGCAAGTCTAAAAGCAAAAGCCTGGTTTGAAGCTCTTCCACCGATTTCTCTGCTACAGCATTAAAAACCTGTGACTTCTGTGTTCTCTCTTCTTCCTCTGGTTTTCATAACCTTTCCTTTGTGATCCTGAGGGCTTGCATCCTTCTGAAAGAGGGGGGGTAAGACACTGGCAGTTCCTTAGCTTTGAGAACAAGGGCAGTACAGGTACGTTTGGTGCTACCAGACTTACGGTCTAATTTGCTGAGGTGACAGCGACACCCATACGGGTTAGCATTTGGGGAAATCAAACAGAAATAGTAAACGTCTTTTCAGCATTTACTTTTTTTCTTGTTTTGTAGTCATTATCCTGGAACAGTTTTTAAGCTAGCTGTTACTCCATACCTGGTGAAAAGACGACTGATTTTAGAGTAGTGAACTAGGTTGCCTTTGACAGTTCACACGTGCTCTCTTTCTCTAAAAAAAATTGAGTGAAGCTGAAATAAGGTTATAACACAAAAATTACTTTAAACTTCAGATTTGTACTCATTTTAATAGAGGATGCAGCACTGGCAATCCTACTGAGCTTGTGGCTGTCAAAAACCTTTTTTC
The DNA here is from genome assembly GCA_013398815.1 of Ibidorhyncha struthersii. NCBI lineage: Eukaryota > Metazoa > Chordata > Aves > Charadriiformes > Charadriidae > Ibidorhyncha > Ibidorhyncha struthersii. The sequence goes on along the minus strand of VZSZ01011819.1, from coordinate 531,313 downwards.
CCTCTTTATTTTTTATTCTTATGAAAGAAAATTTCTGATGGCCAGACAAAATATTGACTGTTGACCCAGATTAGGTTCTCACTTTTTCAAATACCTGAAGGCAAGTAATGAATTAAGTATTAGGAAAACTGTGGGGATTTCTTTAAGCCAGTCCTCCGGTATTTTAGCATATAGCCTATTGTTAACGCATAGTTGCATTGAGTTCCTAAAATCTAAGGGATGTAGTCAGAGGATCAAAATTGGTCCAAAACTCAGAGTTGAAATTTTGTCTCTGACTCACACTATAATAATGGGCAACTTGCTTTACCTCCCTTTAAACTAGCAACAGTAATTCTCACAGACAGTGTCTGTGGAATAGTTAATACTGTGAAAAATCCATTTAAAGAGAAGGAAGGAACTACTCAAGGCAAGACGAAATACTGAGCTGGAAGTGTAGTAGACATTTTGAAGGATGGAGCATGTGGGGTAAACAAGTTTGAGGTATCTCCATAATAAAATGATTCCTAATTCATGTGCCTCTGGCACATCCAGCCCTGTCTCCATAGGAGTGTGACGGGGCGTCTTTGTAAGGCAAAGTGATTAATGAGTGGCCATAAGAACGGTTCTCTTAATGCTGTAAATTATTTATAGTCCCGCACAATTGATTGTCCCCAAAATATCTTGGTTTTGTACAAACAGCTTCATTAATATCTGAGACCTGATTCTAAATAATGCAGTGCATACCACATTTGTACAAATTGATGCTGCGCATATTTCTGCTCTGTCTTGCAGGAATCTGCTGCTGACAACCTGTCCTGCCTTTAACTTTTAGGGCTTTTTTTAGGAATGTGTTTTACCTCACAAGAAAAGCAGTCAAGAATGATGGTGCTGCAGATGCGGCGCAGGTAACCTGCACTTGCTTGGGTGAGAATGGTCCCTCCTTCAGGGCCTTCTGCGTGCTCAGCTTTGCTCTGCTTCTGCTGGCTGGGAGCCTTGCAGGATTTGGGGCTGGAAGCCCAGATGGAGGAGGTTCTTGCAGCTGCAAAGGGCTGTGACCCGTACCTCAAACATCTCTCGGGATAGTAAAGGGGTGGCAGGAATGGACCCAGGATCTCCTGGACACTAACGTACCCCCGTCAGAAAGCAGCTCTACATGTGCTTCTCTCTGACAGAAAGACCCTTCATGGGTGGCATCTTCTTTCTCTTTGTGTGCTTCATATCTCCTTGGAGGCAGCATTAGGCAGTGACTGAAGCACGGGACAAAAGGACAGCAATTCCTGTGTGATAGTACCAGTTCTTGCTTGATAAACTTGAAGGAAGAGCCCCGTAATATCCCAGCTGCAGGCAGGGAGGTGATCAGATGGTAGCTTCCAGCAGAGCTGGGAAGGGCCCAAAGGGGAACACTCCTGGAAATTGCAGCTGTGCATGCTAGGTTGGGAAGACAGATGCTAACTACTTTATGGTTACTCTCAAAATCATCTACCTAATAAGCTAATGTGCTTAGATATCCCCAATGAAACGAGACTATCTTGCGGAGGAAGGGCAAAAGGTACTTTTTTTTTTTTACATCAGGTTGTCCTGATGGCTCTGAGGATAACCTCCAACTGCAGAGTGTGTAGGACAGCCCCATTCCTGCTGAGACTGAGTCACTGCTGGGGTTTCTGATCTGCCAGGAGGATCTATCGCTTCCAAACCCAGTGCTGGGGAAGGACGTGAAGGTGGTTCGTTGATCTGTAAAGTGAGTGGATCTGGAGGAGACTGTGCTCATGGTCAATGAAGTCTTAGGTCTCTGTGAAGTGTCTCCATGTTGATAGAGCTGTCCTCTTTGGACATCTGGTACGGCAGCCTGGAAAGTTTCATGGCATTATGACTAGGTTTCTGCCAGGATGAGGAGTCTTCTGATTTCCCTCCACACACACACTTTACAACACCCTCTCTTATTTTAGGACTCCCTTTGTTTGTGTTCAGCTGGATGGTAGGAACACTTAAGACCAGGTTTTGTGTTCAGCCGGTGAAGCACCGGTGTTTGGGGGAAGGGGTGTTGCCTAGATGGAATGAAGCTCTGCACATTGCCCAGCCTTTGATCAAACCTAGAAGGAGGATGTTTGTCCAGCATTGGAACAGGCTGCCCAGGGAGGTGGTGGATTCGCCATCCCTGGAGGTTTTTAAAAAAAGGGTAGACGTGGTACTTGGGGGTATGGTTTAGAAGTGTGTTTTGTCAGGTTAGGTTAATGGTTGGACGCGATGATCTTAAAGGTCCTGTCCAACCTTAATGATTCCATGATTCTATGTTTAAAACAGCTGCTCTTTTGCCTTTACTAATAAAGCCATTGATGAGGAACAGATTTCTTTCCCCTCTCCCCAGGGTTTCAGGTCATTCCTGTGTGTGTGGTGCAATGGGGCTCACAGTCAAAGTGCTATTGTAAAGCCTCATGTTCTGATAGTTATCTTGTTGACTCAAACTAACCTTCCTTTGCTAAATAAGTATTGACACTGGCCCTTCATGTATTTTTTTTTTAACAGCACTAATTGGATTAAAATAATTGTCATGCGTGAAGGATGCATGTTAGAGCGCAAAGGGCACACGGAAACCTCAGCTGTGGGCACCATGGTTACTAGTGACATCACTTGGTTTGCCGTTAACAGTAATGATTTGTGTGCAGCGCTGAAGCCTGAGTGGAGATGGCCTAAACTAAACCCAGTAGATTGCTGATGCAGTCTCATTGCCATGGAAACAGATGTTGTAGCTGAAGTTGCCTGCATTCATAATGTGGTGCACGTGGTATAAACAAAAACATGGTGCTGTGATGTCCACAACTTCTGAAGGGGCGGGAATAGTGTTAGTGGCGAGAATGGGAAATCCCATTGCAGTTGATCTTGGTTTCCCATGAAGGTAGTGCCAACTTAGCTGTGCACGATGAGATACAGTAAGCCTTGCCTTTGAGTAACAAGAACAAAACTCACAAGTCCCTTGCCATCCTCCTCCTTGTTGTTGAAGGACGGTCAGTCTGACTTGACATGGATTGTTTCTGATTTGTACCTTATAAAGTGCAGGCTCAAAACTACTATTAAAACATGTCCCTGGGGGAACAGGGTTCCTAGCTCCTGCCTACCTTTAATATTGTCATTCCAAGATAACCGGGAAGACTACACTCAACACCTGCAAAACGGGAGTAGAGAAGCTTCCCTGTTTGAGGACTCTCTTGTTGTACTTTGGTAAAGGTCCCTACTCAAGCCCAATGAAGAAGACTGCCGCATCACGGTAGGATGCTGAAATGGGGCTGGAAGGATCTGGGTACTAGATGCAGCCCTGCTAGCAGCTCTGTGTCTTCAGGTTACTTTCTCGCTCTTCAAAATGGTGCTCTCTTGTTGATCCCGTCATCTTTAATGTGAGAGGACTCAGCTATTTTGCCTCTGGCACAAAAGCCTTTGACATCAAGAAGTTGTGTGTGCTGTTCTACTTCTGCACTCTAATGCATTAATAACAGTAAGGGTGATTTTTTTATTTTTAATTTAATTCATGTAACTTCCTGCTTGCTCTTAGAACATGTTATGCACTGATAAAATTATGTTGGGTTTGATCTGATCAGAAGTTCTCCTTCTTGGCTTCAAGCTTGGCTTGGAGTGGAATAGCACCATCTCCTCTGCACCCTTCTTTAACACTGGAGAAAAAGCTTTTTGCTCAGGTATCACCCTGATTATGGTGATACCTTTTTAATCGAGTGTTTCAGGTCTTTGACACATGCATTTTGAAAAGAAAAAAAAAACCCAACAACAAAAACCAGCTTGGAAAGTATGACTCTATTGTACTTCTAGGGTAAACCAGTGTTTTGTTTTTATAGTCAAAGACCCAAGTTTTGGTTACCTGCAGTAAACACTGCCCATGAATGGTGCCTGGTCTATCAGCTATCTGTATCAGCAGGCAGAAGGTTGTCGGTGGTGAAAGCAGATTACTCGTAATGAATTAGATGTCAGTTCAAATACTCAAAAGGAGTGGTTAACAGAACACAGAGCTGAGTCATACTGCAGCAAGAGACAGCTGAAGGGAGAACAGATACACCTATGTGCGTGTACATCGTCCCTGTACATGTTACCCATGTATCAAAATCCTGTGCGGGGAAAATCTGTTAAGAATAAACTGTGCATTAGTTTCAGGACCTTTTGGTATTTTCCAGTGTCTCTATCATTGGCTTTCTGGGTTTAGGTGCTGTTTAATGCTGGCTTGCAGCAGCTATGGCTGAAACTGTGCATCTGTTGTCATGCTGGTTTGTTTGTGGTGTTTGAATACTCATATCACCACAATAAGCCCAGATCTGTGGCTGAGGCTAACAGGCTGCTTTGCTTATAACCTCTGCCAGCGTTTCTGTAAAACGCTGTCATGTGCAACGCACCAGTCGTAGTCTTAACTGGTATCATCTTCATCCACTCAGCCTCTGCTCTTGCAGAGTGCCTCCAGGCAGGAGATGGTGATGACTGGTAGGCAGCTGCCTGGAGCACATCGAGGAAGGCAGTTGGTGATAGGAAGAAGGCAACGCTTTGGAAAATTGTAAGAGTGATATCTCCGTCAGCCTGAATAATGTCTAGCTGGAGACAGTTGGGAATATTTTCCCTTAACGTATGGAAGAGACTGAGAACAAGTAGGTTATTCCTCTCCCGGCTTAAATTTTCTTACTTCATCCTTAACGTCTTAGGAACCTTTGTACTTCCTTTCTAAAATTGAATAGAAAAAAAATTTAAAAATAGGTCTGATTAGTGAAACCAGGTCTTAAAAACTATCCATCCTGAGCAGCTTGAGGCATTTTGTTGTCTGGTGGATTGTGGGAGGCAATTTAGGCTTTCTCTGGTTCCCAAGGGACAGGTCTGTTTCTGGGGACTTAATTGGCATTTGTGGTAGCCTCAGCATCCAAAACAATAAAAAAATAGTAACTGGTTGTAGAAAATGTTTTCCAGCCTCCCTTGCCACAACAGTATGAGCAAGTATGTTAGCAGGATCCTCCGGGGATATTTGCTGTCATGTTCTTGTTCAGTGGTTACATAGATGCCTTTGTTTCCTGTCATTGTTAACGGAAACCATCAACCAGCTGTAAACTACTTGTATCCATATCTGTGTCTAAATGGGATAAAAAAAAACCCCAAGACTTCAGTGTTATTTTAATGGATTCTCCCAGAAGATTTTGTCTGGACTATCAAAATACCCTGTTGCCAAATGGGAGCTGGAGGAAAAAAAAAAAAACAAAAAATCTTCTGGTTATTGTTTCCAGACACTGATTTGTGTGTGATTCATTATTCATGGACAATAGATCTACCAAGCATCGTGCTGTCAGTCTTCATAATTCGAATAATCTCAAATCAAAACTCTCACGGGTCATCAAAGTAGGCCACTGGTGCTGTGTAAATACATTGCTGTAACGCACCAAGAAACTTCATTGTGAAGCTAAAGCATGTCAACCTTTTGTAATCACTATCTAACTTATTTAGACTGAGGGGTTGTACTGTAAACAATAATCAGTGATAAACAAGGTAAGATTATAGCTATAATCTATTTTTAAAAGCTAGAACAGCACCTGCATCGCCTGTTATCACCATGCAACTTACCCTGTCTGTACTGTTCTCTGCAGTACCGTTGCAGTGCTCAAAGTAGTAAGTTAATAAAAAAAACTTTAGGAGAAGCTAAACCCCTGAGCCATTTGCAGTGCTGCTGTCGGCTTTGCAGAGATTCTCTGTGTATGCACCTGAGCCCGCGTGCAGCTTGTGCTCCACTCCGGTGCTGAAACACAAGGAGAAGGACTCTGTCGGTTTAGGATAATAATCTTCTCGGTCTTCTTCTGAGCAATACTGCGTTGGTCGGTGGCGTTGGTTTTTCTTCTAATTCACCAAAAGCAAAACGCCACAAGGCAAGTTTAATTTTCACAGCCTGACTTCTAGGTTTCTACAGCTGCTACGATAAGGCATATCTTTATTGTTTTATCTGGCATTATGTGTTCATGATCTGTAAATGCTGTTCCTCCAGCTGCAGTGAGACTCCTCAAGTTGGGGGGCGTTCTGTTGCCATCAGCCATCATACCTTTACTGAGCTGTGCCCAACTAGAAAAACACAGGAGTTGGCGTTTGGTGACCTGGTCCCACTCAGCTGTGCCAGGACAAGTTTGCTGGACTGCAGCTTTGCAAGATGCGCTCCGTGTCGTTAGCTGATAGCGAGGCACATTTCTGACTGGGGAAGGGGATGGAAGATCTGAGAACTGATCAACCTGTCTTTGCTAGTGGAAGGCTTTGTTTACAGCCGTTTGTCTCCTGTTGTGAAGGGCGGATGAGAAACGGGGTTAGGCTAGCCCAATGTTTAGATGACATTCATGGGAATTATTCATCTGTGATTGTTATGGTGAGGTCATGCGCTGTGTCCCATGCTATGCTGCTGTGCCAAGAGATTTATTTTAATAGAAGCCTTTAAGTAACTGGCATTCTTGCTAATCATGGTGCATCTGCTTCTCTGGGTTCCCTGTTATGAGTAATTTAATGCTATTACTTTAGCTAGAAGGGATCTGTGTCACCATCTGTCCTGGAAAGCTATTGATGGGACTGTGCAGAACATGGAGTGTCATCGGCAGAAGAGAGGGACTTCTAAAGGGATGACTGGATTTCCTGTTGTAATACAATATAAGACAGTTTACTGTGATTACAGCTTAGATAACTTGCATATAAAGGCTTTTAGCTACGCTTTGATTTTGTTGGGGACCATTCCTCAGATATTTATATAGAGGGAAGATACTGTTCTGCGTTAGTAGCAAGTAGTAATAACGCGGGTAATCTGCTAAATAAAGTCTCTGTTTCTCACGGGGGCATGGGTCTACGAGGCCAAAACCTTCAAAACTGACCCTGAAATGCTGCGCATCTGCCACTCCAGCAGACGTTCTCTTTGGAGAGGCCTCACCAGACACTTTTGAAGTCAAATGCTTTCCTAATCACCGGTTATTTTTTAATTGTTGTTTACAGACCACTTCCTTGTAACAAGGCCTCTCCATGCTGTAGCTGAGTCACAATAGACATGAAGAGGCTATATGGCTGAAAAGCAAATTGCTCTTCACTTCCATAAGTGGTGTACTTTCACAGTACCACTTAGGCGCAGAGTATCATCCTGGTCTCTCAAGTGCGTGTGGCTGATGTCTTTATTTTTATTGTCTGAGAAATGTGTCTTCTTTTTGTCTTTATGACTGGTTAGTAATTATACTGTTCATCATCTAACTTGGCTTGTTCGGTCCTTCCTCCCCTTGCTGTGCCTTGTTGCCTTCTCGGTGAGCTGACTGGTAAGTGTGAGAGCATGCAGGGCTGGGAAGCAGCTTTGTGGAGTTTTTCTTTGCCTCTACTATCCTTCCCAGTGATAACTTATGTTGTGATCTCGGTATGAACTGGCCTGACTTGAAACATAGTNTTTTTGTGTGTCATGCAAAGGTGCCGCTCTTACTTCACATTCGTCTAAGAAAATCTTCTTGCTGTCCCTTGTCATATCTTGTGTAGTTAAATGACAAGCAGGAGGAACGTGTAGGGCCAAAAATTGCTTAAGGCTTGCAACCAGGCGAAAGAGGCTGTGGGCTAGAGTTGACCATCTGGAGACACTGGAGGGGGAAGCACGCGCTGCTCTCAGAACAGGGTTTGTAGTCTCCGCTGCAGGTGCATAGAAATTAATAAAATAACCAGAAGTGGGACATGAAGTGACTTCTGCAAAGAGTCTCAGTTAATTTGGGTTTTTCCCTTCTTCCTTGCCTCACCGAGTGTTGGGACCATACCACCGTGCCATCCGCCACATCTCCGGCGATCAGAGAGCTCTGCCTGCGAAGCTGAGTTTTAGCGTGGCCAGGTCATGTGGAAAAGTGGCTTACGGAAGTATTCACGTAAAGCAAATTTGGCTGATCTTGCAGGTTCACCGGGGTTCTAGCTGTAGGATGAGAACCAGACAAGTCATCTTCACGCAGAGAGACTTCATCAAAACTGGCTACATGGGGGAGAGACAAGCGGAGAATGACAGCGTTAGCTCTGTGGGTCTGGGCTGTCCCTGCTGGTCTGGGCTTCAAACCCAGACCCTCTGGAGAGCGTCAAGAGGTGGAGAGCTATCAGAGGAAGACAAGGCATAAGGCATATCTCAGATGTAGCTCTGAAAGGAAGAGTATGAAATCGCACTCTGAGAAAGAAAGAATAGAGGGCATTTTTATCCTTTTTCATATCAACCATGGCTATTAAAAAAAAAAGATATCTTCGGTGTTTTGGATTCCCAGTGCAATACAAGCATTTGTAAATCTGGGAACAAGGTGCTGAGTCCACTCGGTGCTGTGGATTTCTTTTGAAATTTAAAAACTACTAAATATGTTTTGGTCCCAAACGAGGGCTTGCAGATTTGCCTTGGAATTGCTGGTAACCGCACAATCTAGAATGGAGTTTGAAGTCTAGCTGATGTACAGTTCTACATGTGATAACTTGGCACAGAGGGAACACCTATTTCCTCTGCTTATGATTTCCACGTGCTTATGCCATATAATAAAACTCTAGATCTCCATAATTTGTATCAACTGTTCAGAGCAGATGCTGCGCTGTTATTCTGTCTGACACATTCGCTATGCCTGCTGGGTTACTGCCTTTTCAGAGACCTTTGAATTAACCAGATTTTCGGGTCATCAAGATTATTTAATGTTACTGTCATAAATATTTGTACAGGACTTGGTCAGTGCTTATATAAGAACTGAAAGACAGTAATTTGTTTTAAGAGAATGTGTGTTTTAATGAACTGCCAGCTGAATGTTAGATATAAACTGTAAAAAAGTGTTTTGTAGCGGGGGAAAAAATGACTATTTAGACTGTCAGTTATTTAGATTTGTTGGTGACAGCTGTTTGAAGTTAAAATCGCTTGAGAGTTCTTTAAGAAGAGGGCTGTTTACTTCTAAATAGCTGCGTTGGCTTGTCATCCTGTCCTCAAAAGATGAGAAGCGGATCTCTTGCATCTTATTCATCATTTTCTGTTAAACAACGTTATCTTTTAAATTGTTTGTATGCCAAAAAAGAGAGGTGGTTGTTGTGTTATATTTCACCATTGATTCTTCTATAAAATTCCATTTTTTTTCTTAATTTCCAAAGTACTGTCCTCTCAAATACAAACAATAAACTCAAAATACTAACAATATGAATCTGTTGTTTGGAAATGATGAAGGTTATACATCATCCAATCTGCTGAAATGTGTTACAAATTAATAAATATTTGGTTTGCCTCTAGCTCTTCTTAGAAGCACTGAAATTAGTATTTTTTTATTGAAGGAATTTTTGCCAGGTTTCTCAATGAGGGACAATACTACAAATAAGCCAAAATATGGAGGCTGCCAGGGGGTGCTGTGTGCATTCTGGCAAACTTGGGTTGTTTCTTCTAAATATCTTAATTAGCAGAGCATAGTCTCCAAGCTGTTCTTGGAGAGCTGCTGCCCTGCCAGACCACAAGCAACAAGCCCCCAGATCCTGAGGTTTTAGGTCATAAAATAGTCTTTAGTACTGTGATGTCGCGCCGAGTGTGCGTATGATTCTTCACGCTGATACAACACCACAAGAATGTGCCAAGTTGGACAGACTCCCCTTCGTTGTGTCATCCGCTGATGCGAAAGCTTGTTGTGCTCATGGGTGGTTCACAGCTGGAGTGCGGGTTTGGTGTGCTCTTGGGTGGTTCACAGCTGGAGTGCAGGTTTGGTGTGCTCTCGGGAAGTGTGTAAACCTGGTGTAGGAGCAGGAGATGATGTGTCGCTGGTTCTCCATTCAGACTGTCTCTTACTGTCCAAATCCAGATTTTTACAGGATCCCTGATAAATCATATCTCTGTTCCTGTGTTGGCCAGGTGAGTCTCTAAACATTTTCCTTTGTAATCTCTAGATTTGGTAATCTTATTGCCAGGGTGCTGCTACGGTTCTGCTGTCTGTATGAAGCGCTGCTCAAAAGGAGTCCTAGAAACCATCCCCAGTGTTCATGTGCTTTGAGACCTTGGTACGTACAATGCACTGGGAGGATTAACTATGTGATATATTTTCCCTTTCAGAAAAAGAGCAGAGAGGAGACATGTGGGGAAGGCAGTGGAGTAGAGATCCTGGAGAACAGGCCATACATGGATGGACCAGGAGGCAACGGGCAATATACTCACAAAGTGTACCACATTGGTATGCACATACCCAGCTGGTTTCGGTCAATACTGCCCAAGGCAGCTCTGCGAGTGGAAGAAGAATCGTGGAATGCATATCCTTATACAAGGACAAGGTAAAACTTGCCAAGATGTCCAGAGGTGTTTCCCTACTTTAGGGAGAGGATTTGATGTCACTCTGTGCAGTGGCATCTCTTCTGTCTCCAGTAATATCCTTTAGAGAAACTGGGGTCAAGTCCTAAAATTCATGTACAGTGCTTAATCTTAGGAGTGCAAGTGTTGCCTGAGCTGATGGCATACATACTTGAGAATTTGTGGCTGGTTGCTCTAAAGAGTGAGCTGTTTTGTCCATCAAAGCATGGGAAATCTTGACTGGTTTTTATTTAGTCTTGTATCCTGCACTGAATGTTCTGCTTAACGTTGCAGATATCTGCTAGCTCGGTGAAGTTATAAATGTATGCAGTGATGGGACAGTTGTCATGTTGAACGCTGTCAAGTAAGACAGGATTCATTTGTTCTAGGGGGGGAAGAAAAATCTTCATAAATAAATAAAAAAAAATCGTGCTTCTTTTCTGCAAACTGTCTTACTGTCATTTAGCTAGAAAATAACAAACCTACATCCTATGGTTTTCACCCTGAGAAGGGAAGAGTGCCAGAGGCTCTGTGGAGCCCTCTGGGATCTCCTCATTTTGGCTGATTCTGTCTGGAAGGATTTCATTTACCCTGGAATAAATAGCCTGTATGCCAGTTACTCTGGTTTAGAGCATTTGCCCTTTTCCAGGTTTGCAAGTCTGATATTGCTGTCATCTTTCATAATAAAAAGGCTTTACTGGGCATTTTGATTTTTATCAAAAGTTGAGAAAAGTTTCCTAGTTCTGTTTTTGCTACTTCCTGCGAGTAACATTAGTCTGGGGAAAGGTGGGGAGTCGGTGTCTGTGTATGGGCAGTTGCTCATGACTAAATATAATGGAGCTGTCTGACTTTCAAGTGATTAAAGTCCACTTCCAGTCTGTTTTTATCTATTCTCTTGAAGTGCCCGTGAGTCAATCAGTTGGCCAGGAAACCTGGTGCTGCACAGAACCAGTCCATATTTTATTCTGCCATAGCTTCCAGGCAATAACTCTTCTTTTCTCCTGGTAGAGATGCATTTCCAAGGTGTCCTTGTGTTCGTTATCTGTGTCATACCTGCAAGGATAACATAACTTTCAGGTCTGCTATACTAACAAGTTACCTCCCTGCTGAAAACTGCTGCTTTAAAAGCAGTCTGTCCTGATAATCTTCTCCTGGAGGAGACATTGTAAAAATAAATTGCAGGTTTCTGTCCGTGTCTCTGCGAAGTGAGATGACCTGGTGGTCCCCTCGGGCTTTCTCCTGCCAGTGCTTGCTTTTTGCCACCCTGGGAAGTTGTTTCTTGGTCAGTGTAGATGCCCAGTCTCCAGTAACTGCGTGGGGCCCATTGGTATCTTCTCACCTGTAATCCATGTAACACCTCATGAGGAGCACACCCCTTTGCTGTTGGCTTGGGATTTTAGTAAACCAGAGCTATTCCAGTGCAGCCACATGTTTGAGGCAAGCTCCTGTCTTAAAGAAAACCTCTTTAAATTGCACAGTCGGTATTTTAAGCATAGACGAAGTAAAACATGAGTGAAGGCTGGCTTGGATTTGAGGCTGATTTTGTCCACCTTAGGAAAGCATTTTCTCTGCTTGCCAAGCTGAGTGGGATTTACGCTAAGCTGCATTGTTCTCATTCTCAGGTATACGTGTCCTTTTGTGGAGAAGTTCTCTATTGATATTGAGACCTACTACAAAACTGATCCGGGAGAGCATGTCAACGTGTTCAACCTTTCTCCTGCAGAAAAAAGACAAACCATTTTAGGTGAATAGCCTTTTTCTTTTACTTTTTCCTTTATTCTGCCTTTTTTTTTTTTTTTCTATTTAAAGGATTTTGCTTGGTATGTTCCATCCGCCTGTCCCATTGTCCCCTAAACACACCCCTGCATCCCTGTTGGTGCCAGCCTGCTGGGTAAGGTTACATCAAGTAGAGTGAGGACACCTGAGTTCTTTTCCAGGCTTGATGTAAATCACACAGAAATAATTTGAATCCCCTGCCTGTAAAATGAAGCTGATGCTTTCCTGTCTTATTTGTGCAGCTCCTGAAGGGAGTAAGACATCTAATGATTTGGGAGGTAAAAAGAAGAAATAACCATAGAAGAGGAAAATATTGCTTTATAATTGTGTAGCTCCTTCACATATATGAAAATCACTCCTGTCTACACTTCTGAAACATGAAGGTGTATTTCATTTTTGCTTCCCCTTCTCTTAGTCTTGCCCTCATGCAGGTTAGCACTTCAGCTTCGCAGCTGCCTTTGGGAGATTGGGTTAATGAGCCTTATATACGTAAGGATTTAATGAGAAAAGGCAAAAGGAAACACCTTATAAAAAGGCAGAGAATGACAAGTATCATAGCAATTCCTCTGTCTTGCTGTCCATCGTGGTCTGTCCCCATGCCATTTGCCAGGGACCCGGCTGCGTGGCAGGGAGTGCTGGCAATTACAGCCACGCAGGACCGAAGCATCCCTTGCTCTGAAGCTGCTGAGACCGGAGAAGTGTTGAGCTCAGGCTGACTTGTGGCAGTCCCATACTGCGCTGGCCACAGCGGGAGCTCTGGGGAAGGACATCTAGTGGCTGCTCTGGCTTCTCGAGCACTGTTGACATGCGGGACATGGCAATAACGCCGTGCAACTTTACTTGAGTGTTACGTGATTTGAACTTCTTTTGAACTTCACTTTGACTGTCCTCATCCCTAAGCCTATCCGATCGGGCTTTCGGTCCTGAACAAATAGGCTTGAGTCATGCTGCCTCACTGAGAAGTGTCAGAAGAGCTGCTGTTTCTTGGCAGGTGCGATCCTGCCCTTCAATTCAAATGCCAGATGCTTCTGCTGAGGTCTGAGGTGGGGGCTGCAGATCTTTAAAATATGTTCATTCACTCTTCTCCCATTGCAGTTTCCACTTCTCCATTGTTGAAGTGTTAGTTAAGTCTTAAGTTAAACTTTCTGCCTTCTGTAGTACATCTGGTCTAACAATAGCATGTGAGGAGCTACCAGTAACTTCACTTGATGGGACTCCAAAGATAAGATGTTCAGTGGGTGGTGTCTTTCCCATAACAGTACTAAGAAAGGGCAGGGGTATCTGACTGTCTCAGATGAGACAGAGCTGTAGCGCCACGAGTGATACTAGAAAAGCTGAAAGATGGAATGTGCAAAAGATCTTTTTGGAGCCGGAAAGACAGAGTGTGCGGATCTGCCAGAGTGTGCGGATCTGCCAGAGTGCTGTGGATCTGCAGTCACTGTGGGCAAAAATGTCTATTTGGAGCAGAGCCTCTGTTTGTTAGAACTGTGCGTGCTAGTTCCTCTGGCAGAGCTGATCGCTGCCCAGGAGCAATGTATAAACAATTTAAATATCAGTTGTTTAAGTGTAAGTGAAAAGAAACCAAATCGCTGTAATGCTTCTGGGACTTACTAAAACAAAAATAACTCCTGAAAAATGGTATTTTCTTTTGTTCGGGAAAAGGAAATGTCTAACTGTTTCTGTTCTCCTTCTACAGATCCTATTGATATTGTTAAAGATCCTATCCCTCCACATGAATACAAAGCTGAGGAGGATCCAAAGCTATATAAATCAGTGAAGACTAAAAGAGGCCCCCTCTCAGAAGACTGGATTCAAGAGTACAAGAACAACCCTGGGAAATACCCCATCATGTGTGCATATAAACTTTGTAAAGTCGAGTTCAGATACTGGGGGATGCAGTCGAAAATCGAGCGGTTTATCCATGATGTTGGTGAGCATTTATAATCTTGCAAAGTTCACTGTCGTCTCCTCAATGTTGTTTCTGAATTGAAACACAGAGGTGAGGTGTGTGCAATGCATCATATCCCAAGACATGTCTGTGAAGAGATTCTCGGATCTTATTACTCTTTTGCAGAGCTGTGGGTCAGTTCAGAAAAAGTTGTGTTATTCTGTCAGTTATAACTGTGGCATGTGTGAATCCAAACCACTGGAAGGGTTGCCACTGAAAAGGATTTCAAGTCCTGTCGAGGCAAGATCTTGCATTCTCTTTCTTTTAGACAAGGATTTGACTGTTAAACTTTGCCAGATCTTTTTCAAAATCTGCCAGTTTTCTTTATTTTGGACAAAATCCTCAAAGGCTGCTCAAAGAAATGAGCTTCACCTGTGAGTCCTAAGTGGTTTCAGAAGACCGCTCCCTGGCGTGTCCCTAGTCTCTACCTGCCATGCGGCAGGAGTGGAGGTCTCCGTGTGGCCGTACATCTCTGACCCCAGGCTGCAGAGTTCAGGGCTCCCCACCTCGCTGTGCTATAACCCACCAGGGGTCATTGACTGCGCTCAGTTGTGAGTAAATGCTGCTTTGATTGATGCATCATTCTTAGGTGAATGCTTTTAAGGAGGTATTGTTTGTGTCCCAGAAGTAACTAAGTGGAGACAGTGCAGGTGGTAACAGTGCTGGCAGTAATTTGTTCTTTGCAGAAAATCTATAACACAACCAATATAGTTTCTGTGCATTGCCAGAAGAGACAGATCTATGGCCAGGTGGAAAATTTAAAGAATGTTTTAAAGCATTGCCATCTCAAAAACAGTGCAGAGCTATGGCTGTCCTCTGGCAAAGAAAAGGCCAAAGGAAGGCTGTGTAAAGGATGCTCCCTGCTTTCTGTACACAGTAAGTCCTCCTACGTGGCCTCTACAGCTGTCCCTTTATATGCAAAGCTTCTTTGAAATGCCTGATGCTAGCATAAGTAAGTAATTTTATAGCTCTTTGCAATCGTACCGTGCTCCTGAGGGCTAATGTGGAAAACACTGATAGTGTGCACCGCTCTCTGAACAATCACAGGTTGCTTTCTTAAAGCTCCTTTGGTTTTACTTTACCCCCAGATGGAAGTTTTTACCTGTTACAGACTGTATTACAAGTGGCTCTCTGCAATGAGCTCCCTTGGTGTTTCGGTGACATGGGTTAATTTAGTGTATACTGCAAAACATGGGGGCAGAATAACAACTCCATTGTGTCTGTTAAATGAAAAAGAAGCATGTGACTCTTCCAGTTGTTCAGAGGTGTTTGGCATAGATTAAACTGTGGTCCCTTAGAAACGTTTCTTTTGTATTCCATGAAAGATTGCCTGCCATTTTCCTCTTGATTGAGGCTTTGCGGAGAGCCAGCCAGCTCATTGTCTGCCTTTCAAAAGCCTTTCCACGGCTGTTGTAATGATGGCAAATACTGTTTTTCAAAGTGGTTAAGATGCATAAAATCAGAAAAGTCTTTAAGGCAAGACAAAAGTGAGTGAAAAGTGAAAGCAAAAGCTTGGGGTGGCTACAGAAGATGTGGAGCCTTCCCCTGCAATGGGATAGCCATGGGGAAGCTGTTAGCGAGTGGGAAAAGTGCCAGAGCACGTCTACCAAAGACAGCAAGGTACGAGGATGTTTAAGTCGGAAAGACGTGGGCTACAACATGACTGACCTGGCTTATATGCTGATCCCAGTTTTGGGGTTTGAACTGGTGACCGAAAGCAGATGGAGACCTTTGTGCCTTGTGCAGCCGACGGTGGCCCAAGCTGTCAGATGCCAGAGATGTTCCTGTGGGCCAGCCACTCCTTGGCATTTTTCTGCCGGTTCCTCTGTTCCTAGCTCCTGCAAATTTGTTTCTTGGGGAACTGGCGTGCTCTGTGCAGGGTCGCAAGGCAGAAACCAAGAGCAGGATCCAAACACTGCCTGAGGAGGGGAGCAGTCCTTTAGTGGAGCAAACTAAAATTAGAGAATGACTGGAAAGAAGAACATACCTGCATGAAGTGATGGATGGATTGTGATACGTAGAAAAGGCTACTGAGTGCAGAGGGAGTAACTCTGGGGGATGGTGTTGAAATGTTCTTCATCTTACTGAGTGCAACAGCCATTTTTTCTAATGACTAATTGGACAGTTACTCAGTGCTTTGACAGCCTGAGACACAGATTGAAATTGTGGGCTATTAGTCTACTTGGCTGTAATATTTGTGTGCTTTTTTACTCCTTTCCCATAGAATTTAAGTTTAATTGGACTGGCACTGCATAATGTTCCGCTCCCACTTGCTTCCTAATGGTGCACGTGGGCTATGATTCTTTTGCTGTTAAACAAGTGTGTTGACTGAGTATGGGTTATTGATTATATACCATGGCAAAGTGGGTTCCCATCCCGGTAACTGGGGCTTTGTCTAAGTCAGTGTGTCTTAAGCTAAGTATGCCCAAATTATTGCACAGTGATAAAGTGGGAGTGGTTTTAGAAAGCTGTTTGGCAGAACTTTTGCTTCACTTAAGCCCTCAAATGGAAGGTTCATCCAGAAGGGCACTGCCCGTCGGGACCTGCAGGTAGAGTCTTTTCAAGGGTAGGCAGGTCGCAGATAACACAACAGGGATGTGACCGCAGGCTTTTCTTTGTGCGTGGTCTGAGCCGAGGAGGAAGGGAAGGTAGGGAAGCAAGCAGATATAACTGTGGGTTACCTTTGATCAAACACATTCAGACAACCAGAACTGTACCGACGAGGTTATGGGATCTGTTGTGACTATCAAGGCAGTAGCGTTGCACAAGGAAAGTCAGGCATCCTTTAGCTGCTGCCAGGAAGTTGTGAGAGTGCACTATAAAATGGTTTGGGATGTCGCCACTGGGTACGTAGTCAATGGGTATCTGAACAGTTGTTTTATATGGATAGTTGAGAGGGGTTTGGCAGGATTTGTGGTGGGGGTTTTTGTTGTGTTTTTTTTTTTCCATTGAGTTTTTGTTTCAGTTACTAGTTTTACTTCAATTTGAAAAACAAACCCAGAACTATAAACAAAAGCTGTTTAAATTCAGCTAAAGAGTTCTCTCTGTCCTGGCTTGTCTCATGGTCATTTACACTTCCTTTTGTGAGATTAAGTTCAGCACCGCAATCTGTGAGCAAATCATTTACAAGAGTCGGCACCTCATGGATTCAGCCAGCCGCTGCTGCAGAGCTGTTGAGGTGGTGAGTTGAAAGGCAAGTGATTTAAATGTTTGCACCCTGCTAGACTCTTCACAGATGATCTTTCTGCACAACGCAGTGGGAAATGTTGTAATTAAATCAATGCAACAATGATAGGTACTTCGGAACTCAATCTGCACTTGTGCATGTGTGGTTTCCTTGGTTATTTTGAAACCAAAGCATTGTGCTCTGTAGAGAAACAATGAAATTTTGTTAATTACTGATATTACCAAAATGGGCTGGTACCTGCATCCTTACAAAAGTCCTGTTCCTGTGATTTCTGATTGACTTCAGTTGGGTGACTTACCTGCCGAGCCGGTGGAGTTATTCTCCGGTTGTAGGCAAGAAGGCTCAGATGAGCACGGTGAACGCTGGATGGAGGTATTAAACCTAATCTAAAATCCTCCCCCATTCTCCTGTGCTGCTCGGTTCTCCCTTCACACCAGAAGGACCTCTGGGAGACCATCTCCTACCCTGCAGTTCTTCCATACTGCCGGGTTTGTTTGCTGTGTGGGTGAGGAGGGAGCGCACACCCCACAGCAGGTGGTGGTAGGGGGGATGGAGGAGCGTTGCGTTGCGTTGCCCAGAGCCTCACCTCTGCTGGCCTTGTTTCATTCTGTCTGACCTGGAAGAAGGTGACCAGTGGGATGCTGCACCCAACCTGTCCTCCCCGGCCACCTCCCACTGCCCGGGGGCAGCGTGCCACAGGCTCGCAAGGCAAACTGCCATGTGGGCTGCAGCTGGCCATGAGGCATGGCTTGAAAGCACCGTGCGTGGGGTTGAGGGTGGGACAGGGACTTCTCGGGCTGAGCAGGAGGTGTTTGCACCTCCCCTCCTGCCAGAGAGAAAAATAAAAGTGAACTGGACCACAGATGCCCATCAAGACAGTGCTGAAGGCATCTCTGATCTGTTAAAAAAGAGATTTTTTTCCCAATAACACTCTGTTTCTGGAGTCTGATCTGTCCCCTCCTTTTCACTTTTCAAATGAAAAGCTTGTTTTTCTCTAACATTTTGATAAAAAAAAATGCTTCAAGACTTGATTTTTTCCATTGCGTAGGGAAGGAAGCAGTGTCTGGACAGGTGAGGTCAGTCATTTGTAGCTGGATCTCGGATCTGTATAGCTGCGTGGGGGTGCTCGGTGTGTCCTCTGGGTCTCTGCTGCCTACTGGAAGGCTTCAGCGCTGCAGGCTGAAGATTAATTCAGTGATATACTCACTGCTGTGCGCTGAGGGACTGCTCAAGTTTTCCATCCCTAGCGGTGATGGGTTTTTTTTCTGCAAGCCACAACTTTTATTTTTCAATTTCTTTTGTACCTGGACAGCCTCGTTCTCCTCCAGGTTTTTTCCCTGTGGTTAAGAAAGGGAAATGCAGAATCGCTGACGTGTCCCAGGTGAAGGCCAGAGGCGAGGAAAATAATCTCATTCTTTTTGACTTCATAACTAATCTGGAGCGATAGAGGCACAACAGCCGTGAAGCCCTGTAATGCCATCCTATTTTCGGAAGAACAAGGCTTTAAGGAAGGGTGATTTGGGATGTCTAATCAAAGTGATGTGAGCAGTGCAGATGGAGAGGTCTGCGGGTTGGGAGGAAGCAACACAGGTGATTTTTTGCGATCTAAGAGATGAAGTGAAAGAAGGCAGAGGGGAACTTCAGGAGACACTTTTTTACCCCCAAGTGGTTTTTATGTTCTCTGTGATGTTAGTCCATTAGAACAAAGATACTGCAGTTGGTGGCATCTGTGCCTTTACACAGCATTTCCAAGGAGCTGGTGCGCTGATACATCAAGGCTGGATCCAGGAGCGGGAGCAGAGGCTGCTGAGACCTGGAATGGAGGAAGCCTTGGGATGAGGGTGAGGGGGGCGTTTGCTTCTGTAGCTGGTCACAGGCTGTTTGCAAGGTGTTTCAAGCAAGGTGGAAGTGGACATTGTGGAAGTCCAAAGGATAGTTGTGGTGCTGGGGAGTGAATTACAGCAAGAGAAATGTTTTTTTTGGCTTTCAGTGTGGATGCGATGGGAGTTTAATCTTTGTTTTTAAGCTCGTCTGATTGTCAATCATAACAGGAGGTGAAGAGGCTAAAACATTCTCCTGTAGTTCTGCAAAAAGTAATCTGGTGGGGGAAATAACTCTGGAATCTTGACTAAGATTGAACAGAATTAAGTTGCCGAGGCCCCTTGTTCTGCCCCCAGAAGGTCACAGTCTGTGGGCTCAAACTTGCATCTCCTACGTGGAGCTCCCTTCTGAAAGTCAGGCAGAGAAATGCATAAAATATTGATAGATTTAATCTTAGTGTACAGATGAAGTTCAGGTTGAGTTGGTCCATCACATTAGCTGCTGATCTCAATGGTTATTTCCTCCTGATAGGGTGACTTGCGATGGCTGGTGGCATTAAGGTCTAACCAAAGTGCAGAACAGAAAATAAAGTGCCCAGGCCTGGAAGGAAATAACTGTATAAAAATTGGCTTTTTGTATGATAAAAAAAAAAAAAAAAGAAAAAGAAAAAAGTGATTGCTGAAACAAAAGGGATATTTAAGCTGAAGACCACAGAAACGGTGGAAGTAGTGAGATCTAAGACTTTCTGCGCAATAGTGAAGTGAATGTTGCTGGAAACACCGTAGAAGCCTTGTGTGCAGTGGGACCATCCAGCTTTGGCCGTGCTCCTGGAAATGGAGGGTGGCTTACGGGGGCCATCTTTCCTCGTGGTGGTGCTTTTGAATGATTTTAATGTAGCCCGTTGATTGCTGTCTATCTTACAGTAGCAGTGGTGGTGGTGTTGCCTGTGGTCTTCGGCCAGGGTCTTCGTTAGAGTGAGAGGCCAGCTACCCTGCCTGCCAGCTTTTCAGCGCAGTACGTTTCTGCTCCAGGCTTAGGAGAGGAGAATTGTGGATCCATAATCCCACTGACAACAATTCCCGCTGCTGCTTTTGGCATGTCCTTCAACCCATCTCTGCCTCAGTTTCCCAGTAATTAAAGGGGGAACAGTACTTACTGATTTATTTTCTTTTTTTCAGAAGGGCTGCTGAGAATTAGTTTGCCAGTATTTATAGAAGCTTTTAAAAGCACCGTTACTGCTGTGTGCTCCCACCGGTAATAAATAGCAGTTTGGAGCTTTGACCTGTCATGAGCTTTTAAGCAATAGTATTGGTTGAAAATCCTGAGTGACTATACTGTTTTAAAAGTCTTGGTGATACGATGGTAGCCAACAAGTTCAAGACTTGGAGGAATGTTTGTTGCCTGGTCAGGAGCATTGTGTGTTGATATTGAGACAGTTCTTCCTTTCAGGTATGTGATATGTTCAAATATTTTAAATTGGCTTTACCCGCTTCATTTTTCTCACGCAGCAGAAGACAGATGGTATCTGCAAAATAAAGCATCTTTATTCCTTCCCTTACTTTTTTCTTCCCATCCCATTATCTCAGAAACTCGTATTTGTGATGCTGTTTCACTGATACAGAAACCAGGTGCAGAAACCAGGTTTGCAAGGAAAGGAGGGGTTTTAGTCTTAGCACTGTTGATGTGGGGTGTGCTTCTGTCATGTAACAATTGTGGTGAGCTACAAAGGGTTCATGAAGGAACCATTTAAAACTCCCCTGCATAAAAAAAAAAACACAACAGTGGTCTTTGTTGTTGATGTTGGCTTTTTTTCTTTTCATTTTTTTCTTCTGGGAACATACTTCACTTTGAAGGCTGGATCCAAATGTTACAACTTCCGAAAACTTCATGGAAGTTGCAACTGTGGTCTGTTTCTGGCTCCTGCTTGGTGGAGTGGGCAGTCAGAAGACAAAAGTCCTGGAGCTGGAATTAGGAAATCCAGTCCCTTCCCTAGTTAAAAGCAGTTGCAGAAGAGTGGCTAATTTTTTGGTGCGTGGTTGGTTAGCAAGAATTGAGGAGATAAAGTACATGAAGTGACCAATTTGCCATCCTGACACTTGCTATATGAAGATCCTTTACTGCAGCTTACAGCATTGTGTTGTTGATGCCCCTGCGGTATCCTTACCCCACAGGGTCTTGAGGTTTTGAGGAAGGTAACATGGATTCCTGCAGTCTTGTAGCATTGATGACTGGGGCATTCTGGCTTTGCAGGCTTGCGGAAGGTCATGGTCCGTGCCCATCGGCAGGCTTGGTGCTGGCAGGATGAATGGTATGGGCTCACCATTGAGGATATTCGGCAGCTGGAGAAGGAGGCACAGTTGATGCTGGCTCAGAAGATGGCCCAGTTCTGCGGTGAAAATGATACTGAGCAGCATGGAGTCAAAGACACTCCTGGTGAGAAGGATGTTGAAGCCAACACAGTTTCACCTGTTGACACAGAGGATGCCGCTAGTAACAGTGAAACGGCCTCTGGAAGATCGCTCACTAAGCAGTGGTCTACCTCTTCCAAGTCCTCACGATCTTCGAAGAGAGGAGGTAAGATGCTGCTGGTGACTTGCATCTCTGAACTGCATGGAGGTTGGGCTTTTGGGAGATATGATCGTGTCTCCTTGTGGCTGTCACCTTTGGGCCAATGCATATTTCTTCTGTGAGTCCTTTTAACTCGGAGGCTTTCTCTGCTGGTGTTGCAGGCTCAGTCTTCTCGGGTGACCCGTTATGGGTTTGGGAATATTTCTAGTACCCCATAACTGCAACTCAGTGGCACATGGCAGAATTCTTGCTGATCCCAAAAGCAGAGAAACTATTGAAAAACAGTAGAAGAGCAGGCAGCAGCTGGCTTGCTAGCGTTGGGTCTCAGAAGACGACAAACCACAGCACAGAGAGTCAGTCCCTGCTACCCAAGAGCCACTGGTGGCTTTTACAGGGCCTGGTCCTTCAGTGGTGTTCCCTTTCTGGATGTCTGCTTGTCTGCTGTGTCTCAGAGCTGGCCTGGCTGTGGGTCGCTGTTAACTGACTCTCGTTTTCCAGGTGGCAGCTACAGCAGGTTCCCCGTGCTCCTCGGCTGGGGTTATACGTTACTACATGCCGTTCATTTCAAAAGCAGGCGTTTGGCCCTGTGGGTGCTGCAGTGTAGCTCATGCAGCGAAGCATCCTCATCAGCTACCAGGGAAATCAAGGCAGGTACCCCCCAAAAAGTGGGTGGAGGCTGTTGCCTTCCACTGGTAATGATGTGTGGTCGCTGTTCAGAAACCAAACCTCACAGCCTGCCATTTGGTGGGACCATGGATCACATTTATGTTCCCTTTTAAATACCATTCAGCAAGCTGTCAGGATTTTGCTGTTAAAGCCCTTAAGGACACCCTGTAAAGACTCAGCTTTGAGTCCTGAATTTTGTCGTTCACCTCTCCCTTGGCAGTCACCTTTTTTTTTCCCAGTGTTAAAAAAACAGCGTTTCCCACTGTTTTTCCCAGTGTTTCCCTCTTCCCTTCCCCAGACCATTCTGTACAAAAGGCTGAATCCTCAGCGAGATACAGGCAGAAGGCTTGAACCCTCAGCAATTCCCTCTCCTTTTAGTCAAGCGCAGCTGATAGCTGGGTAATAGCTGCCGCAGCAAGAGGGCAAAAAAATCTTTATTTTTCTGGAAACCCCAAGGGGCAGCATTTCTTCCAGTGATGGTGGAAGGGGACATCTTGGGTGAGTGAAGCTTCTCCATCTCTCATTTGCACTAAATATTGTGAGTTGAGTCTCCATTTTTATTTACCACTGTCACTGATTGCATCACGGGGTGAATGAGAGATGAGCAGTAGTTTTACCTCGCGATGACTCATTGGAGTGAGCCCCAGGGAAGAACATACCAGATGCTTCATAAGTCATTGTATAAAGATAAAAATGCTGGCTACTTTGTTTGCACCGGGATTTTATATTGATGTGCCTGTCTCTCACTATGCTCTTTGTTATGAACCCCCTCCTTCCAGCGCTGACATGTTCATTGGAAGCTGTAGTTTCCAGACCTCTTAGGATTTCACTTGAAGGTTTTCACTGGTAGCAAAGCATGAATTTCTTTTAAATTGCAGAATGTCTCAGCTTTTACAAGAAAAAGTAATGAAAGAAATGAATTGTGATGTGCTGAGGAGTACGTCATGCAGATATTTTAATCCTTCTTCATGCTGGCAGCATATTAACATATGGAAGCAAGGAGGGCTGTCTCAACTTACCGCTACCTCCAGCTGGAAAAAGCAACGCCTTTTCTCCAAAAGATCTCGGTCCTTTCTATACCACCCGAGCGAGACCTCTGGTGATAGCAGGACCCTTGTCGCCATCCCATATGTTATAATATGCTCTATTTTTAGCAACTATTATGTGAGTGCCTTGACGTCACTCCAGCGTGAATTAGCTCTGCTCTGCCAACCTCCTCGCTTGCTGCTCCCAAAGGGGTGGGCGGTGGGGTAGTTGGGGGCTGCTGAGCCAATGCTGAGCTGCAATTAGATGACTCTGCGCAGGGTCTCCATCCTCTTTCCATGTGACAACCGGGTAGCAAAATTAGAAGAATTTGACTTACAGATTTATCACTGTTACAACAATAGCATGAAACAGCTCGTGCAGCTGTCACAGTAACCAGAACCTTTCAGCGTCTTTGTATATGCTAAATAAGAATTTGTCAGTCTCCTCAGGTTTTTGCAGTGTTAGGTTAGGTGGCGGCTGCAAGCGCTTTGTGTGCGCTGTGTGACATGCAAGAGCCATCTGAAAGAGGGGAGAAACCCTCTCTCTCGTCGTTCTCTGGACTGTGCTCCCTTTAGTAGACGGCTGTTCTGTAACAAGTTTAGCCAAGAAGAGTTCAGGCTGCATCATTGCTAAACTATATCTGAAAAAAGAAAAAAGCTGTAAATACGTTTATATTTAGCACAGGGAACTCTGGAGGGGAAGACGAAAGGGAGCAGGTAGGTGTGAAACAAGGAGCTCAAGCAGGAACCAAAAGGACCGTTGGGTTTTCTCCTCGCCCCATCAGGACAGCCGCTCTGACAGCTCCCTATGAAGTAGTTGGATAGCATGTTGTTTAAATCATTCAAGTTTAAAGTTTAAATAGATCTCTAATCCAATTTGTGTGGAAGCAATTTCCTTCCAGAAAACAGATTATTTCTATCCAGGCTGCTCTGCTCAGCTACCCACCCGAAAGTTAGCGAAGCAGAGGCATGGTTTGTGTGCTGATTAGAGGCAGAAAGAAAGCTTCCAATCAGCCTGCTTCCTTCCTAATTGCAAACTTTAAAACCCAGCTGATTTTGCACGTCCTACTAACAATTATAAATAGCTGCCATTCAAAATAGCATAGGAGTGATGCTTTAATGTAGCATCTTGCTGGCAGGTTCTAACGACAGTAAACAAACAGGATCTGTAAAGCGGTACACTGACATCACGCCAGCATCATCGGGGTTTTGTGTTTTTAATATTGCAGCAGTGAATTTTCATAGAGAACACACGACTTCCTCCAGGAAAGATCATGTTGGGAACTCTCCGTCTTGTCGATGTAGCGTATCACATAAGGCTTTTTTGTTTTTTCCAGCAAGTCCCTCACGCCATAGTATCTCCGAGTGGAGGATGCAGAGCATTGCCAGAGATTCAGATGACAGCTCAGATGATGAATTCTTTGATGCACATGGTATGTGGAGCCTAAATCGCCATCGTTTGTTTCCTGAAACGGTGGGGTAAGAGAACGGAAGGCATGAGGGTGGGGGGTGAGCAGGGAAGGAAGCGAGACTTTTTTGCTTTGTTTGAAGTCTGTTCCTTTCTAACCAAGATACGTGCATCATCAGTGCTGCTTCGCCAGCATCACCCAGCAGACTCTAATATTTAATGTAGCAACAGCTCAGGTTCAGTGTGATCTATTTGAAGGGATCTCGAACAGTCGGAACCTTTGGAGCTGTATTTTATTTGGTGCAAATGAGTGTGGGTAAAATTCAGCAGTAGTAATGGACTGTGGGTGTGTCCTAATGTTTCTGATTCAGTATAACTGATTATTTTTCTAATTTATTTTTTAATCAGTAGGAGGTATGATTAATTGTCCTGTCTGGGTCTGAAGAGACCCAAATTTGCCTTTATTAACTCCTTATCGTCACGTTCCAAGAAATACAATAGTGAATACAACAAGGTACTTCGGGTGCCAAAATTAAACAGTGTTAATTCCAGAATTCTCAAAGTTGTTTTGACTATCCGTATTAGGAGAAAGCTGTGGTATTTTTGTTCTCTGTGCATGTGTCTGTGAAGAAGCTTTGTTCCACTGCACTCATTTTATAGATTGTACTTAATGCTTATTTAAGCCTGAAAGGCTCCATCTCGCCTGACAACAGATGGACTCTTCTCTCGGCTTGTAATGCTAATCTAAGTTAGATGCGCAACGTGTGCTGATGAAGTTGGTGACCTTTCTGTGAAATGCAGTTGTTAGAAGATGACGCCCCAGTTTTGTAAAGCAGAATAGATTTCACTGATGTTCAGCTAAAGTTCAGTCTCTAAAAATTGATAGTATCATGTTCCAGAAGAGTTCTCACGTCATGTATTTAGGCATACATCTCAAATTCTGGGGTAAAAAGCGGCATGCTATTGTAGAGGAGTGACCTGCACAATACAGCAGCTGAAGCAGCCAGGATACGTGCAAGTCAGGGGATGAATGTGTCTCTTGCCTGGAAGGAGAAGGGCCAATTTAGTTTAAGTGTCCCTATTTATTAACTTATGTAGCATCTACAAAAACTATGTAAGGGATTTATTGTAGCAATATACATACAAGAAAAGAGGAGTGAGTCATCGAAACGGCATCATTGCTATCCACCCTCTTTTTTGCCTTTTTAATTACTCAGTGATAAAATTGAGACAGAGGCAGCGCTGCCTGAGATCCAGGCCCCCAGGGAAACCCTGACATGCTCCTAACAGGCCTGGGAAGGAGAATTAACAAAATGAGCCTTGTGCCACAGTTGGTATTGGCACCTCCCTTGCCACACTTTGAGGAGGTTGCTAACAGAGAAAGAAGCTCCTCTTCTGCTAGCACACAGCGTGTCTCCATTTATGTACAGATTGTCCTCCCCAGTCTTCACAGTTGGGTTTGAAAAGTCTGCCCAGTCTGATGGGATTCTGGCTTACGAGTGGAAGCCTTGATGTGTGCTGTTCAACACTGCCCTCTCTTCGGGAGGGACCTCTTGTTGTCCCTTGGCCGGCAGATGACATGTCCCAGCTCCGGGTCTGTGAGCACCGCTTGCAGCTCATCCTTCCAGGGAAGCTTGCGGGGTCGGTACCATGGGAACTGGCACAGGATGAGGATGTGAGTCAACACCGAGCAGAGTTCCTCAGAAGTGCTTCCCATATACACACACATGCATTTCCTCGCAGTGCAGTGGGCGTAACCTGAGCCCGAGAAGATCTCTTGTCGCTGGCTTCCCACTCATCCTCATTCACTGGCGTACTCTGGTAAAGATAGTGACAAATACAGTAACATCTAATATCTATCCTGTAATGAATGCTAATAACGGGACTAATATCCCATGCAGCGATCACTTGAACAGCAATAAAGGCTGTAATTAAACCTCTCAAGGAAATAAGTTTAATATTTAGATTAAGTTGCTGGAGGAGCTTTGAGTACAATCGTCCTCTTAATTCTCTGCCAGCATGTGTGTTGCATGCTCGTGCTTTCCACTTGCTCCGAACAGGTAGCTCTGCACTCCCTTGTGCAGGGAAATGGGGATTTATTCAGATTTTTTCCATAGCTGAAAAAGGAAATGGCATGCTGATGCAAAGTTTCCAGGTCGCTGTCTTTTTATGGTCAAAGTGTAAATAGAAACTCCTAAAAATAATTGGTCTTTGCTTGGCTCTGCACTTAGTCCCCTTCATACCCTTCATACATTTTTTTTTTTAAGGTATTGCTCAGATTTGCTGAAAAGATGAATCTATTTCATAATCTTTTTGTTCCCATTCCTAGGATTCTTCCAACTAATTATTTTCTTACTAACTGTACAGTAACAAGAAAGGGGGAATCCTAGTCTGGGACTCTGAAGATTACAGCTATTAGATCTTCAAGATCCTCTGTAATTGCTGCTGTTATTATTATGGTTATAACTCTTTATTAAATTTACAAACCCAAAATTTTCAGGAAAGAAATACTAAGTGCAGAACAATAAATAAATTAGGAAGCACTTAACCTCTGTAACAGTAAAAGATACATCCTCGATGTAAAAAAAGAAAAGAGAGATGAGGGAGTGGAGGGAAAAAAGGAATGGGCAACCCATAGGAAAGTCATCATTGTAAGAGTTGAGTTGCTGCTGTTTGGTTCCCTGGGGGTCCAGGCGGGAGCTCCGGGGCTCTGTTTCCTTCCCAAGAATGTGCTGGGATTAATCACGAAGCGTGGACGCTGCAGGGTGCCCTGCCCAGCTGCGCTATGTCCATGCTCTTGCCTCATAAAGGAGTCGTCAGGCTGCTGCTGTCTCAAGAGGACCTCTGGTTCGATATAAAAATTTTTGTGATCCCTTTCTCAGCTCCAGACTGGCCTCCCTGTGTTCAGGCTTGGGCTGAGAGGGAGCTCAGCCTCCCATGGGGGAAGTCCACGCGTGTTGGATACCCTAGTCCAGGCCAGCAGGCACGGGCGATGGATGTGTGCGGTCTCCCGTGGGGGCACTGGGATGAATTCGGTCAGCGCTACAGCTGCTGATGCCTGCTTGGTGATGCCTCTGCAGGGCTCAGCTGCTTGTTCTCCTGCGGATGTACCGGCAGAGGCCCGTGGACAGGCAAGGCTGGACTCTGTGTCAGGCTCTCACTGCGGTGAATTAGGGCTCTGCAGCCCAGCACCATGGTATGGGCACGGGGCAGGAGCCCGCCCTCCGCTGTCACCCGCCTGGCAGCCCTCCTTTCTCCCCTAACCCGGCACAGCTCCTCGGGGGTCCGCTACAGAGCAAGGCTCTTCATCGTTCTTATGTTCTGGATGCTACTATGGGTGTTTTGTAGGGTCTCTGCTTTATACGTCTCTTCCTTTTAATTACACTTCTAGGAACAATATTTTTGGGACCCTTATTCTTTATCAACTGTAGTTGAAATGAGCCAGGGGATTCGGAAGATACTGAGGTAGGAGGGAAATGGCAGACACGTGCACTCAGTGTGATCAAACGAGTCCCATCTCTGAAGAAAATCAGGCTAAAGATAGCCTAGGGAGTTCACATTTCCTTTATTAATCATGCCTTTTTAGGTATTCGGTCCTGTTAACAATAGCGATCCTTGTCACTGCTTCCCCCCAAGACCTCTAGCAGCTTTCAGACAGGTCTGGAAGCATCCCAATAGCGAATGTTATTTTGTCTTCTCTCCTGTACTGGAGCATACTGGCTGCTTTAGCACCATCAGAAAGCACGGCAAGAAAAACATCAAACTTGGTACCTGAAATGGTAGCATTAAAAATGCACATTACTTTTTCCATGCCTTTAGGAGTTTTGTTTGCTGAAAACGTGCAACTAAAACATTTTGTTTGCTTTTCAAAAGGCACTTTGGATTCTATATAGCAAAACCTGGTAAAGTATCATTTTTTATTATGACTTAAGCCATTCAAATGTTTGTAAGATTACATAGAGTTATGGGGACTTATTTTTATTTAAAATTTTGTTCTGTGCTCTTGTCTGTATACATATTTGTGTGTGTGTGACTTTCAAAAAATCTGTTTTTTAAAGAGGACTTGTCTGACAATGAGGAAATGTTCCCGAAAGAAATAACCAAATGGAGTTCCAATGATCTGATGGATAAAATTGAAACCCCCGAATGCGATGATGTCCAGGGTAATTTATTTTCTTTTTGAAGTAAAAACTGTATGTGATATTTTACAGTATTTCCAGGTAATTGTTACAGCCGCATTTTGAAAAAGGTAAAACTTGTTATCTTCACCTCACAAAAGGAGAAGATGAGACAGAGCGTAAAAATGACTGGCCAGTGCTGCCGAAAAAGAATTGCCTAGTGGGAGTTGGGATAGCTCTTGATTTTCTTTTATTTTCCACATTGGTTAGGCTCCTTTGTGCGACAGCCTGGATCCTCTCGTATAATGATGAAATATTCCAGCTCCGTCTTGAATTACTTGAATTTCTCCCGACTCTTCTTTCCTCTTGCTCCATCCTTTGTTGTTGTCTGTATCTGCCTTGGCTTTATTTTCTGCTCATCGCTAGGAAATTTTGAAAGGAAGCTGGCTCCTCAGCCAGATCGATTCATGTAGCAGCACGGCGGAAAATGACACTTAGGCTTTCTGATACAAAGTCGGTCTGCGTAGGCACAGACATATGAACATATCAGATCTCTGCTACCCCAGCATAGTTAAAGTAATTCCTTTTTATTTTCCCACAAACCGATCATTTCTGACAATTGTGCGGGGATTCCCCATTGTTGCCATGCTTAATAAAGCAATGGGACTGGGTGCCTGTAACGAGAGAAGAGCTCGCTAATATCCTCAGCGCTTACCAAGGTTATGAGAAATTATTGGAAAATAAGTGACCCAACATTGCCCGGGCTTCTCAGGTGGAAGGAGGTGGGATGGAGGGAGCGGGCAATTTAATGAAATAATTAAGGAGATGTGAGGCAGAAGAGGCCAAGAGGCATTGGCACAAACAGTGTCTTTACGGAAGAGTGTCTTTGCCAAACAGCATCTCGCAGCGCTGATGTTTTAAACCTCTGTGCTTCCAGGTGACTTGTATCACGAGACATCGGCAGACTACCATGTTGGCTCCAGCGTGGAGAGGCTCAGCATCATTGAAGTAAGCGCTTTAGTTTCTTGTAAGGAGATCCTTTGTTGCTGGAAGGTGGCCGTGTGAGGTGAACGGGGTAAACATCTCCCTTCGCTGCGAGTGGTGTATTGTCTTTGTGTGTCGTTCGGAGCCACGCTGGCGTGCTGTGTACTTCAGGGCCAGGTTTAAGGGATTATTTCACCCGTCTTTAGAACATCATACAGAAAATGCTCTGTAGTTTGCAGGCAGTGTCAGGTATCCAGCTGGAAAAAAAATGCTAATCCTGTGGGGATAACTGCTGCCTGAGGCACTGCTGGGTAGAG
This sequence comes from Ibidorhyncha struthersii, assembly GCA_013398815.1. Lineage (NCBI taxonomy): Eukaryota > Metazoa > Chordata > Aves > Charadriiformes > Charadriidae > Ibidorhyncha > Ibidorhyncha struthersii. Next base: position 501,225 of record VZSZ01011819.1, on the reverse strand, counting down.
CTCTCCTGCTAATGCCGAATGAGCTAGCGTGGCCGTGGGAGCGGGAGAGCTGCGTTACTGCCGCACCAAGGTGCAGGCTGCGGCGGTCCAAGTGACACAGCTCTGCTGTAGCCCACCCTTTAGAGCTGCTAAGGGTCTTGTTTGGAAACCAGTTATAGCATAGCCTGTGTCAGCGCTCTGCACAAAATAATAAATAAATAATGCCCAGCCATCACGGATTTCTAGATTTTGAGGCTTTTGCAATTCAGTGTCCTGGTGAGACAGTGCTTCTTGGAGTGGCTGCAGTCATCCTACCCTCAGTCTGCAGAGATGATGTAGCTGCTTGCAGAGTGCCGAAGTTATGTCACGGTCTGTCAAAGACCACGAGCGTGGTTTTGGTATTACTCTGTGTGCCAGGCTGTAAGTTCATGGTGGTTTGGCTTTTTCATAATAGATCGAGAGCTCGAGGGCCATGGGGAGAGTGGGTGGCTGGGGACGGGAACGGCTCTAGCCACTTCAAGATAAACAAGTCACAGCCCTAAGATTTCTCTTAGAGCTCAAGGTGGTGTGGAGAACTTATTGTCATCTTCAGAAGGCTGTACAAACTCAACTCCCTCCCGTTTCTGCCTTCACTTTAGAAAAAGAACAGACTTCAGAGAGATGAAAAAGTCAGTTATTTGTAGTTGTTCACAATTAGTCTACTACAGTAGTATGAAATTCCTAACCACCACTGCAGGGATTTTCAGGTTAAGAGCATCCATCACCAAAAGTTCATGAATCAGGTGTCTTAAGAGACTCCAGATCTTACGAGAAAGTTCTAAATGGCCACCTCCACCCCTAAACTAATCAGCAGTTGCTTGCATGTTCCCCACTTCCTTCAAGAGCAGAGGTTAATGAACTGAAAGGGAAAGGCGCCTCCAAATGACTGCTGATAAACCTCCGGATGACCTGAGCTTGGTGACTCATGTTGCTCTCCAAATGAGCACTTAAAACATTTGTCTGAAAGCAAAAGTAGTGCTGAGATGCTGAGAGAGCTCCTCCCATGCTTCCAGCCAGGCAAAAGTTCACCTTGCAGGCGCTGTAAACTGGAATCAGAGAAGGTTTAAAGAGCAGTCATTAATACAGTGTAATGGTACTAAATAATTAAAGGCCATTCTTATGCAGGAGGTCTGGAAAATCTTTATTACAGACTTGGATGTGAATTTTAATACTTCTGGTGGGCTGTGCATTAAGACATGCTTTAACATTATCTGGTAAAAATGTAAGCTAGTTGTTAGGTTGCTAATGTGTGCCTGGGCATGCTTCCCTCCCACCAGCAGGTTTGTCAGGGGCTCCGTCACTGGTCAAAGGACAACAGGTGACTGAAGATGCTAAAATGAGAAGAATTTGCCAAATGGAAAAATACTGCTGCCCTCCACCCTTTCCACACCCCCTCCTGATGGCTTTTGCTCTGCCTCTCCAGGGAATTGCCCAGGATGTTCTCAGATGTTGTCTGCTGGCACACGGGATAAGGCACAGGAGGAAAGATCAGTGCCTACTTTCACGTGTCTCAGAGGTGTTGGGGTGGGAGATTTGAGTCCATATGGGAGCCATAAACAATGAAAGCCCTGGTAACGAACAGATAGTAAAAATAGTTACTGCTCTGTTGTTTAGCATATGCGACCAGTACAAATGGATGCTCTTGTACCTGCTGCTGGGGCATCGGGATTAGGCTTACAGCTGTTCTGTTAACGATAACCCACTCTGGAGTTCAGATGCAATTCCCTCCTTCACCCAAACTGCAGCTGGTCTGTTTAGGCAAGGAATTGATTCAACGTAATATGCAAACGACCTGGACAGCCAAAATAAAAACCTTCACTGCCTTCATGCAGCAGTCTCCGAGCCAGATGTTGGCCAGTCCGTGGGTCGCGGGGTCTTGAAGTTTTTTCTCTTCGGTTCCTCTTTTGCAACAGTATAAGCAAATCTGAAGTCTTATTTGTAACTTCTGTGGTAGACAAACACATGCAATGACTGATCTTTTCCCACAACTTCTTTCCCCAGTAACTTGCCACTTGCTGACCTGTTTGATCTTGTTTTGTTAATTTTGCTGAATGTGTTTTACTGTCAGCTGCTGCAGCTGAGCTCAGCACCCCAGCAGAAAGCAACACACCCATCTTTTATTTCTTTATTTTTCCACCCTAATGCACACAAGTGATGTCTTTACTGCTGCCATGTTTTACCTGCTTAGAATTTAATGCAATTTTGGTTTGTTTGTTTTTTTCCACTTTCAGCGTTCCTTCTGCTTAGGACACTCACTTGCGCTGAGGCTGTGAGTGTGCATTTGTGCATGCACATGTGTGGGATAAGAGACCTGGAAGGAGTAGTCAGGTTCTCACCTGTTATATGCAAGTGTATTTAATGCCCATTTCCATAAATTAAGCACATTCCTTCTTAAAGCAGTTCAGTTTCTTACCCACAAACCTGCAGCTATTATTCTAAAACCTCATATCTCCTGTGTTTAGAAACCTGATTTTCAGTCTACGCTTACTCATGATCAGTTTAGACTCTCGTGCTTGCGCCTGCACTGTCCTTCGACTTAAGTGCCCTCTTCCTTCCCGAGCTTTCTCTACTCGTCTCCACTGTGTTTGAGAGCAGGAATTGCGTTCTTGGGTAGCTTTGCGAAGCAAATCAAGCTGAACTCTTTCAGTCTCTGTTCAGAAAGTCTCCATGCTTCTTGTCCTTTGGTGGTCCTTCTCACACTGCAGTTATCTTTGTGTGTGGATGGCCCAAACTGAACTCAGCCTTCTAGATGGAGGCTGCCAAGGCCTTATATTATTATTATATTATAATACTGTTTCTGCGGGAAATACCTTGCTTCACATATTGTTGTTTGCCTCATCCCTGACTGGACTTGATGTGGATAGTGCATTTTTTGTACACACTACATGTGAGCTTGGGGGAGAAAAGATAATAAAATTTGCATAAAATGCACTTGGACCAAATATAACCTCTTTGCAAAATAAGCCTTTCTCTTGTGCTTTCATTCCCACCTAGGATGAATCAGTGCAGCCATTAATGCAGCCAAGTAAAATCCACGTCCTCCTCTTGGTGCTCCACGGAGGGAACATCTTGGACTCAGGAAGCGGTGATCAGAGCTCTAAGCAGGGGGATGTCAACACCATCGCGACAGTGTTTGACACAGTGATGAGGGTACATTACCCAGCTGCTCTGGGACACATTGCCATCAGGCTAGTCCCTTGCCCAGCCATCTGCTCTGAAGCATTTTCGCTGGTGTCCAGGTAAGTTAATGCTACTTTGTCACAGAGAGAAACGTATAGAATTTCACTCTTGGGTTTTGTTTCTTTTCTTGCATCCCTGAAATGTTCTGCGTGTAGTATTAAAAGCTCTGACCACGCTTTGAGAATGCACTTATTAATATACTAGCGAGGCATTCAATCTCGATTTCATACTTAGCTGCAGTGAATACAGTAATCATGCAGCAAGAGTTCTGAGATTGATTTATTCTAATTAATCCAATAAATACTAAGTCTTTAATTCCTTGTCTGAGAGTTGTTCTATCAATGTAAGTATGTTGTCCTTGAAGATTTACGTTTGATGGGAGGAAAAGATTTATTAAGCTCTCACCCATTCACAGTGGGAATAAATGGCCTTTCTATCTTGAGGCTTTTTTAAACGAGCCGCAATACTGACTGTACAGTCTGCAGTTGGTTTTCCCTACTCTGCATGTTAGGCTGAATATTTCCAATGCCTCTTGCCCTCTCCAGCCTCAGCCCGTATAGTTATGATGAAGGCTGCCTGTCCAACAGCCAGGATCACATTCCCCTTGCTGCGCTCCCTCTGCTAGCAACATCATCCCCACAGTACCAAGAAGCGGTAGCCACTGTCATCGTCAGAGCCAACCAGGCCTACAGCGAGTTCATCAGATCCCAGGAGGGCATGTCATTCAACGGCCAGGTGAGCCAACGGCTGTTTATAGCCACAATGAAAGGAAGAGCAAGTGAAGCAATTTCCTTCCGAAGCTCTCTTTTCCATTAATCTCTCAGGAGGGATGGAAACATGACAGTGTTGAGCTGCAATAAGAAAGCGCTGTGCTTCCATTTCTTTCTTTCTGAGAGAGATTATTGCTTATGCTCTGTCTTGAACCTTTGGGATTCAAAGCAAAGTCTGAGCTTGTGTTCAGAAATGAAGCTACAAAGCTGTGGAGTTAATAAATTTTCAGCATGACACACCTTTCCAAATCAGGAATGCTACTTTTGTTGCTAAACATGATCTCTGCTCCCCTTGCAAACCAAGGCTGTTGAAGCATTTCCATCTTTAAAGGACCCTCAGCAGCTCATGCTGGAGTTCTTGCAGAAGTGGGTTTCTTTTTTGAGACGGCGCAGCTGCTGTGCCCCATAAAAGATCATGACTGACCCCCGCACCTCTGTGAGCAAAGTGACTCTGTAGCCCCACGAGGTTTGAGCTATTGGACTAGCTGTCACGTTGCACTGCTGTAGCGTGATTTACCCACCCTTAGCTTGTTCCCAGCCAGTGCTGTGCCTGGGGACCCGGACAGCCCTCTCCTACCCAGGGCTCTCAGTGCTTTCTTGTGCCTGTCTGCCCAGTGCCCTTGGAGGCAGGACAGCGTTATCTCCTCAGGGTACAGACCGGGGGGGGAATGGGGTGTGGGCAGAAACGCAGGGAAGCTCGCCTGAAGTAGCACAGACAGCTGGCAAGGAGGCCATCAAGCTTGGTTTTCTGAGGCTGGAGTTAGCGCCGTGATCAGTGCTCTGTGTTGCTCTCACTTCACTCCATTCGGCTGGTGGGGACAGCCAGAACACATTAACTGTGTTAGCTAACGAGAGTCTGCAGGGTATGAATGGATGTTCATTGACAGAATAGTTTTACTGATGACAGCACTGGGCATCCTGTTACTGCAGCTTTCCGAGGTATAATCCAGCACTCCGTTTAACTGTCATCTCTGGACCGAAGATCAGGGGCTTTTCTTTCCCCTTCCTCTGCTTCTCTTGCCTTTTCAGGTCTGCTTGGTAGGGGACTGTGTTGGAGGAATCCTGGGATTTGATGCCTTATGCTACAGCAATCAGACTGTGTCTGAGAGCCAGAACAGCAGTCGGCGAGGAAGTGTTGTGAGTGTCCAGGTAATGCTGGCTCCCAGTGTCTACTGGGAATAGGTCTGCTGGCCACAGTGCCCCGGTGGCCCCTGTTTTTAGTAAGGATCTTTTCATGAAACACCAAAGACTCTTCCTTATCAGTGGCAAACACGTGTCGTAAGGTGCATGTGTGTCTCAATTTGGGTTCGTTCGCTCTGAACCAGGGATGCTTTACTCTCTGGTGTGAAGCATCACCCACACCTGCTTCACCCACACCCTTAGGAAGTGGTTTGGTCATTGCCCTCAACTGGATCTTGGGGTAGATGGGGAAAGGAGGGTGGAAGGAGAAGGTTATAATGTGGCTGTATTCCTGATTCAGCTGCTGGAGTGCTAAATTCATATATTTCAAATCCCAGGATACTGACCTCCTGTCTCCTGGAATAACGGTGAACAACAGCTATTGTTCCAGTGGCTCTAATCTGGAAGCCAGCAGACACCTCAGCAGGAGCAACATTGATATTCCCCGTAGCAATGGAGAAGATCCAAAGAAGCAGCTGCCACGAAAAAGGAGTGATTCATCAACCTATGAACTGGACACGATAAAGCAGCATCAAGCCTTTCTTTCAAGGTAAGATTTTGAAGGAACAGAACTACCAATATCCTGGAGCTGAGATTGGTGCGTCTGTGGAACCCAAATGTTGCTTTGTCATCCTGTGATAAGCAAGGTGGAGGGAAGTGTTTAATTTAGATTAGAGGGGTATAGATTTCAGTGTCTTGTATACGCAGAAAAAAAAATTAACAGCGCTTCTGCTGAGTGGCAGTGAGAGAATCCAGCTGCTCTGCTGCATCTTTACTGCAATGGCAAGAAGTCCTTCATCTTGTTGCTTGACAGCCGAGGCAGTCGGGTAACTGCTTTATTGCTGTGCTGCAAGCGCGGGATGGAGGTCATAAAGCAAATGTAGAAATCGTGCGAGGGAAGACGGTGAAGCAGAACTGGGGATCCAGTGTTGTATTCATCACTAAGCATCTTCGAAAGCTGATTTTTGAGTTGACTGGCCTGTTCTTGGGAAAGGTCGGGGTGAGCTGAGTATCCTTTAATTTTGATCTGGTTCAAGTGGGAGATTCAACTGCGGTGCCCTTTCCTGTCGCAGGAGCAAGTTTCTGCTGTCATGGTGGCAGGATGCCCTGGATGAGACATCCTGAACCCTAGCTGGTTAGCTGCTTCGTGGAGCAACCTTCAACCGTACGTGAGGATTGTTCTGTCTGTGTGACTATTTGGCAAAGCAGCCCGAGTCCTGTCTTTGGAGCAGGGACAGGGGATTCTCTGCTGTCCTCTGCCAGGGCTGCTCCATTGCACCAAGGTTGGGTTTCAAATTCGTTACTCACTATCGAAGCCCCCAGTATCACATTCCTAAGCTTCTTCAAATGGACTTTCAGGAACGTATCCGTTAACATAACTGATGAAATTTTCATAGCAGTCTTTCCATTGCCGCTGATCATTCAGCGATTACTTCTGAAAGCCCAGAGGCTTTTTCTGACTGAGACATCTTCTTCAGCCTGTGGAACTGGACAGCCCAGACCTTTTCCTCCTGCAGGTCCGGGGGAACTGTAACATCCTCTTAGTCCCTCTTCCCCAAGTCCCAGGTACGGGGGAGCGACGTCCCCTCCACAGCAAACACCATTGCACTGTGCCCAAGGCTCTTCCTTTTCGCTGTGCTGAGCTGAAGTCTTGTCCTGCACTTCTCCTCTTGTGTTACTTGGAATCGTTGCTCCAGCACAGGGACTAATGTTGTCCTGCCGTGTCAGGGCTCCTTTTGTAAAAGATGTATAGGATTGAGAAGGTATCAAAGTGAATGTCGTTGGTGCGCAGAGATACTATAATCAGAAAGCCAGCTGCATTTATAAAAAACACAACAAGCTTCTCAGCTATTTCCAGCCGGTTAATAAAAGGCAATCAGTCTGTTGTTCGTACCTTATCAAAACAGCCTCCTGTATTGCAGGAGAAAATACTAGTCGGGCAAAAACATGCTCTTTCACCTCCTCGTTCTTGACCTCAGGGGCATTGACTGAGCTAAGGAATGTGGGCTGGCATCTTGCTGCGGTTTGGCATCTAGTTTAGAATAAGCGCGTGTCCGCTGTGGGTAATGGATTGCACAGTTTGTCATTTCAGGTAGCTTTGTCCTGGTCCTTCCTGCTCCTTCGCCAAAGGATTGTGCCCACTCCCAGCATGAAGCATTTGGAGGTCCCTGGCAAGGGCTGTTGGTGTTCGGTGCACTGATGGATTGGTGCATCTTTACTTCTTTTAGTTTTTTATCTTTTTAAATCTACCTTTAGACCTTGGGTCAAAAATGAGTCTCTTCCCACAGCTCAAGAGCAACGTTCCCTGTGGGAAAGGGGCAGGGTGAAGCTGCTGTACGAGCTCTCTCCACGCCTCTCCCCCTCCGCTCCCTGGTGCGGGGGAGGCTGGGGGGCAGTGATCCACCTCTTCCCCTCCTGCGTGATGGCAGGGCGTCACACCCGGACCTGTCCCTGGACCTTGTGCTTACAGCCGTCATTACAGAGCAGCGCAGTCATCAGCAGAATGCCCCTTCGGCCTCTCTGTCACTAAGTAATGATTTTGCCATACAAAAACCAAGCCCTGCTGTGACGCGGCTTCGTGCAGGAGATTGGCAGAACAGAGCCAAGCTTTCCTAATGGGCACAGCAGACGGGCAGCCTGGCATACGGGGGCCTTTCTGCCCGTGCCCATTGCAGGTTGCAGCTTGTGCCAAAGACATTTTTATTCATGTGTCAGACCTACCTGCTTCTCTGGGATAATGCCCAGCAAGCCAGAGCAGCATCTGGAGATTACAATCACACATTTATTTTTAAATTCGGTCCTTCTGCACAACTACATTATTTCTGGCTGTGCTGTACTTGTATTATTGTAAATGAGTTGATTTGCTTCTGAAATCCATAAGCTCTTGTTTAATTAATGCACACAGTACATCTGCTGCTTTTTAAAGGGAGAACGGGGCACTGTAAGGGTTGCTTGGAGCATGACGGATTCCGAGTTCCCCTTGGCTCTCATTTCTTTGACTGCTAAAAAGACTATCAAGTTCCCAGTAAAAGGAGAGAAGCTGCCCAAATTGCTTAGTGGTACGAATGCTCTCGTTCTCTTCCGTTCCCCATGAAGAGATGCTGTGGGAAGATGGGTGGAATACACCAAAAACCCCTTGCACCCGTCCTGCCGTAACACATCCGCCATCAGGATAGTCTTTCCTTTTGTGCCTTCGTCTGAATCACGTTGCTGTCGCCCTGTCTTCGGCAAAACTGAATGTGTTCTAAATAACGTTGTATTCCTTACACGCAGCAAACTTAATGCATTGCAGTCTTGTCAGCTAAAATAATTGTAGCTTCACTGAAGGTGGCTTGTTTTTAAATGTGTTTCAACGCTGCACGTCTTGGCAGTGTGATCTCAGGGAAGCTCGTTCACATCACAGAAATGGGAACATGCTCATTTTAGCTGTCACTGCTGTAACCTCCTGTTCCTCTCACTTTTGACATCACTGTTTTGACTTTCCATGATATGCATGTCTGGCATAAGTAAGGTTATTTCCCTGCGGTTGGTAACGGGAAGAACAGTACCGTGCGTGTGTGTGCATGCACCTTTAGAGAATATGACAGTGCAGCATGAGAAGAAGGTTTTTTAGCATCCGTTGGGAGTGGCGGTCAGCAGAGGTGCTGTCTCTGCAATAATGCATTATTTGCCAAAGCAGGAAAACAAAGTCCGAGTGAAACCCGTTTTTCTTCTCAAATGTGTGAGTATTTGCAGCTGCTCAGTTACCACGTGGCTATCCCAGAGGAGGAGTGTGTGTGAGCAGCTGCTCCAGTGCTACAGATGGTGGGGAGTGAGCAGCCTTATTCCAGGGGCACAGCAGTGCTGGGACGTCGCTGCCCAGCCAGGCAGCCAGCACGCTGCTTTCAGAAGTGGCCTTGGTGGGCAAGTGCTATTGCATACAGAGACGCAGCAAGCGCTGGTGATCACCTGGGATTTTGACTTGGGGCCACAGAGCTGGCAAGAGACTGTTGCGTTTGCATCATCCCTGACTCCAGGCCAGTAAACCTTTTATCCAACCCAACTCTGTGGCATCCATTTATCCTACATATTTTATAGAACCTGTTCAGATGCTTTTTAAAGTGTTTGCAAACACCCTGTTAAGTCATTGCTGGTACTCTGTCTTCAACTCTCCACTTCTAATTATAATGACGTTAACCCAGCGAGGCTGCCTTCTGAATCTGCAGAACCTGGAGAGCAGAAGAAATTGCAGCTTATTGCTTTTGGGTGATAACAGAAGAATCTCGGAAACCCTTTTGTGAACCGGGTTATTAGTGTTACCCCTCTGTCATTTCGCTGTCTAATCCCAGATGTAGACTGCAAAGACCTCTTCCTAACGTGGGCGTGGATTCCTGGGGTTTTCATCTAAAAGTTCCTGCTTCTTCTTCTTCAGCATCTAAGTGATATTTGAATTTAAATCTCTGTGTTAAACCTGTGCATTTCCCATCCTGTGCTGCACACAGATTGAGTTTTACAAGAAGATTTCACACTTGGAAGAGAAAGGGAAAGCTAGGAATGTTTTATATTATTATTCTTTTTAAGTACCGTTACCTGGGGTTGTTTGGCTGGCGTTGAGAAGTAGTTCGGTAGTAACTTGACACATGTGGCCTCATGGGCAAAAGAGAAGTAGGGTAGTCCTGGGTACATGATAAATACAATTTACCATTTGGCCGCTGAGTTAATTACCCCAAATTCCCATTCCTAGTGAATGCCATACACGTGCGTGGAAGCTGTGGTGCAACTCGGTGCACAAGGATATTAGAAACCTTCTTGCAGATTTTGATATTTCGTTTTCTCTCTCCTCTCCCGTTTTCTTTTCCCTATTCAATCCCATAACAACTACTTCCATGAGGAAGAAATGGGTAAGCACAGCTTTCCGTAACATTTGAGGGATAAGGTGATAAAAGGAACTCAAATGTTGACAACCAGAAAGCATAGTAGTAATGCGTATAATGGAGTGAATCACTGTAAACCTGCTTTTTTCCCTGCTACTCTAGTAATTTTGGCTTGGTGGTTATTTTATCTTGCAAATGACTGTCCTACTACCATCAACCAAGATTTTGACTCTGCAAAAAAAAACACCTTTTGAGGAGATAGGAGTGTGTAAATGAACCCACTCGAAGCTCGGATTTGTACAGTCTAAATTACGCCAATGTAATGGGGTAATTGTTTGGGGGGACGTTTTACTGGCTAGTAAAACTACAGTACTGAGGCAGGGTGGGTTGATTGGCACAGTCCCTTCACTAAAGAGATAGAAATTACATTTGTTGTCAATCACTTATCTGGCCTTCAGTTAAAAAAAAAAAAACAGCGTGAAAAAGATTTTTTACTTTATTTTCTGTTCTTGTCCCAGTTTACATTCTAGCGTGCTGAGAAATGACCCAGGATCCAGGCGATCTAGTAGCTCTACTATGTTGGATGGAGGAAATATTGGAAAGTTTGAATTTGAGATCACTGACTTCTTCCTCTTTGGTTCTCCCTTGGGTCTGGTTCTTGCCCTGCGGAAAACTGTCATTCCAGCTCTTGACAGTAAGTCCTGATGTAAACTTCTGAGCTTACTTAGTGGATGGCATAAGCACCTCCTGCTACAAATACAGTAATCTGATGAGACAAACTGATAAAACCCAAACATCTATATATAATATTTATTGCACTGTAAGGAAGCAGATCACGGTGTGCTCTAGCCAGTACTGATTATACAATTTATTTGCAATATACTTCCAAACATTAGAAATACTGGGCAATTTTTGAGTCTATAAATGTTGTGATAAATTGTTTCAATTGACTAGACTGGAAGATGAGGGAGGTGATAAATCGTCAGCACTTTTTTTAACCCAACAGTTGTCCTTTTTACAGATAAATATTTACAATAATCTAACAAATAACCTTTTGATACTTGAAGGGGTTTTTTTCTCCATCTTTTTAGTCTTTCAGCTCAGACCAGCTTGTCAGCAGGTCTATAACCTGTTCCACCCTGCAGACCCATCTGCTTCACGCCTCGAGCCTCTTCTGGAGAGGAAGTTCTACCTGTTGCCCCCCTTTAATATTCCTCGTTACCAGAGGTTTCCGCTGGGTGATGGCAACTCTGCTGTTCTGGGTAAGTCACTCTGAATCCATATTAGCTGTCTGAAGGGTTATCTCCACACTTTACGTTAAATTATCAAAGCAATTGGGAATGACAAGAAAGAGAATTGGCCCTATAATGTTAGCCTTGTTCCCGATTTTCCAGAAAAGTAGTTTTCTGCCAACAAAATCGGTGCCTTGTGACCTGTATGCCCTTCATTTGTCACACAAAGGCCATCAGCTACTGAGAGTCATGATGTGGTGACCTCTCTGCGAAGGTCCCTGTTTTACACCCAAGCTGGTGCTTGTGGTTGGGACTGAATGAAACATGATTAACTCAGCTGAGTTTAGGGCTTTGATGGCTGGAGGGCCAGTGAAGACTGGAAGGAGCAGAGTCAACAGTGAGATAACGAGATGATTGCAACGTGTGCTTTTTCGTGGGACAGGCTACTGCAGATCAGTGGGCTGGTGACACTGCCTGACCCATGCCACCTTGCCAATGAGACACTTTGTCTTCCTAAGATACCTAGGATTCCTCTGCCGTCAGTGGCCTCCTCACTTGCTCTACCCCAATTGCAGCAGTAACAAAGTCTGAAGTGGCTGTGTGCATGCCCTTTTGTCGTACTGGGTTGCATTTGAAACAACTGTGTCCTGACCATGCCCTGCCTCAGCTCCCATTACATCAGCGCTCTTGCAGTTGATCTAATAGAAAAAATTATATTTCCTACCATCTTCACCTCACTTCTGTGCCTAGACTCTCATGGTCTGTTGCCATTTCAGTGCAGGCTCTCATTGCAAGGAGCTCTTGGGGAAGCTCACCACTGTGCAGAACTAAATTTGACCTTTCTGCTTCACCTAAAGCTTTGGTTCCCTGCAGGGTCAGGGCTTTGGGGCAGGAAGAACAATTGCACGGTAATTTTTCCCTTGTTAGAGGTTGTTAGTCAATAGCTACTTAAAGTCAACATTGCAACTAAGAGTCGCTACTATAAAACCAGACTACAGCACACGAGAAACCACGCTGGCAAACCAGAGTAGAATATCAAAGCCACCAGCTAGAAAGATTGGGATTTGGTTGTTGTTTTTTTCCCCCAAAGCTCTGGTAGCTTTTCATTTGTTTAATATTTGAATCATCCAGGACTAAATGAAGAAGGATGTGTATGTGGAGCTGAATAATTCTGGTGATACTTTGCATCACTTTTAAATTGAAAATGCAAAACAGTGGTCTGCTATGTATCAGTGTCTTTAAAGATTGTATTGTAATTGCTGAAGCTGGAGGTCTGATTTGTTAAATGGATGTAAACTAAAACCCAAGTTTAAAAAAGCGAATAAAATACTTTCTGCAGGCCCCACTCACTTGTCAAATTTAGCAAGGATCTTGGCTGCAACACTTCTTAAAAACGGATCCACCCACAATTACATTTGTACCCACTCCAGTTACAACAGCTCAGGGAATCTATAGCAACTTGAAAAGCAATTTGGGTTTTGGGTGTATTCTACGTATCAGCTGCAAGTGACTTCTTAAAAAAAAAAAAAACACACCGCCTAAACATCTTCCCTTCTTCCTCTTTACTACATTTCAAATCCCCTGTTCTCACTGAAGCCAGAGGTAGAAGCCCCGTTGACAGTGAGCAACCTGCGTTCTGGTTATCATTCTGTGCGACAGCAGGGATCTTATTAGTCTGCTGTGTCTCCCTCGGCCTTTGCTGAGCTGGCTGTGTTTAGAGAGACACTTGCTATGTAGTGGAGAGGAGTTAAAAAGCAATTAGCTCAACTGTAAGAAGGGTAGAGTGATTTCAAAACCCTCTCCAGGTTTGAGCCTTGTTATTTTAAGAGATGCTGCTCTGCTGTGATGAATTAAACTGACAAAAAGGCAGCTTTAAATTCTCTTCTCGTGTAAAACAAAGCCTCTTCATTTGCTTATCATAAAATAACAGGCTATTCCTTTCCATTAGAGTCAAAATTTCAGTGTTGTGATTTACACGTTACCCAGAAGGACTGTTCTAACCATGATTTGCAAAGTTGCTACTGAAGTTCGTGTTCACTGTAGGGTGCTCCAGAAAAGTTAATTGCTGCTATAATTAAGCTATATGATTTGGTGATCACGCAAAATTCAGGTGCTCAATTATAATTAGTTATGTACAAGACCTTCCGTAACACTTCTTGTGAATATTTCCTCATGCAGATAGCTAGCTTATTTAAAGTCCACGATTCAGAAAGCCTCTTAGACTTGTTTTTGTTTTTGTTTTCCCATCTGTATTAAGTGTTGGGTCCCTGTTTCATTACAACCAACTTGCAGAATGAAATCCAATTCACATCCTTGCTTACTCCTGTGCTTTGCACTATGGAGGCTGTGAGTCTGATTCAAGTAAATCTCCCCTTAGAGCGTACTTTTTTTCCATGTAGTAAAAAGATTTCTCTGGATCTGCCAGTTATGTATGGATTTGGCTCATTGGAGACACTGGTTAAGAGGACTCCCTTTTCTTTTGTTGTTGAAATGCCATTGTTGTTCTCTCCTCTGCTACCAGTTAATCTCTCTCTAATGTGAGTCTATTTGGAAAGTCACCCATGTTTTGTTTCTTTTACTCTATTTGAAGGTTGTCCTTTCATTGAAGACTCATAGTTGAAGTGCTCAGTTGTAACTGTTTCTATGTTAACACTTTGTGGCCGCATGTCTGTTGTTCTTTGTCCTTCTGTTTTGTTTTTTTTTTTTCCCATCTGCTTCTAGTTGAGACAATCCAGAACAATCCCATCCTCCTCATGGAAAGTAGCCCTCTGGGTGCTCTCCAGCACCAGGACAGCTTCATGGAAACGAGTATCCCCGTTCCCGTACTGAATTGGCAAGATGTTTCCAATAAAAGTGCTGGTTTTGCTGAGTGTGTGTAATCTACACTTTTGTATTGTCTATGGTGTTGGGTACTTGGGGTGCTTTTTGGAGATCATACTGTTGCCTCCTGGAGTTGAAATCTTCATGCTGTGTCTCAGGCTGTGCCACATGAAATAACCACTTGGGATCACGCTTGTGTATACCCAATCTGGGAGATCCACCGTGCAAAGAACGAGTTGGAATGACAGACTCTGTCCCATTCTGGTGTTGATGCTGGAAGGGGAGACTGCTGCCACGTACTCACATTTTTCCATCTGTGGTGGCTCTGCTGCTGGAAGGAGGCTTTGACACAGCAAGACAAGAGTCCCTGGGTGGCCCTGCTCGAGTGGTATACACCGTGCGCAGGATCCCCTGGGAATGGGTTGACTGTCTGCCATGTGTGTCTCCCCAGCAGTCAGCCACACTGCACCGTGGCCAGAAGTCTAATTAATGTCTGTGTCAGAACAGATTTTGTTCATTTGAGTATTTCACGTTTGGACACTCCTTGTGGCTTTGCTGAATACAGTGAATGAGGCTTTCAGACCCCAAGGTGGCTATACGTGTTGGCTTTTTAAAATTAATTTATTGAATTCTGCCTTAAAAGCAAAGTTTGATGCACTTGTTTTTGCCTTATTTTCTATCATAAATGCTGCATGGCCTCATTTATTCTGGTTGTGGCTGGTGCTACATCTGCGATTTTAATGAGACTTGACTTTGTTTTAGTTTTTTCTTCCCCGTGTGTCATACTTGCCCATTCTCACCCCTTTGTCAGTGTTTTGCATTGAAAGCTTGGTTCTGCTGCCTTGTTTTTAACAAGCTGACCCTTGCTGTTCATGAGCAGTCCAGTACGTTATGTGGTCATACAGGATGGCAACGTTGCTGACTATTCCAGATAGTCTCTCCCGTTTTCTTTTGATGATGTAGACGATTTTTAGGTATGAAGTTGCCGTGTTGCCTGTGCTGTGATGTTCTGTAACAAAGCAGAGGGAAAGGATCTGGTACTATTAATTAATCACTTTGGAGGTCACTGATGAAATGCCGTTTAGATGTCATCTGATATTTCCTGCTGTCAGGAGCTTCTCTGCTCTTTACCTTGTGTGTCAAGAGCACGGTGTGGCCAAGCAGTGCTTGGCTTGACTGTAGCAAGTGCTGAATCCCAGTTCAGCCACTGGACTGCAGGAAATTTCCAGAATCATAAAAACTTACAGGCTAACAGAAATCTATGTTGCTCTTGATCTCAGGGTAGCGACTGCAGAGTGCCCAGCGCTGACCAGTGACTCTGGTGCAAGCAGGGTCTGGTGGCCTGTGCTGAGCTGCTGGCTGGCTTTTCTGTTTTTTGGTTTTTTTTTTCTCTATTATTTTTTATTTTCATTGAACTTTACATGTTTTTGATTGCTTTCAGTATTTCCCGCTTCGGTGCCACAGCTCAGCCTGCAAATAGCACATATTGAAATCTGCCGTTCAGATACCCCAAGGACTTAACTCAGTGCCAGCAGTACATTAGGAGCATGGCCCAGTGCCGTTCACTTAGTGGGAACAATTAGTAAGAACACTGACAAATGAGTCCATAAATGAAAAGGCACAGCACTGAAATGAGTATTAAAGAACCATAGCTAGGCGGAAAAAAAAAAAAAAAACCAACAAAGTACATTTCAGGCAGTGCAGTAAAGCGGGGGCACCTCTGTCCTTACCTACCCACCTAAACGAACAGCTAATCGTGAGGAAAGTCTTGCTACTGCTGGTCCCGGTCCAGCCGTCCCACTTCACCCGGGGCTCAAAGTGCTTGCCTGAAAAACCTCCCTGCCATTGTCAGGACCTGAGTTACGGCTGGGGATGTCACCCCTGTGACGCAGAAGACGTGGCCCTTTAGGAGCCGGAGCGGTTGCAGGTGCTGGGGTCAGTCTGTGCCAGCGTGGCACCATCCTGCGACGTCTCAGCCTGGTCCCCACACTCCCCAGGAAAGCCCCCTTGGTTTCCAAATGGCAAGGACGGTGCTGCACAAGGGGTTTGGTGCAAAGAATACACAGAGTTTAGGAAATAAGTTATTAGAAGGTTTTTTCTGTGAGTTAAGTCCCAGGGTTTCATCTGGAAGTCGCTGTCGCTGCAGCTTTGGAGTCGAGGAAGCTTGGCTGAAGGGGCAGTAATGCATAAAACAGGTTTTCTGTCTACGCTTCCTGCCCTGCCTTTTCCTGGCCCTCGTTTTTTCTTAGAAACTGTCCTTTTTCATGGGCGTGTAGCTTGGGAAAAGGGAGAAACATGAGAGCAACCTGAGTGGGCTGGAGCACAGGAGCGAGCACTTCATCCCCTGCAGAGCAGACTCCTGCCACCGACACGGGCGATACTAAACTGAACGGTTCAGTAGCTCTAAAACAGTTTAGGCGTTTATAGGAGTGAAGATTACTCCTCTGGTGACACTAGCTAGGATGGTGTTGGAAGGGCTGTTGAGGCTGTTTTTTTTGCTTCAAACTCGTTGTATTCAAAAATCCCCGATCAGGCTCAGGAAAGCGAGACTGACTAAAAAGAGCAAGCCCAAAATACCACTGTTTCTTCCGTTATTCTCTTTCCACTTTCTGGGTTCTTGAAGAAGGAGATAAAACTCAGGCAGAGCTGAGTGAAGACAGGCTAATGGAGCTGGAGCTGTGATCAACCCAGGCAGCGCCACATTTGGCCCAGCCTTTTCTCCTGTGCAGCATTGCTGTAACGCTCGTTAGCGTGTCTTCCAGCTGCTTCCTAATTCAAACCACAGATGTTTTTATATTTAAGGGAGAGGAAGAAGCTCAGGCTTCACTGGTAGGTGTCAGTTAAACCTGAACATGGCATTTTTCCTAGTGCAGACAAAGCCAAACCTGTCATTGCATCTGACCGAGTTCAGGGAAGCTGATGGTCATCATCTGTGATACATCTGTGGACTGTGTTGGGGCACCCGTTTGATGTGACACAAGGGTATAATTGCAGAAGGATCTCACAGTCTGTATAAACAAGGGGAAGGAGAGGAAGGGTAACCGGGGAAGAGATGAGAGGGTTCTCCCAGGTCATGCAGCAATGGGAATGAGGCCCTTTACCCTTGAGAGCTTTGTGGGGTTGAACGCAGCTCCTGGCCTGAATTGTCTCCTCTTGCTTGTGCTGGTGCTTTCTGCAGTAAGAAAGTCACGCTGGCCCGGTGGGGCTGGCTGGTTTGCGCGTACTGGTAGCAGTCTTGACAGCCAGCAGCTCAAGGAAAGGTGAAAAGAAGAGGAAAGTGCTGAGAAAGTGATGCTGGTAATGGCCTTTCAGGCACAACGTGGGCAGTGTGTGGAGCTCATCATCAGGTCAGGCTCCCGCTAGGGCTCAGATCTTGCAGTCCATGAAGCTTTTACGCAGAGCAGCTTGTGGCCTGATTTTCCCTGCAGAGAACAGAACTCTTCTACCGACACTTAGATACACATTTTCTGCTTCATACGTTCCCTTTCCCTCCACTGCAGCAGGATTTGTGTGGGCACATACACTGCTGCTGTGAACTGAGAGATTGGAGGAAGCAAATCAGTAGCCGCAAGCAAAAAAGATCAATATTAAAATAAACCAGTTGCCAAAACAACGCCCTGTGTCAACTGCATGCTGGGATGGAATCCAAGGATACCTAAACTGGCTGAAATAGGCAGAGGATGTTGGTGTGTGGGAGTAACGTACCTGCATTCCCCATGGCGTCTGCTGCCTGGCTGGGCACAAACCTGTGCCCTGATACCTGGGAATAAAGTTCAGATGCTGCTCCTCAGGTATGGCAGAGATGGACAATGTTAAAATGATAGTAAGTAGCTTTGCTTTTGCACATCAGTGTCGTAGCAGTGCTGCCTGCTATGAAGTACTTGGTATTGGCATCACAAACCCTCCGCAGTGCAGGATCTTAGGGCATCCCGCAGATGCTTAATTCGGCCCCCTAGCATCCACAGAGGGGAGAAAACTGAAATGCAGAGATTTTATCATGACTTTCAGCATCTCTCGGTTTGCCAGTCCTGAACATATTAGGTCCATTTCCCTCCAATACATGTATAACATTCATGTTAGCATGACTATAAATCCAGACGTGCACGTTGTACAAAAGAAGCTCTGTTTTCACAGAGACTGAGCGCTCCCCAATCTACCAACACTGATTGGAGATGTAAGTGCTCAGGACCAGACTCCTTTCGTTCAATAGCCCTAACTTTAGTTGAACGAGTGTTGGCTGTATCCATTAGCAATAAAATACAAGTTCAAATTTAGTCCCTGCCAGGCATGAAAATGTTTTCTTGATTTTTTTTTTTTTTTGCATTAATGCTTTTATCTTGGAGATGTTCATTTAAGTCTAAATATTTCAAGAAAACAAATATCCCCTTTCTAAGGTTTTTTTCGTTGTTCTCCTTACCTTGATTATTTTGTCTCGATGTGAATATATAAAGTTGCGTATATTCACATCTGTATGTATGACACATGCTTCTGTTGTTGCTGCTTGAGTAAGTCTGCCTGGATTTTTCTTTGGGGTTTTGGATTTGTTTGTCAAGCTACTTATTTTGCTTCTCTCAATCAAAGACTGCTCCTCCGGCCACATGTCTCTTTGCCTGCTGTGGTGTTTGCTTTCTCTTCAAACCAGAGCTCTGATGAAATGTTTTGTTTTCATTCTGATCAGTTCTGAAAGGTTTTTGCATCTACCAGCCTTGTTCGCCTCCTTCCTCCCCTCGAGTTCATCTTTCCCAGCCTCTGTCTGTTGGTCTAATATTTTGATTTCCCTGTTTCAACTTTGTAGCAGATGTTGTTCAGTCTCATGGTGCCGTCTTCATGGAAAGCGCGTCCCTGTCCACCCCCATTTCAGCCCCTCAGTTCAGGGGCTTCCGGAGAGCCAGTGAGATCAGCATTGCCAGCCAGGTCTCAGGAATGGCAGACAGTTACACTGCTTCCAACATAGCCAACAGTAAGTGTTTCACCCCCTCCGAGACTACCGCTCGCTGCCGCACCACTCTCTCAGCGCCACGCACCGGGCCAGAGCCACGCAGCTTCTGTCTGTCTGTATGTCTGGGGTTATGCTTTCCATTTATAACAAAAAGTTGGAATTATTCCGCCTTCACCCGGTTTTGCCGTAGTCAGTGCCGTGTGTTACTGTATCCCCTGGAGGAACACATGATGTATTTGATTGTGATACAGGGGCCACCGCTGTGTTATGCCTGTTGGACTGTGCTGGTGATAAATTGTTAAAAACAAAAAATAATAATAATTGATAACTCTGAGCACCCTTTGGCTACTGTGTGTGCTGAGGGTTAATCCAAAGGGATGTTTCTGCGCTGCCGTTGATAAGTCGTGCAGAACTGGTAGGGATCAGCACTGCCAGATTGATACTGCAGGATGTGGCATGTGGCTTGATGCAGATCACTTAAATGTCGTCCACGAAAATGGGGATGAGTAAGCCCCTCTGTAATGCTGGAAGGGAAAAACAGGTTTGGGTTATTTATTACTTTGCATTAGAAATTCAGCTTTTCTGTAGCCCGCAGGGCAGCTCAGAGTCTCAGCCTGTTATGACCCATATCCCAGAGCCGAATGAGGAATGAAAGGGATTTTTTATTTGTTATTTTTCCCAAGACCTGTATAACTTCCCAGCTAGTACAGTAGAGAACAACAGCCTTTGTTAACGGTTCAGCCCCTTCTTCATTTCAGCTGAAGTGTGAGATTAATAGTCTGTGTCCTCAGGGACCTCTGATAACTCAGACTGAAAAAGGCTGAAAACCAAACAAATTTTAATAAAATAAAAAAAAGCAAAACCAAAAAAACCCCCCACACCACGCCAAAAAAACCTTCAGGCCAAACTCTTGTCCCAGGAGGCGGCAAAAATTTAGAGATACTCCATTCCTGGCACATTAGACTACGGGGCTATGAACAATTCACTTCATAATTAATCGCTGAGGTTAATAATGCTCCCTGAGGCAAGTGTTAGTTGCTGAAGGTCTGTGGGCGTTGGTCAGGGGCTGCTATAACTTCTTCCCCTGTTTGAGGCAATGCTCAGCAGCAGGAATAAACTCCCTGTGCTCTGACAAATGAGGTTTTCTTTCCCAAAGCACATCCGAGAGCTGACACCGCACTCCCCATGTGCGTTCTTACATTTGTCCTGGTAAGACATCTTGCCAACCGCTTGCTAAATATTAATGTGCTTGGGAAGCAGGCTCCTCGGGGAGAAGGTGTTTGTTTTGTGCTGGTTTCACACCCACGGAGAGCTGCTGAGCTCGGCCGGCCGGGATGGGAAGCAGGGGGCGGTGGTTGTTCGTTACGAAGTGTTTACGCTGGGGTGATGCCTAAAGAGCCACATGATGCGACGGAGGGATGCTGCCTCTGTGAGCTGACGGCAGGATCAGGCCCACGCAACGCTTGCCTCTCTTTGCTTTCCCCGCGCTCCCCCCCGATTATTTAGCTTGTGGTTTGTGTAATTTATTTCTCCAAGCATTTCACAGCTGTCAAAACCTGTTTCTGGGATGAAAGAGGAAGAGTCTGGCTCCGGCATGGGCCTCACACGCACCCTGACCCCATGTGTAGCCTTTTCCTTTACCTCCTGAGTGCCGACGTGTCCTCTGAGCCCTGGCTCTGGCTTTGCAGCTCTTGCACTCGACCCTATTAGCGCGGTGTTAATGTGAAGCTGCGGCACTGAGGGTTGGATGCGGTCCGTGCTTATCCCGCAGGGAGAGCGGGAGGAAGTCCAGAGGGTCACCACAAAACCATGGCTCCCTCCCCAGAGCCTTCCGTAGGGTGCAGCTTCCATTGCACAGTGAATTTCTGGAGGATGAAACTGGTGTTGCCTGCAGCATATGTGTGCCATAATAAGAAGTGTGATTTCTGCTTTTTATTTATTCTATTTTTCCTTTTAGAAACCAAACACCAACTTAATCAGTGTAGAGGGTTTAGCCTTCTGTCCCAACTTGCCCTCCCTCACAAATCCCCTACCCAAACCTCGTCCAAGAGACTTAGACAGCATAAACATGAAATCCCTTCGAAGGGAAGAAAGCTCAAAGGGCCGTGGAGTCGGGCTGCAGACTGTGCTCTTCGGATACCCGACCTGGACATCAAGACAGGTATTCTGGAGAGATCCACTCCGGTCGACCTCCTTTCTCAGTTGATAAGTCACAGAACTTCACAACAAATCTATGCACTTTCACTGAGGCACTTGCAATTCCTGATTGCATTTTAACAAGTATTTCTGTCACTTTGCTCCAAAGATCGATCATAACACGGCTAACAACCTGGCAAGAGCAGGACATCTTCTGGGCAGAGCTGTGGGGACAACACTTCTGCCTTCACCACTGTCTTTTGAGCTTGGAAGAGTAAATCCTGTCTGCTTCCTACAAAGAGTCTGAAATTACCCAAGCTGGGGACTTGCGTGAGAGATGAAAGGTTGGGATGGGACCGAGAGCTGCCAATTTGGAAGACAGGGAGACAGAAATAGCTGCGAGGAGGTGCCTATGTGCTCTGGAAAAGCCATGTTGATCCATCAGTGTGCTCCTCCTTCCCATGGCTCTTCAGAAAAGCAAAGGCCAGTCGGGTGAGGGTGGCCTGGGCGCTCAGCGCAGCCAGGGCTGGACCTTGGGGATGAGCTGATGCCATAACCCTCTGCACGTTGCTGTGATGGGAGCTTTGTGCAGGTATCTGGAAGGAGCTGGTGGGTCCATTTTTCAGTTCAGCATCTGTGCTCATCACCAGCTAGATTTTCCTTAACAAGAGGGGTTTGTTGGATCGTACCTTACACCTGGCAGCTTTCTTGGAAATCTGTAAAAAGGGAACGTTGTCACAGAGAAAAACCAAAACCAAGCTTGAGAAAGCTCTTGTCAAAGCCTCAGCTTGCAACCTGCATGCAAACATAGCTTCTCCTCTTGCTTTCTTGATCTGATCCATCTTCTCTTTCCATGGCTGCTTTTCCAAGCCGGAGCGTGCGGGGGTTGAGGACTCCTCACTGCTGGGAAAGCAGCCTATGCCTTTGGGGTCTGAGGCTTTGGGCTGAGTCGTGTTCATTGCTAGGGAGTCGGAAAGGATGTGTGCACGGGCAGAGTTCAGGGCAGCGTTGAAGTGTGGTGGTGTCCCATGGGTGAATGGTGGCTGTTGGTCACTTGTGTGCAAGTTGTTGACTCCCCGAGGGAGACACTCTTCTGCGTTTTCTGTAACCTTGCTCACCCAAAATCCCCAATGTATTTTTCAGTCCCACTTGCAATGGAGTCCTGGCACCCCTGGATACTTTTCTCACTGCTGAGGGTGCCCCCGGGGAGGCTGAGCTGGATGTCTCCATTGCCTACAACATGGTAGCCCAGGAGGGCAACCAGGACTTGTTGGGGACTGCCAGTCCCAGCAGCACACACCATACCCTCTGCCTTGTGGTGCCTTTTAGCATCTCACGTGGGCTCCCAGTATTCAGATCTTCTTGAGTGTGGCCGGTGTCTGGGTGCTAAAGAGTCTTTTATTCCTTGGTGAAAGCTAAAGGAGTTGGAAGTGGGGCCAGAGACAGCCTGGGCATGTACTGTGGTGGGCAGAGCACACCCCCGCTTCCTCCCACAGCTCCAGGGAGATGCGTTTCTGTCTTATGTTTTGGCTCATTGCACGTGAACCTCGGATCCCTTCCCTGGGGTCTGGACTAACAGCCAGTTAATACCTGCCCTCTAGTGCCTTCCCAATTACTTAAATACAGAAGAGCTCAGGTGGTGGTGCCCCTGTGTGTTCCAGACTTGGTTTGAGTAAACACTGAGCCCTGGGTCGGTTGTTCCCTCTTAGCAGTGCGACCAGCCAGGGAGCAACCTCCCGGCATACCTGGAGCGAGGAGCCAGAGCCTCAAAATACCGCTTGTGACGGAGACCGCGTGTGCATGTGAACCCCCTTTATCTGAACGAGTCTTTTGCTTCTAGTTGCTGCCAAGTGGTGGGGAACCAAAAGGATCGACTACGCTCTCTACTGTCCTGACGCTCTGACGGCTTTCCCAACGGTCGCTTTGCCGCACCTCTTCCACGCGAGCTACTGGGAGTCCACAGACGTTGTCTCCTTCCTGCTGAGACAGGTACGGTTGTCCTCCCTCCCCCAATCTCCCTTGGGCTCAAAAATATTTTGGGCTCTTATTTTTTTCCACTGCACCTTCCGTAATTCTCATTGATACGTAGAGATGAAAAAATACCCTTTGTCACTGTAAATCCATTTTCTTTCCCTTCTTTTTGTCCCTCACCTGTGGTGTTAGTGGAGCTGTACCCACTCAAACTTCACGGACGTGATGCTGTCCCACCTGGTTAGTTTTGGTCTGGGTTTTATCATCAGAGCAAGTTTCAGCTGGGCTCACCAAGGAGCCGTGGAATGAGTCCAGGGCTGTTTCCTATCAGATTCCAGTGGTAAGAGTCGGTGGCGCTTGTTTCTTGAAGCGAGCTGTTCTCTGTGTGTGCAAGTTTGGATATCAAGTCTGAAACTTAAAGGAAACTTCTCGATGTACAAATAAAAATAGCACTAAATACAATAAAACCAAAGGAGAACTTTTGTATGAATTTGAGATGAGTTGATAGAGTTTGGTTCTCCATTTTGGCTTTCTAAGTTATTGTGGACTCCTCTAGAAACACAGACCATCGTCACTGCATTGGGATTTAGTCTGCGTTCCTCCAGTACACAGCAGTTCTCGTGGGGTTAGGTAAATGGGGATTGCTGGTGTCTGGAGTCTGACGTCTCAAACTTTAGCAATCTATATTTGGCCTGAGATTTAAATCTACTGTTTAAAACATGTTTTTCCTAAAGAGAAATATTTTTCCTTCAGTTCCTTGGGGATGTGGGGGAGTTATTTGCCTTACAGAGTATGAACCCCCCAAGGAACAGTACTTAGAGAATGGAATTGGAAAAAACAAAACTAAAAGTAACTCTGTGGATTGTGTTGCCCGCTCTGGCGCTTGGGTTTGCTTTGTGTTAGCTCAGCTGTTAAGCTGTCACCGCTCTCTTCCAGCCTCCTCGGCTGCAGCTCTCAATTATTTATGACTCTGTTGGCAAACTTTCTTTCAGTGCTATCTTCCAAATAGGATGGGAACTATAAACAACAGAGATGTCAGTGCTTGTGGCAGCTGAGCGGTAGCGATAATCCAGTGAGACCGTTTCTTCCCGGGCTGTTTCTAGCCCAGTGAGTCATCTCTGTGCTTGCACACACCTTGCCGGATCAGCTGCTGTGAAACCCCAGCCCTGTATTGAACTCAGCTGAACGGGGCTGGAGAGAGAGAGAGAGAGAGACCTGAAATTGCGTGTGAGTGGGAACAGTCACAACAGTCTTGTACAGAAAATGCTCTATGCAAGAAATAGCCAGTTACTGGGGATTCAGCCCAAACCTGGGGCTGTAGCACAGTGTGGCGCTTCGTATCTTGTGGCTCCGTCCATTCAAAGCCTGACGGTGGCTGCCTGGGCAGTCTGGCACCCCCTTCCCCTGTGCCTGTCTCTACTCGCTTGTCTCTGTCTTGAGACCGGGATTTTTTGCGTTCCATGTCTTCTTGCTGTCCTCCCAGAGCACCACACCACTTCTTCCCCTAATAAGGACTTGTTACTAATCGTCTTTGAAAGTCATCTCTAGACAAAATGTAAAAGTAAGATGTTGAATAGTTTTAGCCTCCAAAGATTAAAGCTTGTTAAAACAAGCCCAAATAGGACTCGAAATAGATTCCTGATTTAAATAATTTTCAGTAAAACTTGTTATTTTGTTTACTTTGGATTTCCATAAACTCCCTCGCCAGCAAGCTCATCCTCCCTGGGGTCCTTTTTCCATTTCCCTGGAAGAAAAACAGCTTCAGCTCCACGAAGCGAGCTGGCCTGTGTCAGACCAGTACAGCCAGGGTCAGCCGGAGGGCTGGTGACCACACGAAATACGTTCAAGACCTTGTAAAACAGCCTACGTTTAAGAGGCTCCTTAATATGTTGGAGGGAGGGGGTCACTAAGGACTACTGCCAATTTCGGAGTTCTCCGTGCAAGGTCACCTCCCAGGCTTACAGCAGTCTTTGATGTGTCCCCTCACCTCTGGGGTCTGTGGTATTATCCTTCCCTCTCCCTTCTAGAGCTTAAGAGCAGTCTAAGTAGGATCTAACCCTGCTTCTGCATCCCTGCCCGCACCCTGCTGACAGGCAGGAATTGCCTCCAAAGGTTGGCTAGTGGGCATCACCTTGCTCCCTCCCTGATCCTCGCTTTGGTGCAGTGACATCCCACCAGCACAAAGTCCTTGAGCTCTGTCAACCTCGGAGACAAGCTCAGGATGGACAGACACCCTGGGCTCTGCCTCATGCGTGGCCGAGCCAGACTCCTGCGTGCCTCCGCTGGGGTCAAATCAATGGTTTTGTCTCCTCTCAAAACGGGAAGACAGAAGGGCAGGAGCAGTCCAAAATGTGTTTAAATAGGAATAAGAAATGAGCTGAAGGAACGGCAGCCGGCGGCATGAGGCTGGTCAGAGCGGCCGGTGCTGGGTCTGTTACGGGAACGGCAGAAAATGTGTGTTCAAAGGAGAGGGGTTCCTCTCAGACCGTGGGAAGAGACTAGTGAACACCTTGAGGAAGGGCAGATATCTAAGTACAAAGCTCATCCTGTGGTGTCCGAGTCAGTTTTGTACCTCCTGACAATGTAAATAACCTGCGCCCCAGCTGGGATTAAGTCAGCGCTGGCCGCAGGCTTCACTAGTTCAGAAGAGACCGCTTGTCCGTGCAATTAAGTGAGCAGCCAGTAAAACCTGCAAGCTGAGAAGCCAAATGCCCAGCAGGAAAACTCAGGCCGCCTCTGTCCAGGCATTGCCCTTACTCAGCGCTGCCTTGGGAGATGCAGAACAGGGCAGACAGGAGGAGGGGGTGTCACTGCACAAGTGACTGATGTGTCGGTGGGATCTGTCCTCCCGCAGGTGATGAGGCACGAGAACTCGAGCGTTTTGGAGCTGGATGGGAAGGAGGTGTCTGTCTTCACCCCCTCCAAGCCCCGGGAGAAGTGGCTTCGCAAGAGGACGCACGTGAAGCTCCGGGTAAGGGGGTTTTGGGTCTGCAGCAGGCAGGAACATTGTCATGGAGAAGGGTTTCAATTTGGGCTGCAAAACCAGCTCTGAAGACGGCCAGTGTGGGCATGGCTGGGTCTGTCCATGGCACAGACAGAGGATCACGTTGCACTGCTGGTATATGTTAGTGATTATCTCCTACCTGTGTGGTTGTGAAAGAGCGACCCAAAAGGTCTGTACCAGCAAGGTCTCCGCTTGGCCTTGAGACTGTGTAAAACACAGAAGGCGTTGGCTGTGGGTCAGGGAAAGAGACGGAACATCTTTCAAAGTCCAATAATCCACATTCTCTTCTTGGTAAATGCCCTTCGCTCCCGGTAAATGTCTCCAGTTCCCAAAAGAGGGCAATTCTCTGCTAGAGCTGAAACAACGTCAGCAAATTTCTCTGGCAGCTGTTTGTATTGCCTCTTAAATCCAAAGTGTAAGAGTTAATAGACAGTATCAGCATTGCACATACAAACTGCCACTGGAATTGGCTTTTCAGCCATGTACACTCAAATCCACCCCATCGATGCGGGGCACAGAGTCTCACCTCTGTCACAGGTCAAATTCTTTTCTAAAGCTGAGAGCTGTGGGTGGAGTGGAGGGGAGGAATGGCACAGAGAAACCCCCACTCCAGTTTGTCCTGTTGTATTTGGCATTTCCCTGGGAGGCTGTCCATTGTTGCAATCCTTTTTCTTTCCCTTCCCCCCCCCCCCTTTCCCTCTTGACTTGTGCAGAACGTCACAGCCAACCACAGGATAAATGACACCATCGCTAATGAAGATGGGCCCCAGACCTTAACTGGAAGGTTTATGTACGGTCCGTTAGATATGGTCACACTTACAGGAGAAAAGGTACTGTGTCTGCTATGGGGGTTGTGCACCATGTGATGAAAAGTGTGGGGGACAGGGACAGAGGCGGTTCTGGTCGGTGCTGCCTTGGTTCCTGACAGGGTTTGCCACCCTTGCGTCTAGGCCAGGTTCCCCCGTGCAGGCTTGTGTGGAGCCTCCTGTGAGGAACAGCATTCGTCATAGAGGTCTTCACCACCAAGACCGGGTTTCCTCCCAGCATCCTGATGTTTGGGTGCTTCTCAGCTCACATCTGTGAAGTGCAGAGGGTGGACACAGGACCCAGCCCTGCTGCCATCCAAAGGGGCTTGGGTGGAAGGTCCCCGTGCTTGGCCTGTTCTACTTGTCTGTGTCTTTAACGCTGTTGTTGACCCAGCCTTGCCATCTTCCCAGGTGGACATCCACATCATGACCCAGCCACCGTCAGGAGAGTGGGTTTACTTTGACACAGAGATCAGCAACAGCAGTGGCAGGATTTCTTACGTCATTCCTGAGAACCGGCGCCTGGGCATTGGCGTGTACCCTGTCAAGATGGTGGTCAGGTGAGGTACCTTGGGGTGCCGGGGCTTAGTTTGCAAGAGGAACAAAAGAGGAATTTGATGAGTGCAGAATATGGCCCCTCCGTAGAGGGGCAGCTCTGCTCGTTGGGTGAGTTCAGGGCCTGGTTTGCCAGCAACCAGGGACAAAGCCATTTGTACTCTACGGCTGTAAGAGGAAGATCCACGTTTCGTTCTGACTCCTGCATCATCAACAGCACGGTAACTGAGCTCCCGTTGCAGGAGCAGGCCTTCTGCGCCACAGTCCTACGGCCTCACAGTCATCTGCAAAACTGCACAACTGAGCATATTTTAAAGACCATAAACTTGTCCTTGAGGGACAGAACTTTGTATTCGTGGTAATTCACAGCCCAGGGGCTCCAGCTCAGCTCCAGTTGCTGGTGTTGAGCTCCAGGAGGAGCAAGGAAGGGAGCATTTTCTCAGTGGTGATCCCAGCAATGGTTTTCTGGAGGTATTTTTTTGAGTCACTGATACCAGGGCTCCAGAGTACTATTTCCATCCCCACTTTAACACAGAGGCCCTCATGCCATGCCTGTCACTGCTGTAACTGAGGGTGGCATCGCTGTTAGACCCTTTGGGCCAGATTTGGGTGCTGCTTTGGGCTTGTGGTGCGCTGCAGGACTCGGTGATGCCTTCTGAATATCTTGATGCCTGTAAGTACCTGTATCCCTTTCAGGGGTGACCACACGTATGCGGACAGCTACATCACGGTCCTGCCGAAGGGGACGGAGTTTGTGGTGTTCAGCATCGATGGCTCCTTTGCAGCCAGTGTATCCATCATGGGCAGCGACCCCAAAGTCCGCGCTGGAGCGGTTGATGTTGTAAGGTCAGCGGCAGGGGCTGGGGCAGTCGCCGTGTTTTACCCTAGCGTTGCTGTCAGTCCGCAATCCATTGACTTGTGGCTTTCCTTCTAGGCACTGGCAAGACCTCGGCTACCTCATTATCTATGTCACAGGCCGCCCCGACATGCAGAAGCAGAGGGTGGTGGCGTGGTTAGCACAGCACAACTTCCCCCATGGGATCGTCTCCTTCTGCGATGGGCTTGTTCACGACCCGCTGCGGCACAAGGCCAACTTCCTGAAATCCCTCATCACGGACGTAAGTCTGGGTCTGCTGAAATATGATCGTAGCACGGGTTTAGATTGCTCCTCGTCCAATTGCCCCTGTCAGCACCAGTTTCTTGGCAGCGATGTGACCCGCAGTGGAAGATTAATCTGTTCATTTTATTTTCATCCTTTTATTGCTCTTCAAAAGTGTCTACGCTATTAAATTGTGTCGTCTCTGCTCTGCGCTGCTCCATTTCATCACTGGTCCTTCCAACACCAAATGCCTAATGAAACAGAAGCAGCAGTGCCTCTATTCCCCACGCATGCACTTTTTCACCTGTTTGGTGGCTTTCTGCCTGCCTGTGGTGTAACCAGCAGGTCTGAGAGGGCATGGAGGTGCTGCCAAAATGGCCTTGCAGCACCCAGCCTGGATGGGAGATTCCACAGAATATCTTCCCAAGCGTTTGACCCCAGGGAGGTCTTAATGTCGCTCAGCCCAGAGCCTCAGAAAAGCTCCAGATAAAACAAGGTTTTCTCTCGCAATTGAAGGAACTGCCGGTGTCCGGAGCACTTGTGTCCTGCCTTGAATAGCAGAGAAATGCCCTTGTTAACTTTCTCGGCCTCTCAGCCTGAGTCACAGTGGTGGGAGGAGCTGGCCCTTGCTTGCTGCCTGCTCTCCCTTGTCCTCCAGAAGAACGAGTTTGTGACGAGGGTCAGAGATTTCCTTTCCATCTCCCTGGCCTGTCTGCGGCCCCGGGGGCAAAGCCAGACGGTCTGTGGCAGCACCAGTGTCCGCACCGTCCCTGCCAGCCCCTTCTTCAGCCCATTAAGGAAAGGGTTGGCCAGGAGCTGCCCTCTGCTCCGAGCGGAGGAAGACGAACCCTGAAAAGCAGCATATTTTGCTGCCTGTCCCTTCTCACTCTTCCCAGCAGAGTTAAACTGCAGAGCTGCATGCAACAGCACGGCTGGTGCAGGGGAACGCTCCCCACTAATGATTACTGCGCTGGGGGGTTGCAAACAGCTCCTCTCCCCCCATGACAAGCAGGCGGTGAAGTGTGCGGCATCGCTGCCCCCCGCAGACCTCAAGGAGAGGCTGTGGATCAGCAAGCAGAGATCTGCTTTTGTAGTGCTGTTACTCCTCTTGTTCTGGCCTGTGAACATCCCCAGCCCTGTTAATTAGCACTTTGCACAGCGGTGCATGATCCAGCTGGGAACTTACATAAGTTATTGACCTGAGAGTCCCACAAATGCTATTAAAAAAAAAAAAAAAAAGCTCTGTCTGTTGAGCACGGGGCACCCATATGTCGCTTTCTCTCCCCACAGCTCCACATGAGGATTCATGCGGCGTATGGATCTACTAAGGACATCTCCGTGTACAGCTCCATCAGCCTCCCGCCCACGCACATCTACATCGTTGGCCGGCCCACCAAGAAGCTGCAGAGCCAGTGTCAGGTAGGAGCCAGCTTGTCTGAGCCCGGGGGGTGCTGCCAAGGGCCTCCCATGGGAGGCTGGTGGGAATTTGGTCATCTTAAGACTGGTGACTGAGCTAGTGTTCGCCAAGAGGACGGGAACCGTCCCACAGACTAGAACCCAGCACATCTGTCTGAGTGGTTCCATGTCTTGCACATCATCCCAGGGAACCTGGCACAGTAAACCCGTTTGGCTGCCAGTGGCTATCAGGGAAATGTGTCCCATCCCTCTTAACACCTGCTCTCATCCCTCTTGTCTCGCAGTTCATCACGGAGGGGTACGCGGCCCACCTGGCCCAGCTGGAGTACAACCACCGCTCACGTCCTGCCAAGAACACCACGCGCATGGCGCTGCGGAAAGGCAGCTTTGGGCTGCCCAGCCAGACCGAGTTCCTGCGCAAGAGGAATCACCTGCTGCGGACCATCTCCTCCCAGCCTTCGGCCACCGGCAGCAGCGCCGGCCACCGCCCTGAGCGCACCCAGAGCCAGTCCGACAGTGACAAGGAGAGGGACAGGGAACGCAGCCAAAGAAGCATGAGCATCGCCACAGGGTGCTGGGGCCGGAGCGCGGCATCCCGGCTGGAGTCTGGCCTCTTGGGCCAGAAGTAGCCAGGCCAGAGCCAGCGACTGTCGGCTGCAGCCACCGGAGGAGAAAACAAAAGGAAAGAGGGACGAGGCCGGCGTTATGGGCTGGAAGGGTAAATATGGTGCTACTCTAATAACATCATGGTGTTCTGGGAAGAGATGGGATGTTTCCCATGCAGAACGTGCAGGCCTTGCAGCGGGAGCGTCAGGTTTGTGCAGCATGAGCCCAAGGAACAGCTGGAAACTCGGGGGGAAAAGTCTCCAGGTCAAGATCGCGCTCTCTCCTGCCTCCTTCTCTTATCCAGGTTTAGTGACTGTAAATACGTGCCTCCTCGCCTTGTTAGCCATCGCTCCGATATGCGTGACCGAGAGCTGTCCTCAGAGCCACAGGAACAGGGGGTGAGGCTCGGGGAACTTGTTCTTGGTGGTCGCAGGAGTCAGACGGAGGTGCTCCGCCGGTGCCGGCATGGGGTGGGTTTGGGGTTCAATAAGCACGCTGTTTCCCCGGCACAGACAGCCCCAAGCGAGGGATTTGTCACAGGCTGTGCCAGGCAGAGCAACCGAGAGCTTTACCTGTACGAAGAGCTTCAAGTTCAGCCACTTTCTCAAGGAGTACGTGCAGTGGCAGAGCATAAAGATGTATCGATGCTGTTGGTAGAGGCAGAATGTCGGCAGATTCATGCCCAAGAAAGTGGGGTCGTTATTGTTATTACTGTTATTTTTTAAAGAGACCTTTTAGAAGCCGATGGAATTTAATGCGTTGACTTATTAAAAGAGGAATACAAGCTATTTTGTTTGAGCTGTTACAAACCTCAGACAATTTGCTGTTAAAGTCTCCAAATATTCTCGCTATATATTATTTCCAAAAGTAACCACTGTATATTCGGAAGCAGCTGAAGGCACTCAGCAGCTAGATTGCATTGCAGTTCTTCTCATCCAAATGCAGGGTCTGACTCTCTCAACACCCACCTCTGAGACGTTTTCTTCTTCCCAGGTTCTCTCCAAGTTCAGTAGCAGCTTTCATGGGAACTAGACTCGCTTCTTTTACCTGTAGTTACTGAACTGTAAAACCTCATTGTTTTTTGCACTGATGATTTTTAGAATGGAAACCTGTTACCATCTCATGTAGCTACACCTAACTGTTTGTAGTGCATGACAATGAAATATTGCTAAGCCAGGGTGTGTGTGTGTATATATATACATATATGCATATACATATGCACACACACATATATATATGTATATATTTAAAAAAAAAAAAAATCTGTGCATAAGTTTTTCCAGCAGTAAGGAGACTGTAAGGAAGTGTGCCAACAATGTCAGGCAAGCTTAAGAAAAGGCCATATCTTAATTTTCCTGGTGTGTTTCTCAGTGGATGTGCCTGAGCTGATGGTTTGTGCGCTGCTGGAGCGAGCCGGGGCTGGGTGCGTGGCAGAGGGGAGCTGCCGGTGCGCAGGGCGAAGCGCTTGCTGCTGGCTGGCATCCCCGGTGACACCGAGACGCGTGCGGTGCGTGGTACAGGAACAGGGGTGCATCGCTCCGTAGCAGCGGAGGAGAACAGTGCCTAAAGCAAGGGCTTGCCAAAAAGCCCCTTAGTCCTGTCCCTCCCGGGTCAGCCCCAGCGCAGGGCCCGGTTCCGTCCTTGCACACACCTCCCAGGGCGGAGGGGCATCCACCCCGGGCGCTCTGGGCTGCCCATTTACAGACTCCAGTTGGCCTCTTCACGTGGAGATTTTATAGTCCTACCGAGCTCCCTGACTATGTGTAACCCTGCTTTCCCCCACCACACTTTCCCGTCTTTATATCACTTTCTACTTATGAGGATCTTCTTTATAACAAAGAATTTTTTAGACTGGCTGCTTCATTTTATTAACTGTTTGAATATGAAGTGCAGGACGGCCGCACTGAGACACACAGCACTGTGAACACTGCTCTGCTAATTAGCTCTGGGCCACAGTAGGCAAATCTAACTCATCAGACATCCAAGGTAGATCTCACGTGTTCGTGGCGCTGGAGGGTCGAAGCGGAGGCAGAGGAGGGCCAGTGCTGAGCTGCCGACGGCGTCCGAGCCGGGGGAGCGCTCAAACCCGACTGCCAGCCTGCCGCCCAGTGCATCTCCCACGTCTTGCAGCCTGACTGCAAAAGGTTTAACCACTTCTCTTTGATAATTATTCAATTACAGAATGTATCTGATGACTTTTGTTACCGAAAAGTGACTTCCCTTTCTGCCGACTCAGCTTAGCTCTCTCTGAATGTACATCCAGAGCTGACTGGGTTTAAAAACAATGTGAATTGTCCCAGCTTTTTGCTAGTCCAAATGTTCTGTCGAACAGATGCCATCTGAGTAGGAAGCCAAGCCACAATCCATCCTGTGAAGTCACCGAACCACATCGCAAAATAATTTCTGCAAATTTGGATATGGCCTTTGCAAAATTTAACTTTCCTCCAAGCCCACAACCAAGGCGTGATCTGTACATTTTCCAATGCTGACGAGATGTTCACATTTTCTTATGTGTAGATAGTGTAAAACAGAGGCGAATGTAAATGTTCAACATAAAAAGTGGATATATAAAATTGAAAGTTATTTATTTATGTAGAGGAAAAAAAATGTCTGGAGGGACTGGAACCTTCAGGGTTTATTAATATTTAAAAATGTAGCTTTTTTGTTTCAGGCATTATGTACAAAGCAATTATTTTATGGACCAAGTTTAATGTAACTGTCAATGAATGCAGAAGTGCAATATTATACTCACCTCTCCATCACTCCATGTTTTAATCAGCTACTAACCAGTTAGACTGACAATCACAGCACCTCCGTCCTCATCCTTTGTTGAGCTTCTCAAAACTTGCCCGGGTCTTTTCCCTGGCCCCCCATCTGTTGCCATTGTATGGATCCAACGCGGAGAAGCAATTGTAGAGCAGGACCTTTATTGCTGCAATAATACCAGATGAGGTGGGTGTAGTTACCAGGAAATATGCCAATAAGTTTTTCTCCACCGATTCAGTCCGTCATAGTCTACATCAATCTATCCTCAGCCGCCCCCATCTGGCACTCATCTATCTGAAGCAAAGATCAACGTGCTACTCACTCACAGAACAATAGCAATAGTTTAACTGTGTTTATAACCTGTTTGTTCCGAGCTGTTTTGGAGAGCAATGCATGTGACCCGATGCCTTTCCACGTGAATGGAAGAGGATCCGTTTGGATGCAGTGAGGGAAAGATGAATGTATATTCCATCCTTACTAAAGGGGCACTGTCAGGTTACAGACCTAACTTACCTTTATTACAAATAACTTGTTTGCTTCGAAACGAAAGAATATGAAGTTTCTTGTACTCCTCCCTAGCACCGTTGTCTGGGCAGCCATCGGCGCGACCGGCGAGTCGCGCTGCTTCTGCTGCAGCCCACGTCCTGTTCTCGCACACTAGCACAATACGGCCGCGCTGCGCAGGCTGCCTCAAGTCCTTTTTTTTTTTTCTTGTTTTTTTTTTTTCGAAATTGTTTCCATGGGAATCAAACTCTGCTGTGGAGCTCAGATTTTTTATAAAAAGCAGCTTTTTGTATTACTGCACTATTGGGCTATACTTTCTACCTGACGCTGTCCCTTTAAAGTCTTTTAAAAAACAAAGAAGAGCCCATGCATTCCCTCCGAGTTGCTTTCCTGGGTTTGCTAGATCATTTAGTCAGATGAGGCGAAATTCTAATACCAAAAACGTTTACAGTGTCCGACACGCGAGCCGAGAGCAGTAACTAGCCAAAGGGTTACTAACAAACTCCCGCTCCGCCCAGCAGCCGCTGTGCTTGCTGTAGCAGCCCCTTCTTCAGGTATCGCCACCGTTTGCTGCATTTCCTATTAGTTCTAGAAGCCTTACGGTCCCCTCCCTGTCCTCAGCACCCTCTGCCTCTTGATACCCTCGACTGTCAATTTTATATTCCAACGATGTTAGTTATATTTTATTTATAAAAAATTGCTTTAGGGGTAACAGACGCGTGTGTGGGGAACCACCGGAGGGGATGCCCGAGGGCGCCGGCAGCCGCGCTGGGTACGCCCCTGTGTGTACAGTACCGTGCCGATGACGCGCTTGTGTGTGACAAACCTTCTGTACAACTTCCTTCTCCTCCTTGCTGTTCGTGCATCGTTCCAATGCCTGGGTGTGCTTTGTGTACAGTATCATTGTGAGTTACACAGATTAAAGAAATGGGAAGGCTCTTCTCTGTCTGCTTTTTTTTTTTGGGAGACTCTAGAAACAGACAAGTCGCAAACCCCAAGACGTGAGCAGGCGCCAGTTTAATGGGGTTACAGCAATGAACAAACACGGAAATCCTCCGCACAGATCAGTCCTGCAGGACCCGTTTGTCCTTTAACCCATTTGTCCTTTTTTTTTTTTAACAGTTTGTAGATTTATGGACTTTGCAGTGGGGGAAAGGCCAGCTGTTTGCTTCACAGCAGCTACAGACACGGGCCCCGAGAAGCCCGGAGCCCTAACGCTGCCTGGGGCCTGCGCTGCGGGGAAGGGACACGAGTCGCATGCAGGAACAGACAGCGAGGCAAAGCCACCCCTCTGCAAAGCACACCTGCCTGCACCCCAGCGCAGTGGGCCAGGCCCGCGCTCCCTCAGCGCCACCAGGTGAGGTGAAGCTTCCCCAAGGCTGAGTAAAGCCCCCGGGGCACAGCCGAGGGTGGCATTTGAAGGCGCAGGGGAGAGCTGCAGAGCCACGCAGCGGCACGGCTGCTCCTCTCCGAGCAGGTGGGTGAGTGGGAAGGGCCCACAAGCTTGCAGCACCAGGTAAGCATGAGGTACACAGATCCAGCAAGGCCAAGAGCAGCCCTCCCGAAGGGAAGAAGTGGCAGCCAGCTGTGTATTTTGCAGCCCCAGCACATATCCTGTCCTGGCCGCAGCGTTGGCTCCTGCCCATGAAAGCCAAGAGCTGAGAGGCAGCAGCGCCTCCAGGTGCTCAGCCCCAGCGAGCCTGTCCCCTGGGTGCTGCTGAGCTCCTCCGGCCTTGGAAGGGGCAGTGGGGCAAGCAGGTCCAAGGGCATTACAGCCATGCTGGCCCCAGTCAGGAGAGGGAGGGGAGAAGCCGTTTACTGGCAGATGAACCATTAAAGTCGCTCTCCTTCCCAGTTAATAACTTACAGAGTGGCTGGAAACTGCCCCTGGGGAAGCATCCTGATGCAAGTGCTGTTTGCATGGTCCAGAGACAGAGGCTCACGGCCGGGCTGGCACTGGCAGCAGGACAGGCTCCCGGCACGGCTGGCGCCCGCGTGCTCACTGCAGCATCCCCGTCCTCGCCTGGAAGGCCAGCCCGTCCCCCCGGGTGGCTTGCTGCAAAGGGAGAGACACGGGCACTCACAGCACCGCCTGCCCAAGGATGACGGACAACCAGCACGCACCCACAGGGGCCCCTGCAGAGCTGCCAGGGCTCGGCTTGCCCTGGTAGAGTCAGTGGGGTTCCCAAGAAGGCAAGACAATGCCTCTGGGTGCAACAGCTCCCCAGCTGCACCCACCCACCCACCAGCAGCTCATGCTGGTGCCAAGTCCCCACTACCTTGTTAATCTCCTTGTGTCTCTCCTTGCTGACGATTTCTTCTAGTACTTCTCCATCTCCCTTAATAAGCCTAGAAGACAAGCACAGGGCCATGAGCTGTGAGGGCTACTGGCAAGTTCCTACTAGCAATGACGATTCCCAGCCAAAAAAGGCACTGATGCCCCCCCGCCTCCCCGAGGGCTGTGGTTGTGTCCCAGCTCAGGCACACAGCCACCAGTTCCCTCACAGCAGTATGTTCCCGGGACCAGGTGCTGGCCTGATGCACCTCTAGGCAAGGCCAGCAACGACCTACCCCTGAAGTTGCATTATGTGACTTTTTCTGGCTTTATCAAGCTTAAATAGCACGGCGGGCTCTTCCATTGCTCTTGCGGGATTAACGTCACCACGCTGCAGCAAGGACAGGTGTGGTGCCCTGAGAAATCAGCATCCCCCTGCATGGGCCAGCTGTCCCAGGCTGTGGGCACTCTCTGCTGTGTGCAGAGCTAGTCACGCTTGCACACTGTAGGAGAAAACACTGGCAATAAAAGCATCTCTTGCCACTCCACCATCTGCACAGGCTTTGCTGTCAACAGCAATGGCCCCAACACCTGCAAAACCTCTTCCTTTTTCACACAGCATTTAGGTCTGGTCCTGGCTGCCCCAGGAAACTGGAGAGCCATTCAGAAACAGAGGCCAGTTTGGGCCTGAAAGGCAGCCAGACCAGGGAGCACCTTGCTGAGCAAATTCCAAGCAGTGTCGGAGACAGCTCAAACCTCCAAACACAAACAGAAATTTAATTGTCTTCATTACATGCCTTACAGGGAGCCAACCTTTGTTCCATACCTCCCTGAGCCCCACAGGCTGCCTTCTATTTTAAGACTGGACTTGTCATACCCAATTCTCTTCAGCATGATGTTTTCTGCTTGCTGAGAAGATGCAGTTTATTATAAACTGGGTCATTTCTATTTGGCAGCTAAACGAACTTTGGTTTGATTGTTGCCTGTAACCCCCAGGGGCGCACACACACTCCCTCCTCACTTGCACCCAGGTGCTAACTGGGACTGAGAGTGTGCGCACTTCGGAGCTGAAAGGCAAGTGCATGAAGCAGTGGGGTGAGGAGGTGCCAGTCATCCCTCTGGTTGCTGTTCTGCCCCCAGTTGCAGAGTCCCATTTAATGGGAAGAAGCTGAACCCTTCACAGCGCAAGGAACAAAGCTTCCGCCTCGGGCAGCAGGGTGCTCTGGTGTCTGCATCCCACAGCTCCTGGCTGGGACGCAGCTCTGCGCCCCTTGCATGGAGCCCCAGCACAATTCGATAATTTGGTGTCAAACGTCACTTTCTGGGTAAGTTACACCAGGTCTGATGGGAGGGGATATGCAAGGGAGCTGCTCAGGCCTTTTATGCTGAAGGGGACCTAGGTCCATGCATGGCACTGCAGTGCTGTGGACCAGCATCCTCCAGCACTCCAACCCACACAACATGGATAGGGATGGACGACCCGTCTCCCTTTTCCCCTGGGATCATACCTGGTTCTCCCTGTTTCAGGATCCACGACTCTCCTTATGACACTCTGCCTCGCATCCCATTCCTCCTTTGTCATTGGCTTCATAGCCTGGATTCGGGATTTTTGTTCGTCTGTCAAAACTGGAATGCATCAGTTAGTCAGAGCCGTGCTCATAGGGGGCAGCTCCTGGCACAGCACCACGTCTGCAGTGAACAGACACACATGCTGCACCAGTTTCCCGGCAGCACTTGGGGTTCAGTGATGAACCACACAGTGGAAGAGCCAGTTCATGTCCCAAAGCCAGTACCAGCTTTGCCAGTGTGTTATGCTGACCATGACCTTCAATTTGGCATCTTTGTTCCCTGCTCGCATCTACAAACTACATCTAAAAACTTCACAAATGAACGTGGCTCCTTATGCTTATCGGCGTGGCTCAAAGGCGGCCACAGTACGTAGGAGGGAGGAGAGTCTGGAGCTCCTCCCTGTACACAGCCCTCCTTCCCTCAGACACCTTGTGTGGGTCCCAGGAAGGGCGACATGCGAGCGTCTTTCCCCAGCAGACACTTGTGTGCCCTGGCTTCAGCAGGAGGGAAACACCATCGTTACCTGGTCCGGAGTCCACCAGTGATTCCTTCTGCCACTGCTCCAGTGAAGGGCCAGGCATCGCTTCTCCCTTGGCTTTCTCCTCCTTAGCTCTTTCCTTTGACTTCTTTTTTGATTTCTTCTTTATCCTCTTCTTCTTCTTCTTCTTCTTTTTGTCTTTCTGTTTCGCTCGCTTTTTTTTGCTGTGTCGACTCTTCTTCGTTTTGGAGTCGCTGTCACTGGAGTCATCAGAAGAGGAGCTGGAGGAAAAGGAAGACGAGGAGGAGCTGGTGGATGAAGATGCTGTCTCAGAGGAAGAAGTACTTGCCTTCTTCTTCTTTTTGTCCTTTCTTTCCTTCTTCTTTTCTGCAATACATAAGAAGAGGTTGAGTGGAGCAGCTCTGGCCCTGCGGCAGCTGGTCATCCCCCTCCCAGCCTGGTTTCTTCTTGCCTGAACAGCAAAGCCCCCAGACGCCGGGTCAAAGACCCCTCTGTGCCGACACCTTTAACCCACCTCAGTGTGCAGTGCTGCACTGCCAGACCAGCACGCGTAGGGCTTGTAGGGCTCTGCGCTTGTCAGAACGACACTAAAACGGGCACAAAGCGCAGAGCAAGGCAACAGACACCCATTTATCTAACAGCAGGGACCCTCTCCTCCCAGCTGGGCCCTCTCTGTTCACCTGCCCCAGGGAAATGTGGTGGAAGCGCGGGGTCGCGGCCCTTTCCCCTACCTTCCCTAGGTGCCGCTGAGCTCGACTTGCATCTGTGAGACCCAGAGGTCCGCTTCCTCGGAGGAGAGCTGCTGCCCCGGTGTGAGTCCTTGCTGCTTTTCCTCCTTTTCTTCTCCTTCTTCTGTCTGCTCTGAGAATCGCTTTTGCTCCTGCTCCGCGATCGCTTCCGACACTGGTCGTGGGCCATTGTGCATCAGCCCCTGGAGGGAAAAGGTTACATCAGCACTATGGGGGAGACCACCCTCACTCAGCGGCAACACATCCAGCAGCCCCAAAAACCTTAAATCCTACCCTGAGAGAACCAGCCCTAGAAGACCTGCTCCTGTTAAACTCCCTCTCTCGCTGAGCTCCCAATGCGCAGGCGGTGGTCAGGGTTACCCATCACAAAGCCATGGCCAAACTGAATTTCACCAACCCACAAAACAAAGCCCTCAGTGGAAAGCCGGGGCCACACAGGGACAGCACTGCCGTCCCCGGGCAGCCCTCACCTGCCTCAAGACAACCGTTCCCAAGCAGGTTTTCCACCAGGAAAAACCTCCGCCAGGTTTTCCCCACACTTCTCATGTTTGTCCTTAGATGCGATGACTAAGTGAGAATCGGGCTGATCCCCACCGTGGGCAGGTGCCAAGAGGCCTGAGACACGTTCGCAGGCAACGCTGTGCCCCACGGCCAAGCCCCAGCAGCCACGGGCCACCCCACGGGGCTGAGAGCCACTGGGAGGACACTGCACCCATCGACGGACACCAGCAAGGTGTGATCGATGCTGCAGCGACAGTCAGCAGAATTAAACGCCCTCCCCACGCCGAACACAGAGTCAATCACCCCATTATTTAAAATGCCAAGAGCAGGCGCAAGCCAAGGGGAGGAATGAATTTTTAATATTCCAATTTGCTTTTAGAAAACAGATTATGCATTGAGCTGGCATCCCCGTCCATCAGCTCGACCGGCTGCCAGCAGCCACAGGCCAGAGACGGCATGATATATGCTCTCATTAATTTAAAAAACAAACTGGCAGCATCGGCAGAGCAGTATCTGGGAAATGCTTTCTCACAGCCACCTTCCAACTACTGCATTTAATTAACTGCATGTTTACCACCTTGACATTCCCAAGCGGCGATTTGCTCCCAAGTGAATCAGATCTTTGATTTCCAGATGGAAATTTCAATCGGACAAAAAAAAAACCCCAAAACAGCTAAGGACAGGCAGGGAAGTTTCTGAGGATGGAAGTCCTTCATCGACACACCGCCAGCAGCCGTCCCTCACACCAGGGCCTCGCTGGTGGGATGGCGTTTGGGTCTCAGGTCCGCTCC
Organism: Ibidorhyncha struthersii; assembly: GCA_013398815.1. Taxonomy (NCBI): domain Eukaryota; kingdom Metazoa; phylum Chordata; class Aves; order Charadriiformes; family Charadriidae; genus Ibidorhyncha; species Ibidorhyncha struthersii. The sequence continues at coordinate 460,987 of VZSZ01011819.1, read as the reverse complement.
ACCCATGGACGTGGCGGCAGGACCCGCTTTTACACAACGGTGGCAACAGGGTCAACGGATGCGGAGTTGGGTGCAGACAGGAGCATCCCAGCAAGTCTGGGGCGACTCTACGGGATGGGGACGAGCCCCAGATCCATCATGGCAGCACCCTGGGCTGGTCGCACCCCAAAACTGGGTCTCGCCTCCACTCTGCCACCAGGTTCGTGGCCACAGCAGGGCGGCTCCTCCTGCCCACCCAGAAGGGGCAGCCCCTCTCGCCCCGCACAGGGAGCCTGCGCCATGCTGGCCCTTTAGGAGCTCAGCAGGAGGTGTGTTGGCCCTTTAAGAGCTTAGCACAGGCCGTGCTCACCCTTTAAGAATCTGCGCAAGGTGCACTGGTACTTCAGGAGCTCAGCACTAGGCGTGCTGGCCCTTTAAGAGCTCAGTACGAGGTAAACTGGCCCTTTAAGAGCGCGGCCCCGCGCGTCCGCCTCTTTAACCTCCCTCCCTGGTGCCCTCAGCCGGCCCGGCCCGGTCCCGCCGCAGGTAAGAGGAGAGAAAGAGGGAAGGACTCACCGCAGCCGCCCCGCCGGCACCGAGCGGCGCACCCGCCGCCGGCTCCGCACCCGCCTCCTCCCCCCCCGGCTTCCGGCCGCCG